>VZRE01002870.1:0-148257 GCA_013396775.1 Cephalopterus ornatus
CCTCTGATGTCAGGTTAAGTGAACTCTGAAATGTTAACAAAATAGAGAGGTTGTTAAATTAGAAGGGGACCAGCACTGTGGGGGTCCTGTTTGACCCCTAGTCTTGGGCTCAGATCTGTCTGTAGCAGCCCCTCTAGAGTGAGCACATCATCTGTCTGTGTGTTCTTCACTTCCTTGATAGACTGGAAGAGTGGGAGAAAATCCTGAACACTGATGGCTGAATATTGGCTGAGCCCCAGAGCGGTGTTCCTGCAGATTCAGCTGCTCTCACTTGGACATTTGGAGCATATGTTGATAAGATGCTTCTTCAGTAATTTCCTTCAGTCAGTAAAAGTCAGAGTGACTGTGCTGGAGGGAGGCCAACGCAAGGTTACACAGACACACTTCACTCCTCAGAAGTGCAGCTGCAGGTCACAGCTGGGGAGATGCTCCCTTAAAAACTGCCTGTTACGGCCCAGTGGAATTACTGATCCTTCTCCAGCCAGTGAATAAGAAATGGATTGTCCCCGTGCAGCACAACAGGCCTGAATGGAAAGAAAAAATGAGGAAACTATGCCCATGGCAACCTGTGAGCTGTAGAAATTGGAGTCACTTCTTATGGGCAAACCCACAGATTTCCTGAGGAACAACCCCCAACAGTACTTGTTCCTCTAGTCCTGCTTCCCTGACATCTCATGAGATCCAAATACAGTACCCTGGGGCAATTCCCATGGGTAGATTTTGGCAGAGTTAAGCCCTGTGCAGAATGTTTGGCTTAGAAGCCACTTGAATTACCCACCACATCCTAGAAGAGGAAAACTTCCAAAACCAATATAAGCTTGATTATTCAGCGGAAAAGCAGTGATGACAAATGAGTGCTATATCCATCTTGTTGTGTTCAGGGTGCTGCTCCAGGACTTCTTGGCTGGCTGTTCTTGCTCTCTGAATAAAACAAGAGAATCACATAAATATTGGCAGTCCTTGGCTTTTTAGCCAGAGCTGAGCAAGCAAACAGCTCTGACTGTGCCAGCTTCTCTCACAAATGTGCCCTTCAGAAGTAGGTTCAGCACCTCCTTGTAGTTATAATTGAAGTATATTCTGTTTCATACACAGGGACACAACTATTGTCTAAGAGTTTACATGTTGGGATATTCCTTGCTGTTGGAGACCCCTTGGTGATCCCTTTTCTCTTTGTTGGAAACAGAATGAACCAAGAATCGAACCCTTTTTATTCCTGCTTCCTACCAGAATCAGCCATCCTGGAAATCTCTGCAGACTTTATTTATGAAACTCCCTTCCTTGTGGAAATGCAAGTGCTTGGAAGTGTTTGGTGTAGTCATTATAAATATGTAGTCAGCATAGATGTAAAACTACAGTGTAGGGATATAGATAAAAATGGAAATGCAAAGGCTTGAGGTTGTGCCTGGGTTTGCAAATCTTGTCAACAGGTTGCAGGGCTCACAGTCCAACAGAATTCGTGAAGCCTGAAGTGCTAACATCAGTGGTAAAAGGAAGGTTGACTTTTCTCTTCAGCTTCCTCACTGACTTTTACGTTTCAGGATCATTCGATGAAGGAAGGGGATGCCAGTGAACATGCTGCAGCAACGTCCAAGTGTTTCCAGCTTCCCTCTTGACTGTGGTAAGTTGGATTAAGCCTATGGATTTTCAGCGTGACACTGATTTATACCACATCTGGGCTGCTTTTCTTTCTGCCTTTGGTATCCCAAGCTGAGGTACAGAATCAGGCAGTGTGAAACATCTGGCAGAATCTCTGTTACTTCAATAAAACACAGTCAAGTATAAAATTGAAATATCGTATAATATTCATCTGTACTTTTTAGGGTTTTCAGTGTACTGAGGGATTGGAACTCTTTAGACTTTCAAAAAGCTGGAAACACTTGGCACAGGAATTATCCCAGAACCTGCAAAAAAGGGCCTTTAATTTGCTGTTATCTCAATAAACAGTGATTAAAGACCAGGAAATCTATGCTGTTGCCATATTTTGTCCTTTTGGGAGACAATATGAAACTGATTTATGTTCTGTATAGTGTTCCCTCCAATATTCTTGCTCTTGAAATGCATTTCTGTGTATTTTAGTTGTCATATTTTTTGTTTATTTTAATGCCACTCACGTAACAACTCAGAGGAATGGACCCTTGGTTAGAGCTTTATTCAGAAATTCATGATTCTGTAGACAAAATGGAGTTCTACATTCTGTTGGAACATTTCATAATCTCTGAATCACTTATGGCATAAATCTATTTGACCTTCAATTTCCCTTAGGTATCTTTGTATCAGCATGAAATTAGTTTAATTTATTTAAGCATGCATACTCACACCCCAATGAGCTGATAGTGTTATCTTGATCAGTCTGGAAATGAGTGTTCTAAATCCAGTCAAGTATGGACAAGGAATTACAGATAGAGGTGGTTTCAGTCTATGTGGTTTCACCCTCTCTTTCCTAAAAATATCCTGTGAAAAACAGTAATTGTGCTGTAGGAGTCTGTTCGTGAATCTTTGCTGAACTGTGTAATATTTTTTTTCCTTTAATCATGAGTAGCTCATAGCTTTTTGTCTCTCTGAAGCTTTGAAATCTCCTCAAGTTTGTCTTTGAGCCGAGGTGATTTTTGTGAAATACTTGTGTAAAAGTCGCTCAGAGGTAGAAGAGCTCTGACTAATTTGAACTCAGCAGCTCAGAAAAGTTCAGGGCAGCCAGGAAAAAGTAAAACATCAGACTAATGAAAACTTACATCATTTGGAGAAGCAGATCCTCAAGGCATGAAGCCTTAGGAGTGTTGCCTGCTTTGTTGTCCTGGTAAAGATATTTCAAGAACAGTGATTTGCAAGCGAAATTTTAATTAGAAAATTTTAATGGATATTTTCTTGAAAGACTGTGTAAGACACTTAAAGGACAGTGCAGGAGCTGTTGATTGAAGGACATAAAAGCACCTTCTTTGTTTTATTAGTATTCTCTATTCATGAGTGCAATCCAATTATCTTTAGTATTTCTCACACAGTACCTTTAAGGTTATGAATTTTAATAAGAAATGTCTTTAATGAGATGGCTTTTTGTACAGCAAAGGAACAATTCCTGACATGGGCTTCCCAAGCAGGCAGGTGAAAACAGCAGCTGCGGAACTAGGAAAGGACTTGCTGTGTCCTGTCTGTCTGGGGAGTGATGTAAGCCTGGATGTGGAGATAAAGGCATGTGGTGGAATATCAGCAAATGCTCATGTTCTTTGTCTGAAATGAAGTGAAACATCCCTGGATCCTCACAGAGGCTTCACTGCCCTGCAAGGTCAATAGAAATTGCACCTCATCTGCTTGAACTTCAAGCAGAAGGAAAATTCTGTATCACTCCATTTGTTCTTGCTGAGAATAGCCACAGTTTCTTGAGAGCTGATGAAAAGAAATTATTTTGAAGAAGCTGAGACAAAACCTGTTGACTCGTGGTTACTGTCTGGCTGACTAATATTTGGCTGAAGGCTGGAAGCGGAAGGCAGGACATTTCAGAAGATATTATGACTTTATTATATGCATGCCTGGAGTTCTGTGCTAATACATTAAGTCCTAAATGATTTTTTTAGACAAAATTGCCAGGCCTGAAGCAGTAGAGCTTTTCATTTAAGATTTAAAATTGGAGGTGTTGTTTCAGGATGATTATGTTTTATTACTTATTACTGATGACATAACAAGCTGTAACTTTCAGAAGAGAAACACCCGAAGGGCCTTTTACTGCCCTTCCCTTTTAGATATGTGCTTGATTTTTAGAACTGCTGTAGTTGTGGCAGGAATCAGGTATGGAAATAAGGAAATCCCAGTTGGATTGTTATCCCTCTTGCTAAATCTACCGCAATAATCTGCTCGGGTGCTCCTTAAGCACTTCTACTTAGTGCTGATAATCCAGGCTTGGATTTTTTGCATGAGTTTCTGTGGTACTCTTCTGAATGCAGATCTTTCTGAGAGTGCAGTAGGTTTGGATTAGGTTTTTTTCCCCTCTTTGACCATTTTCAATGGCATAAGGGAATCACAACACCACTAAATTTTGGGGAAAATAATTTTTTGAGAGCTATATCCTATCAGAATTAAAATGATAAAGACAGAAGCACAGGGGGAGGGGAAACTCCTTAGTCCTTTCTCTTCATCTTTTTCTTGTATCAATTTAGTCATCCAGAAATAAGGTAACCCAGAGTATTAGGTTTCATCCTAATATTGAAAGTTAAGAACTGGAGCTTCCTAACCAGATCTGCAGCCTTTTTCTTAAGGCTTTGCTGGATATTGTGCCATGGCTGGGACTTCAGAGAGGTTAAAGCCCTGTATAGCTCAGCTCACCCATTGCTACAGAAAGAAACAATTCAGAAGGAGGAATTTAAAACTTTGAGTAAAATGTGCTGGAATATCTTACTTTTTACTATGCAGAAACCAGATTCCATTTAGGAAACGTGACCTTTTTTCAGTTTTAACTTTAACATGGGGCTCATAATTTATTTCTTGTAGAAGTTAAAAACTTTCTAATGCTCCTTCAGGGAATGTGCTGTGCTTTTCCTTTTCCTGACCTTGTAGGTTTTCATCATTATTTATAGATTACTACAATGTATTAAAATAATTTTCTGAACAAAAAAAAGGGGAAAAAATCATACATTGGGAATAAAACCAGATGGGTCATGCTGAGTGTAACCTCTGTCAGCAGATGTGCTTAATTGATCAAAATAACTGCAGAATGTTTGGATGTGTTTGAAACAAAATTATTGACCAGTGCAAGTTTTAAATAGTTCTGCTATAATTAATGCATAGAACGTGCAGTACACTTAGTGAATTCTTTTGCAATTTGCTCCTAAAATAATGTACTGTTCCTTCCAATGAATGTATGTGACTTAAATAATAAAGCAGGTAACTTTGTATCGTGAATGTTAGTAACTGGATGCAAACTTCAGATTGCCAAGGGCAGGTGAAAAGCAACTTTCAGGGGGTCTAACAGCAGGTTGAAATAATAAAATACCGAACTAATGAAACTAATGGGAGTTCATTTCTGAAATAATAATATGTCCACCTTATGTTATGTTTCTCTGCCAGAGGAACCAATGAAAGTCAAAGAGCAGAAACAGCTGGAGAGGAGCCGGGGGGGCACCAGGGCTGCGGAGAAACCCAAAACAATCTGCAGAATGCCTGAAGAAACGAGAGTTAGGTCAGAGCAGAGGTCTCCACCCCTCACTGCAATTTCAACATAAAATGTGCTTTCAGCCCGTGTTCCAAACCCACTCACTGTGTTCTGGTTCCAGGTCAGACCAATTGGAAGGATCCTGTGTTGTGTTTGTTTCCAGGTGATTCTGCCACGCTCTGGTGTCTGTATCTGGGTTGCAGAGCAGGGTATCTATCAGCTTCCCTGAAAAAGCAGCCTGGGGGGGATTTTTACAGTTCCCTACAACAACAGCAGTTGTTGCTATGTCAGAGTAGCAATTAGAAGCTTAAAAAGAGATGTGATATATTGGTAAGTGCTGAACAACCTGGTTTCTCTTGGGTGATGGGTGCTGTTCCTCTGCTGTTTCTGGGATTTAGATTCAGGGAAAAGGCTTTGATCTGCTTTTTGAAGAAGCTGGGTGCCAGGCATCTAAACTGCTCTTTTAATTAAATGTGGTTATGAAATGATATGATCTTGGCAAAAACAATATCTGCTAATTGTAACAGCTTGTTCTGAGTTTGTTACTCAGTTGAGTTACACGGGCACTAAATGTTCCTCTCAATATATTTTTTGCCTTCCCAGTAACACAATGAATCATGCAGGACGTTTTCTGTGAAAGCTGGTGCAGCCCAGACCCAGCTATAGGAGCAGATGAAGTTAGAATCGGGAATATGTGTGATGATCCTTGCTCTGCTGAAAGTACAGACACTCACCTCCCTGTCAGACACTGGTGATTTGTTTGTTTGTTTTACCTCTGTGTTTCAGCACATTCTTGGGTTGTGTTTTGGAAGAACTTACACAAGCTTAAATAGTTGACTGAGTCAGGGTTTGGATTGCTGTGACTTTGGATGCATGTGATGTCCACAGTCCCACCCCCATTGCAGAACCTGTTGGACTTGAAGCTGTTACAAGGACTTGAGCAGTAAAATCCTCAATATTTTTCCAGCTATCTACATGTTTAGAACAACAGGCTGGGCTGATTTTCTGTGGGACCATGCTGAACTAACTCCTGAGCTAACAAGGCAATTGTTAATTAAAAAAAACAAACAAACAAAAAAAAACAAACAAATCAGTTGTCCTACCTGATTGTATTTCCAAAGTGTGTGTCAGTGGGGAGAAATGTCTGTTAAAAGGTGCTGCTATTCTGCATCAGGATATGTGTCTCAGCAGTCCCCAGTCAGCAGGAGCAAGCACTGGGTTGGCTCTGCCAGGCCAGAGGGGCAGGAGTGGGCTGGGTATTGTGGCAGTGTGCAATTGGGTTTCCTCAGAAACTGGATTTAATTCTCTCCAGAGAAATGCAGGTGGCATCACCATGCATAGGACCTTGGAGAGGTCTGGGTTGTGTCAAGATCAGGGTGAGATTTTGCCTGGTTTACTGTCTCAGGAGACAATTCCTGGCAAAAAAATAAATGCTAGTTGTGAAAAATAAAAATAATTTAAAAAAAAAAGGGATGGACATAAGCATAAACCAGGAGAAATCCCACCCTTTATGTGGCAAGTATAAATGCCTGTTATCTAATGTCAACTTGTTCCACTTGTGTTGGAACATCCCATCTATAATCTGCTACAGTTCCTCTGCTTTAAATCATAAGGTCAATAGCAAGATAAACCCATGAGATTAATCCCAGTCACGTCATCCCAATTGTGCCAAAAACTGTGCTTTTCTGTACTTGAGCTGTGCAGCTCAGGGAGGAGAGTTTCTGAACACCAAATGCCTGCAGGAAGTTGCAGGACTCTGCAAGTGCCTGTGTTTGTGTGTCCAGGTGGGAGAAGGGTCAATGCTGGAAGTGCCTCCTGGGCTCCAAACTGCCCCTGTCAAAAGCTGCTTCCAGGGAACGGTCACTTCACTGAGCTTTGCTCCATCCCAAAGTCATGGGGACCTTGGCGAGATTTAAGAAATGGAATAATGAAAGCTGAAAATCTGATTAAAAACTAATTTAGGCCTTGATTAATCTCCACGTTCAAATACATGCCCAAAAATTCAGCGTGTCAATGTCCTGAGGGTATCAACAGCACTGTTTGAGCTCTGGGAGCTGATGTGGGCCTGAACACACAGGTGTCTGGGCACACCTGGCCTTTGAGTCTTGGTTTCACCAACTTCACTCACACCATCCAAAAGCTCAAATTGTACAAGACCATCCAGACTGTCCCATGAAGCAGCATTGACTTCTGCATCTTTGTATTGCTTCCTTCTGGCTAAACTTGGATATCCCAAAAGGGACATCTTCCATTAGCATTAGGAAATCACTCCTGCTTCCTCTCTAGCAATCATTCACTTCATTCTTTACTATTTATACCTTTGGATCCTTCTGAGTTATCTCATCTTCAGTAAGTCTATTTTTTATCTTCTAGAGAAACTATCACCATGCAGTGAAAAAGATAACACCAACACTTTTTGATGTGGTCAATAAGCCTGGGCTTTTTTTATTCCTCATTATTATTTTAAATAAGTATGTGAAAAAGAAATTTGAAGACTTGTGCTGTCTAGTATGATATGTTTACAGTCTGCAGACCGTGACTGCATTTCAAGCAAATGCTCTTGCAAACACTGTGTTTTATGCAATAGCAGTGCAGTTTGTTGGTTATAGATCGATCATCTGGCTACAGGCAAACTTTGAAAGCTTTCACACACAGTCATTTTATTTTAAGCTTATTACTGGCTTTAGATACAGAATTGAGATTTTATCTGTGTGACTGGTGGATGAGCTTTGTATCACAACACCAGCCCTCAAAAAATGCTTTCTAATGCTTGGCTCAAGATATTAATTGCAAGAACATTGGAAACTCGAAGGCAAATAAAATAACAAGTGTGTTTGTGCCAACAGAAGCTGTTTTGTTATTAGGTATTCAGCAAGATACATGATGGTAGCGACAAAGTTTATTCTTGTTACCCAGAGAGAAGAAAGAGTATTTATTATTGAATAAACTGACTTTTGACAATCTCCCAACCTCCAGCTCCATGGGGATTTGTCGGAGCTGGCTGTGTTGGGTTGACTGATGCTTATTCCTATGCCAGAAGAGACAGTAGTGCTGTAACCTATGCTGCTGCTTTGCTTTGTGTGTTTTGTTGATGTGTTTCTGGGAACGCTTCAGAGCCAGGCTCAGTTCCCTGTGTAGATGTATTTGATGGGAGACGTCTGCTCCTCCAGGATCAGGCTGTCTGTCTCGTTGAAGGTGTCGCTCTCACCGGAGTGGTTGGCGTTCTTTGCTCTGTTCAGCTGAGACTGCAACCGTTCATGTTCCTTCCTCAGCTCCGAGTAGGAGTGGGAGAAAGTGTGGAATATTGAGGTTGCAGGAAAGGACATGATGAGGATCCCACTGAGGATGCTGCTGAGAGCCACCATCTGCCCCGGGACGCTCCGTGGGACCATGTCTCCGTAGCCCACGGTGGTCATGGAGATGATGGCCCACCAGTAAGAGGCGGGAATGCTGGTGAACTCCAGCACCCTCCCAGATTCATTCTCAGCCAGATAAACCAAAGGAGAGAACAGAGTGACAGCCACGCACAGGAAGAGTAGGAGCAGCCCGAATTCCCGCGTGCACTTGCGAACTGTGAGGCCCAAGGTCTGCAAGCCCAGGGAGTGCCGGGCAAGGCGCATGACGTACAAGATCCTCAAGGCACGTAGAACCCGTAGCACCAAACCAACCTTCTCCAGGTACGTGTTGCTGCTGCTGCTTGGCCTGTCGTCCTCCTCGTTGGAGTCGTCCTCTGAGAAGATGAGGGAAGCGTAGTAGGGTGAAATAGCCAAGAAGTCAATTATGTTCAGGGGTCCTTTGAAGAACTGACACTTGCTCCTTGCCTGGATGAAGCGGAGGAAGAACTCCAGGGAAAACCAAGCCACGCAGATGGTCTCTATGACAAAGATGTAATAGCACTTCTGGGAACACTCGCCCTAACACAAAACAAAGAGAGAGTTAAATAAAAGAACAGTCTGTGAACCAGCAACCAAAAACACCAAGGGAGAGGCAATATGGATCTGCCTGAGTCACTGGTATCAGAGATAAACAAATCCCAGCAGCAGGTAGTTGTATGAAAGCCATCTTTCAATTGTGTACAGAGAATAATGAGCATGTGAAATATTTAAATGAAGAGACCTATATGCCTGCTTATTTTATAATTATTTTATTATTTTTATTAGACTGCTCCTTACAGTCTAAGTGAATGAAACCTATCTCTGTATAAACTCCTGCCATGCATCCTGCAAGTCCCACTTTCTGATCTCAAACAGAAATCAATTTAAACTTGACTGATTTATAAGCCTGTGCAAATATATTCCTGTCCTTATACACAGAGGTAAGATACTCAGGGTTAAGAACCTTTGTCTTGTGGTGGGACTAATGATGTTTTTTTTGTTGTTTTTAAGAACTGGGAATAATTTTATTGAAAAATTCCACCTAACAGGTACTTTATGATATTCTCACAGTGGCATGCTGCTGTATAAGTTCTTGCATCAGTGCAAACATTTGGATTGCAGCTCCAATCCAAAACCAGCTCAAGTGAACTGGAGTCTTTCACGGACTTTGTCTGCCTTTGAAGCAGCCTTGTGTGCTTTCCTTTGCTGAGCATGTAATCAAAACCCAGTGTCTGGGGTTTGGATTTTTGGTGAAGATGTGAAATTTCAGCTGCAACTGGGAACCAGGGAAAGGGATTGACCAGTATCACAACCCTTTGAAATTCCAGGCTGGACTCAGACTATGGGTGGTCACTGCATGTTCAAGGAAGCCCAAATGTAGGAGCTGCTAATTTCAGTTTAGGTTTTGATGCTACTTGGAAGTTAATATTTAGCAAATGGTTCTTTTCAGCTGCAACTTTGGTATGCGAAGGCTTAAGAAGGTTCAAGAATCTTCTCCTCATGTTCTTGCTGAACAGGTACCTGCATCTCTGACATGTTCACAACTGCAGAGATCAAGCAGAATTGGGACGATGAAGGAGGATCTGTGCAGAGAAAGGACTTCTTTGGGAGAGCAGAGTGGCCACGTGTTATTCAGGAATAGCTGCAGACCTCTTTGTTTTGTGAAAGGTTTTTTGTAACCTCTGAAGAATGAAGTCAGGGCTTCTGTCTGCACCTTTCCTGATTGTCTGTCTCTGGAATTTAGCAATTTAGAGGAAGAGTTCCTCGTGGAGTCAGCCATTCTCAGCCAAATTTCATTAGTAATATTTATTAAAAACACTGCAGGAAACACATAGCCCTACTAGTAATCCACTACCAATTTAGTTCAGTTACTCTCTGCAGTGCAATGTGATGAGTTTTAGAGTGTACCTCGTGTTAGAATTCCTGCTGTACTCAGGAGTAACAAGTCTTTTTGTTCAGGCAGTGGTTATGGCTTTGGCCACCTGAGGTTCCCTAGGTAAAGTGGCAACATTTCCCTTAGGGATAAATTTACCTTGTCTAACCCTTGTCTAACAATTTAGCTCTGTAGCACCATTTGGGGGATTTTCCTTTCTACACAGTAAACTGTCAAGTTCACAATTTACCTCTAAAAGTAAACACCACAAAAGGCACTGAAGTCTTGGCCCTGCCAGAGCCCCACTTGCAGGATGAGGTTCTGGCTCCATTTGCAGCCAGGGCCGTGGCAGTGCTGGAGTGCATTGATGTTTGCAGAGCTGCTGACTGGGCTGGAGGAGATTGCCTGCAATCAGCACTTGTGTTATGCAGTGCTCACTCCTTCTGAGTTCTAAATTATTTGTACAGTGCAGCCTGGACCCTGCACAGACCTGCCTGTGGTCACTCTACTGATGTGGCCTGTGAATTATTCATTGTTCCCATCAAGATTTATTTTATTTTTTGTTAACTGGGCTGAATTTCCAGTGCATCTGTTATTTATTTCCCTTTATAAATTTACAGGTGATGTTGCTCTCAGATCATCATGTAGCTTTCACTATTTCTTCCTTGGAAAATAGAAGAGAAATTTTGTTTGCTGGAGGTTTTAACCAATAAGATCCAGGGTGTTTTTTGAACTGAGTGTGTAGTTTCAAGGTGTAGCATTGTAAGAACTGCTTGGGAGATTTTTTTTCTCGCCATCCTCAGTTACCTCAGTGCTCCCTATGGAAAGTCATATATATTTAGAGAAAGCAATTTGTGCTGGCAGCTTCCTAAATGTGTATTTCATTTTCTCAGATAAGCATCCTTCAAATCAAACTTTTCAGGAATGTTGTTGTGCATTTTATTCCCCTCCTGAGCACAGTTGTGGATGTAAAGGATAGGGAGTTCTCCCCTCTTAGCATGCTTTGTCTTTTTTATGTACCTTGCAAAAGACGTTTCAGTAATGTTTCCATATCATTCTATGAAACCACGGTCCCTTTTTCTGCTGCAGCAACAAAAAGAATGAAAATATCACAGTGTCTGACTATGGTGTGTAATGAGAATGTGCTCATTGACTTCACACTGGGAGATAGATTTCATGCAATGAGTTTGTATGGGAATGTTTTATATATTAGGAACATTTGTGTACATTATGTAACATTCGTTATATGATCTATATAGAATATCCCTAATTTCAGTCTCTTTAAACTTTCTTGGTCCTTTTGAACATCCTGTTCAAAAGCAGCAAATACTGAAATAAGAGGGGGAAAAGAAGAAATATTAATTACCACACCCAATTTCTGTTTCTCCTAGTATTTTTGAGGATTTTTAGAACTCAGTGTTTTATGTTCCCCTTACAGCTGTTGTCTAAAGAACAGGCAGAATAACATAATGACATCAAATCTATGTTCTTATCAAAATACTGATGCCTCTGTGCCAGTGGGAGATGTCAAATTTGCTGTTGACACCATGTTCCCATTAGTTACTTTCAGTGAACTGTCAAATTATGTCAAACTGTCAAACACTCTGATGCATAAAAGGGCTTTTTTCTTTTTTCCTAAATGGCCAATAAGGAAATTTCTCTGCCACAACAAACTTCCACATATTCCTTCTTTCTGAACAAAACAAACACATCTGGGAAATTTTAGTGTTCAGTGCCTGCCAACACAAAACACAGCAAACTCCTTCGCCATTAACTAGAGCAGAAGTTTATTTTCCTGTCTTTCAGTCGAGTTTCTCACTGACCACTTTCTTCTCCTGCCTGCAGCTTTGCACATGAAGTACCATGGGTGTAGTGGAAGCTATAAGAGCTCCAAGCTGGAGTGGTGCTGACTGGGAACAAGAGGGGAGGATGAGGTTTTATTTATAACTGACCACAGCGTATTTTGGGTGGGCATTTTCAACATATTTTACTCTATGGTAGCATCAATCAGTACTGAAACCTTCATAAACTCTGATGGGAGAACAGTTGTCACAGAGCCAGTGGTGAGCAAGTATATAACTCTTCATTCATCCTGCAGATTTACTTTTCAACAATGCAAGAATTTATCAGGAGTTATGGAACTTGCCTCTGGCAGAAATTCTGCCTTGTATGATATAAATGTCATAAAATGAGGGCCTGGTATTGATCTTACAGATGAAACAAACGTTTGGCTCAGCAGTGAAGGAAACAATATTTTGTATGTAAAAAGATATATTCTGAGCCTGATGCCTGAAATATTGAGTGGTTTCTTAAATTTATAAACCATCTCAAAGAAGCAAAGGGGTTGCTTCAAGCTCCTGTACCACCAGAGATAATAAGCAATCCAAGCTTCCTCTTCATTATTGCCTTCTGCTGTATAAGGCAATGGCTTATTTTCTGTGTTCTCTGATGAGCGGAGTTCACAGTGTTACAGTGAGATAGCTCATTTCAGGATACTTCTGTTAACTTCTCTTTAGATATGAAAAAATAGATTCATAATAAAATATAAGAACACTAGTGCTGAGTCCTGTTAGGCCACTGCCCTTTTCCAACAGCCTGAGGAAACAGGTGTGCAAGGCAAATCTCCTGGCTTCTATTTTCCACTCCAGAGCTTCATAGAATGTTTGGGTTGGAAGGAACCTTGGAATCTTGTTCCAACACCCTGCCGTGGGCAGGGACACCTTCCACTAGTCCAGGTCGCTCCAAGCCCCGTCCAACCTGGACTTGGACACTTCCAGGGATGGGTCAGCCACAGCTTCTCTGGGCAACCTGTGCCAGGGCCTCCCCACCCTCACAGGGAAGAATTTTTTCCCAATATCTCATCTAAACCAACCCTCTTTCAGTTTAAAGCCATTCCCTCTTGTTCTTCAGCTCCCTGAGCCAAAGGAAGTGTGTTGTATAATCAAGCTAAATTGCTCTTCTGTGAAGTTTGGCCATGCACTTTTTGAAGGGTGGGTGAGCTGTAGGTTATTTATATCCAGCTTAAGACTAAAAATTCAATAATTTTTTTTTTTGTTTTAGTGTACACTCTTCAAAAAAGTTTAAGCCACTTGGATCTACATAAGGACAATACCTATGTTGTACATATAATGTAATATTTGTAATAGTGGGAAACTGTGTCACTCTGGTAAGTGTTACTGCAGCTTTCTTGGAGTACCTTTTCTAGACAGGATCTGAGGTTCAGGAATTGAGCACCTCCAGTGTAATGTGTGACAGCTAAATCTCAGACCTCAATTGCATGGATGAGTTTATAAAACAGAAATTTATTCACCACATGTGAATTCAAGCTAAATGGGGCTTGAGATATGTGCCACTGACTTTGTTCTGTTTTCTAGACAAGGAAAAATTTATTATTATTAGGTAACTGGATGACAACACCAAGGAACTATTCTTGTACCTTCAGGGTCTGCTCTGTGCTGTTTGTGTCCCACTTGTCTGCACTCTGAGACACTTTCTAATTAAAATATGCTCTGGAAAACGTGTTCTGAATTATTACCTGATCTGCCAAGGATTTACCCCAACACTTTTTGCAATGTATGTTTATCTTTTAGTCCCTCTTAATTAGGGCTAAAGTGAGGAAAGAAATCCTGTTATTCCCGTTATATTGGGAGTGCAGTGCTGCAGCTGTATGAAGGTAGAATTGGACAGGTACCAACTTTCTGCCCTTGTTGTGACTGACGATAAGGTGAAGTTTATTGACAGCGATCTGAACCTGCTTTCCGTGGAGTGTAATTTGGGATTTCACACAATCTATAAACAGGGTGGAGTCTGAGATGTAAAACAAGGAAACCTACAGCATTTCTCATTATCTCCTTTCTGTGCTTGCCAGTGAACACTGCTCAGGTTGGTGTTACTGATACCAAGTGTTTCTTGTGTCAAATAATCTATTTCCTAGCTAAGTGGCAAAAGTTCCTCCAGTGCTTGTAGAACACTTTGCTAACAAGCACTGCTTGATCAGTATATGGATTATTTCAGAATCATGTCACATATATAAATATTTTTGAGCTTTATATATTCAGAGCTCCAGAGTGGAAATCAACATGTACATCAGCAATACGTAGATATGCTGCTTACACAGCACACTTAGGAGAAAGGCATCTCACGTTATTTATGAAGCCAAGTTGATAAAAGTCCTTGAACCCAGCCAGAAGCCGTGATTGAACCACTGTATGCAAACACTGTTGTTCCCAGGGTATGTTTATGGAAACCAGCTGGCTCGTCATCGTAAAACAGATGAGCAATGGACTGAAAGGGTCTGAATCCCCTTCGCAGCCAGATCTGCCCGAGATGCAGCAGTGATTGCTTCCAGTAAAGGATGTTCTGGTGCTCAGTCACCTGGACTAAACAGCCTAAAAAAAACCTGGCAAGGAGCTCACAGAGCAATATGCTTGATGCTCTTGATTCTGACTCCTATTGGAGTCCTAAAGGTGTTTCCTTAAATACAGGACCTTCTTAACACTCTGCAGTCAAAGTTCAGGCTGCCAGAACATCATCCTTCACACCAAAAACATGCCTGGCTCCGTGGCTGGTGCAAGGTCACGATTCACATCTGCTAAATTTACCCTGGCAGGTCCAGATTTTGTTTGGCACAGTCAAGTGCAGCCAGTTACTGCTCAGATCCTTCCTCTGATCCACACAGTGTTTTGTGGACAGAGGCCAGTGTCCACTGAAGGGGCAGCAGATGGGATCAGCCTGTATTGTGGCTCTTGACCTACCTTCTGCCAGCCTGCGCTGTCCAGCACTTATCCCAGCAAGGCTGCTCTTCTCGCAGCCTGGCCCTTTGTCCAAAAACATTCAGCCCTCTATGTGGAGGATTTAGAAGCAAAACTAGCAGGAGTTTCCCTCTCTAAGCCCAAGGTTGCCATTTCCTAGGCAAGGGACTGTTCTCCAGCCTTTTGCTCTTCTCAAGGTTATACCTGGTCAGTGCATCCTGGTCTATAGCTTCTGCCTGAGCAGTTGCCTCTGTGGGAAAAATACGAACTAATGGCATAGTGAAAAACAAGCTTTGGCTCTTACTTTTGCCTGCCCGCAGCTCCAAGGCAGTGGGGACACAGGGGGAGGCTGCAAAGTCTAGAGAGCGGTTAGGCAGGAGCAGGGGCAAACCAAGACCTCGGAGTAAGGAACTGAGGTACCCAACCAGCTCCAGGCTGTTCTTATCCCAGCTGGCAGCAGGAAATGAACAGGCACAGGGGAGAAATCCCTTTTGGCTGATAAGGGATGACTCTGTTAGGAAGTGTTGTGCCAGGGTGTGTTCCCTGCATACCTGAGCTGTGGGATCCAGCTGCAGTGCTGCAGGTACTGCTGAATCACTGCGGCCGCATTGCCGCTATTATTGGAATAATTAAACCATGCTCTGCTGAATCAAATGAGGGTTAGGGAGAGCTTGAAAACCCTGTGTTATGGATCACTTCAGTACCTGGATTTACGGTTTCAGACTGCTGCAATAAAAACAGAAGGTTACAGCCTGCTGAGAAAGAGACTGTAACCTGATTTAGAGGATGATGAGCTTGTTAAAGGAGTGCTGCGTATTCTGAGCACACCACGAGTTCCCACTCATTCTGCTTTATGGGAAAGAAGCTTGGACTTAGGGAAACAATTACTACAAGTAGAACATTTGAGGAAACTGAACTAATATTGGGATTGTATTAATGTGGACGTTAGAAAGAACATAGAAAGAAATTATTACCTCTGTGTCCAACGCATAATTATGTCCTCTGGGGCAGAAGTGTAACTAAAATAAAATATTTCAATTAACTTTTAAACTTGGATCCTTATTCTGCAAATACTGTGAGAATCAATCTGAAGAATTTGAATTTGATTTAAACCAGTTGGTGACTCCAAAGTGTTTGTGTTAGGAGAAAGGTGTGGAAGAACGATCTTTTTCTTGTTTTTCTGGTAAGAAATTTAACAGACTTAATTTTGTAACTGTGGAGAGCAATATAGTCAAAACAACAAGGTATTTATCTGGGACTTGGGAGGATGACCTTCAACTGCCAGTTTTGCTGCTGGTCAAATCATTTGCCCTGTTACTGTTTCTTCTTTGCTTCTTTTCTTACTACACTGTAAGTTCTTTGGAGCAGAAATTCCTTGTTGTATCTGTGTAGTACAGGGTATGGCTGAATCTGTTATAAGTGAAAATACTAATGCTAACAGAAGGTGCTGACACTGTGGGAATGAACACATCATATGCAGTTCAAAGCCCTGATGCTGCAATGGAATTCACAATTAGATTTTATAATTAGAAATTAGGCCCTGGAACAGGTTGTCCAGAGAAGCCGTGGCTGCCCTGTCCCTGGAAGTGTTAAAGACCAGGTTGGGTGGGCTTGGAGCAATCTGGGCTAGTGGGAGGTGTCCCTGCCCATGGCAGAGGATTGAAATTAGATAATCTTTAACGTTCCTTCCAACCCAAACCATTCTATGATTTTTTTTGGCTCCGAATTCAAACAGCAGACCGTGAATTTAACTGCAGCATCAGACTAAAGAGTCCTCAAAGATTTTCATCACAGTGAAAGAGGAATTTCTAAAGCACATATAAATTTGGGTGGTTATTTATTTTTAATACTTGTGGCATTATTGCCAGGAACTTGGAGGATGCATTTGTTTCAAGTAGAGTTTTGCAGAAATACAGCACCTCCCTCAGAGGGAATACCGACCTTCCCAAAGAAGGGATTTACTAAATAATACACTGCCCAGCAGCTGGAACAGCTGGGTGTCCCCCCAGCATGGCGTGCAAAGCTCAGAGACTTAGTGCTGTTGGGACACAGCCAAAACTGGATGAACATCAGGCAAAGTAATAATGTCTAATTGTGCTTTCTGAACACGGGGCCTTGGCCTGGCAGAACCAGCTTTGGAAAGCCATGTAGAGCCCTTTCCTCACTGGATTATCCTGAGTTTCTGAAGAAAATTGTTTTCTGGGACACAGAGGGTCAGCAGTGGCCACCCCTGCAGGGCCCTCTTTGGTTGTGGAGAGCAGGGCTTAAGTAATATGAGCTTCAGCTGTGTTGTACATAATAGATTTAATGCTGAAATATGCAATTCTGTTTGCAGATGCTTGGAAAATGGTTACTTACAACGTGGAACTACGAAATCAGAGTCCTAATGTAACAGTGCAATTTCAAGGTCAAAGCTTTTGACATTACTGAGTGATATGCCAGCCTCAAAAAAAAAAAAAAGGCAGATCCTATAAAGCAATAATTTATATATATATATATCTCCATATATATCTCAAAGTCCTAGGCTTGAATACTCTGATTTAATGGCTTCTTATTTCATCTTTCTTCAATCATTATTAATTTAACTCGTTCAGTCCATGAAGCAAATAAATTGGCTGGATTCTGCTGTGCTGAGTGCACCTAGACCAGGGAGGGTTTGGGGCTTCAGTGAAGCACATTTTCCTACTTTAAAATGCTGCAATACTTTATTTGCTGATCAAAATGCTTAGAAGAAACCCGAGTTGTACTAGATGCCTAGATAATTTAGGAGAGGGAGTGTCCACAGAGGGTGACCTGATAAGAACACAGAATAATGTGCTTGAGCCAATGCAATAAACCCAAAGCACATCCAGCTTTATTTTGTTCCAAGTAATTTCAAGTCATATGAATACACCAGAATATTTATAGATGGGCATGTACACATATTCTTTATAGTCTTACACTTGTAAATGAGCACTGGATTTTCTTTCTCTTCACAGTAAGGCAAATAAATTGTTTTTTCCCCTGTAAAGTAAAATTATTCTGCTTTTGAAGAAAATGTGTTTCTTGGCAGTTTCCTCTAGTGTGCAAGCCAAATATTCTGGCTTCAGTGTCATACAGACAACTTCAGCAACATCAAACATCGAAAAGCATAAGTCAGGGCCTCCAGAATAATGGTGTAGAATGAAAAAAAAATAATTTAAAAGTGGTTCTATATGTTAAGTATTGGGTTCTTTACATCTGTTCATGTTTTCTGGATTCTAAGTGCAACCAGAGATCAAAAACTTACTCTTTGAAAAGGAATTAGGTTTTCAAATAATGAAATTGCTCCAGGAATGGAAGCTTTAAAAAAAAAAATGAATATTCTGAGTTTCAAGATAAAATCTTCACATGAGACAACAGTGGTTGCAGCTTCTGTGGGTTGTGTTTCATTGGGTTCCATGCAATACCTAAAGCAGTTACAACCTTCTCAAGGTCAATGAAGAGCAAATACAAAAATTAGTCTTAACAAGGTCAGGGAATGGAAATATCTGGGCTTTCTTATTCTTCTTCTTCCCCCGACCTTAATTTGCTTGCCTTCCTGAAGCAAAGACCTCGCTGGGTCCTTTCTGCTGAGTCATTTCTCGAGAGGACGCCAATTTTAGGGACTCATTAAACGAAATATCTCGTCCTGAGGAAAATCCCAAGAGTGCTTCAAAGTGTTCTGCTTCTCCAGGCTCTTCTACAGTGGCTTAATTCCATAGTTCCCTGGTGTAAGGATGTTTTTCCCTTTGGGTTGGATGTGCTGAGCACTGACTGTTTTGATTACACCTCTTGGATCCTGGTTGTAACTCTTATGTGGGACTGGGGCTTCCGGGGGACTTTGGTGGGACTTATGCCTTGTCTCTAGTGGGATGATCTTAATTCCTTAATTTAAGGGCAATACTGCTGTATTTTGTCCCTTCATCTTTATTATCCTCTATGTGTGTGGTCTCTGATTCAGATTTTTAGTTTTCTCAGGCTGCCCATTCAGATCAGTAACAGTTTATCTCCAAATATGCCTTTTTTCTATCCTTACGTACACATGTGCCTTGATTGCTGTATTTTGGTGATATTATATTTGCTTCTTTACCAAAGACTGTTTGATCTCCATAAAGGACAGGTGCAAATATCATGGACAAGGATGTATTACTCTTGGAAAACGTGATATTTCGGTTGTTTTATGCCTAAATAACACAACTTGTTTTGATGACTCCTCTTTCCTTAGCCTCATATATGATAAAATCTTTTGTATACTTATTTCATGGTCAGACTTCAAATTGACATCACTAGAGCTATTCACTTGCTGCCCTACAGTTTTCCTGAACTTTTGGCTTCCTTCTGCTGGGACTGCTCCCTCTGGGTTGGGATTCATGGCAGGTGCACATGTGATACACACTTATGGAACTGTTTGCCCAAATCTGTGTTTTTCTTTCATATCTCTAACGAGGAGGTTCCTAAATGGCATTTGACATATTCTGCAGTGCGTGCATGGTACCAGTTATAACAACTCCTTCTTTATTTGACTTTCAGCTGTGTTCCTGTCTTTAAGCAGTCCCTCCCCTCCCTTCCCTGCTGCCCATGGAGATGGATCCTTCCCTCCCCTCTGGTTGCCAGGGTGACTGGGCTTCCCTGATGCAGATGCTCTTTCCTTGGCTCCTTGCCATCCTTCTCCCAGAGACTGGAGTTTTCACTTTCCCTCGGATAGTGAGGACTCCTGTTTGCTCTTCTGCCTGCCCAGGCAGCTTTTCTCCCTCCTGAGCAGCCCTGGTTTAGCAGCTGCTAAAAGAACAAGGGATTTGATGTGCCTGCAGGGTGGGATCAGCAGCCTCTGAGCAAAGTGAGTGAAGTGGAAGTCACCTTGTATTATTTTTCCTCTTTTTTTGTTTTTGACTCTAATCCTTCTCCTTGAGCCAGTTCTCAGTCTTTAATGTGTCTGTGATGAGGAGAAACAGGACCCAAGAGTGGTACATGTGAAGCAGAGGTAAATCCTTTTTTGTTTGTATTTCAGAATGGATAAATTCAATTGCCAGTGTTAGTGACATTGGAAAATAGATCCGTGCAGTACTTGTAAGCACATTTGCCACAGAGGTCTTGCCAAGCCTTTAACTCAGAAATGAATAAACCTCAGGATAGAGGATAGAATTCAGATGTGAAATTACAGGTTGTTCAGAAACTTTGGGAAGGGATTTGACTGTTTTCAGTCACTGAGCAAAAAGATATTGAGTCACCTTTGTGTTCAGCCCAAAAAGCCAAAATTTCAGATTCTGAATGCCTGTGCCTGATTGCTGGTAAATGTATTCCCATCCTGGAATCACTTTTGGAGGTCAGTGAACAGTTTTGAGTTACAAATCAACGTGGAGCTTAAATATGACTCAGCTGCAGCCAAGTACTATTTTTAGTCAATTAAGTTCGTGGAGTTATTTGTCCAGTTCTAGCCAAAATGCTCTTTTGAGATCCCAATCAGAAAATCTCAGGTGTTGAAGGCTAAGAATTTAGGGATGGAAAAGTAAGGATGACAAAAACTGCTCTTTGGTAGTTCAGATTCTCTGCTTTCCACAAGCTATGAGTATTTTGTCTTGTATATTCCCCTACATTTTCTGTGGCATAATTTCACGTGACTCAAGTAATAGGACTTTTAATGCTCTATTCTGTGCTTCTGGGACTCAGTGACAAAGTGCATTAGGCTGCTGCTGTAAGTGTAAACCATGGGATGTTTCCAAATATTTGGACAAATGTGGTCCTTTGCTCAAGTTCATCCTTTATCCTCTCCCCTGCACTTTAAACATTCCATCTTTTGAGCCTGTTTCATGCCAGTTTGCTTGTTTTTAAAGTAGTGATTTATATTCAAATCTCTAAGTAGAAATGTCATCCATGTTTTATAGGAAATCCAGGAGCAGCAGCTCCACTGCAGCTACCAGATACACTTACAACCCTCAGCGAGCTTCCCTTTCTAACTTACAGTTAATTACTTTTAAAACACACAGCATATTACTTCTGGCTGAGCTCCGAAACATCGTGTACTTGTTCTTTTGCATGGGAAGTATTTATAAAAGCTTTTTCTGCAGTGGTTGGGAAATTAGGATAAAAAGCATTGGGCTACTTCCATTAACAAAGTTAGTAGGAAGCACTTGCTGGAGCAGAGTTTGTACATCTCTAAGAAGGATGTTCTATATTTAAAGTACTTCCTCGGAAGAAGCATTGGAACAGTGATAACAGTTTTTTCCTGCCAAAAAGTAATAGCTGTGGAAGGCTGCAAGAGCACCAGGCTTATTCCTTATAGTCTTCCTCTGCAAGTGGAAGTTAACATTCAAGGGGTTAAAATGGAACAGGGAATGATCTTAGATTTCAGCCTCCTGTGCAGTCCTTAGTTTTATGTAAACACGTCAAATATCACGACACATCTTCACCATGACGGTGCTGCTTCGACTCGTGGCTTGAGCAGTAAAATATTCACAGATTTTTGTACTGTGCACACTCTGCTGTGCTAAAAATGTAAAAATTACTTTATTCATCAATATATGATACTCTGAGGGGCATCTTATCTTACAGCAGTGGTTGGGGCAGGGAGTTTATTTCACATGGATTTCCTCAGCATTTCTGAAAGGGCAGTTTGCAAGTGAAGCGCAGGATTCATTATAGAGATTAGTCAAGGTTATTTGATGAATTTGGGCATTACTACATCTGCTATAACTTTGCATTGTTACTTTCCTCTCTTTTATTGTTAGAAAAATAAATCTTTTAAATGCTGAAATATTGACGGCAGTTTTATAGAGATCTTTAATGTATGATACAGGCTTGATTTATTTGCCCTGAATTAATGTGGATGACTTATCTGAGAACGGTTTAAATGCAGTTAGCACTTCAGCTAGTGTTTGGCATTACTCCTAAAATATGTACATATGTATGTAGGCAAATACAGAATTCAGTTAGTGTGGAATTATGATTTTTAGAGGCACAGTTTTTCAAGTATCAGTATCTGCAAAAATACTTAATCTGTCTCTCATCCTTTAATCTTTATGCAACTATTGAAATGTAACATTGTAACAAAAAAAGTTAATGAATATTTCTTCCTCTTTCAAGATTTGACTGTATTATCACAAAGGAAGATACCCAGCTGTTTTAAAAGTAAGGAAATCAGAGGAAAATATTTCTGTAGCTGATGTGTCCAAACTAGACATTTCTTGTAACTAGAGAGTAAAGAACCTTGAAAACTCCACAGTGTTCAGTTTCAGAGTCTCAGTGCTAACAAGTTAATCTTACACTGGCAACTGCTTCCTAACAAGGAAAAACAGTGTTTTATTGGAGAGCTGAAATATCTGCTCTGTCCAGAAGCTTTCTTGTATTTTAGCTAAAACATTAGTACAATATTTGTTCACATTATTCTCAGTATAATATCACTTTGAAAATGATAGAACTCGTTCACGCCACTGTTGTGTTTTCTGGTACAGACTTTCATTAATTCTGTAGTTAGATCAGTTGAAAAGGACTTACTCACCCTGTCTTCTTCAGCTCTTAAGTCCGGCATTGTGCTGACACAAAGGCTTATAGCTGTGGTGGCCACAAAGAGAATGGAGAGACAAGCAAAGACTTTGCCTGGGAGTCCTGACTGGGGATTTTCTACCATATCTCTGAGTCTGTTCATAAACTGTCCAAATCTGGTTTTCTCATCCAAGACACACATAGCCTCTTTGCTCCTCCGAAGCTCCTCTTCTTTGCGGATCTCGGCCAACTCCTGCAGTTTCTGAAATAGTTTCCGAAAGCAGCAGTTCTCCAGGTTGGATTCCTCAATCCCCCAGTATCTCAGCTCCTCCTGAAAAGACAAGGCACACGTGTCTCTTAAGAGCATCAGCTTCCCTGCTGCTAGAAAGCTGACAATCATCCCAAAAGCATTGGGGTTCCTGTCAAAGAAGAACTCGTGGGTGTCTTCATCGTAATCATCGCACAGCTGAATTATTTCTTCATAGCTGCTACAAAGCTTTAGTTTGCTCAGTCTGGTCAGAGGGAAGTCATCTAAAGTACTCCAAGGCAGCAGATACTTCATGCCTCCAACATTTATCATGATCTCTGTCTTTAGATCGGCAGCAGAGACTTGGTCAGGGTGGTAGATCCTCCTGGCTCTCTGGTAATGGACCCCTTTGACAGAAGGGGTTTCCACACAGATAGGAATGAAGTGGCTTAAGGAATTACAGGAGTTGTAGCTAATGTTACTATAGTCTTGGTCACTGCCTCTGGAGAGAATAGGCATCTCTAAGAGTTCTCACCGGGACATCCGAAGTGGCATCAGAGCAGGGGTATCTGTCAGCCAGAAGCAGCCAGAAGATACAGGAAGGAGGAGAAAACATAGCAAGAGGTTATTGCAAAACAAAAGGTGTTTCCAGCTACTTTCCTAAATTACAAAATTATTGAGTGCCTGTCTTGTAAGTAAAGTCACCGCTACGCTTCTTCCTGAAACCTGCAGCCTGTGAATGAGCTTTGCTTTGCAGCCTCATTGGTTGTCTGGCAACAGAGGCACAGAGGAGCTACAGCCTCATTCATAATTATCACAGAGGGTCGGGTGCCCGCAGATCCAACAGGGTCGGGCGCTTCCCCGAGCAGATCTAAGGCATCGTTAGATCGATGTTTTCCGGTGGTTGCCGCTTTGCTTTGTTATTTCTCTAAACCCTTAAACATGCGCTAACTCAACTAAGCTGCTTAATAGTTATTAGGGATGGAGTGGTCAATTACCTGCCTTCGGCTGGATGCAAAGTTCCTAATTGCTTTAACTTGACTGCTCGTATTGCGATTCCTCTTCCCCTCCCTGCACGCCGGCTCTGCCTCTCGGGGGTACGGCAAGGATTAGCTACTAGAGGTTTATAAAATTCCTAAAGTGGAAAAGTGCTGCATAAATGATGACTATTCTTATCAACCCGACCTCGTGTCACTGCTCATTACCGAGAAGACAGAGGGGACCATTTGCCCACCGTGGAGAAAACTTGGCTACACAGACAGAAAGTATTTTATCAGCTTGGAGGGAGGAAGCAGTTGAAACACTCACCCCTTCCTTAACTTCCCTCCTTTCAGGAACAAACCCCTGTTTTTGTTCATCAGCTCTAAAGATTAAAAGGCATTTCTCACCCCGAGAGAGTGAAGTGCAAGAATTGCAAGGAAAGTTCCGCGAAGTTCCTTACCAGCGCTCCGGGTGCTGCTGCCGGGTGCCCGCCTGCCCCGCAGGTGAAGAGCACATCCCGCCCGCTGCCCGGCTGCTCCCCGAGGAACAGCCCGGCACAAACACCTGGGGATGTTTTACAGGATTGTTTACATGTAAAAAATCACCACAGCACTCTGGAGATGGTAGTCTCTGTGCTCTTCCTCTCGCTTTCCTTCTTTCCTGGAAGGGGAGAACAGCCGTGTGTGTTCATGTAACATATGTTGTACTGATAGATCCTCTGCAAGGGAGACGGTGTCCTGAGGGGCAGCTCCTCTCCTGGGCTCCTGGGGCTTCCCGGTGAAATGTGCTGAGTGAGAGCTGGTGGATCCTGCCCTCTCCCTGTCTCTCCTCTGTTTCCCTCGGGACTGTCAATGTGGCCCTGGAAGAGGAGGGGAGAGGGAAGGGGGAAGGGCTTAGAAATAATCTCTCCAGCATCCCTCTGTCTATGCAGCAGGCAGCAACTGGGTAAGAACATGGAGTACAAGTCCCCGACTAATGAGGTTTAATAATCAGTAAATTCTGGCAAATCTACTTAATAAAACGATTTAAGTGTCTATTAACTCCTTCCGTCATAGTCATGCTACAGTTGCTTGGGCTGGTGTCTTATATTCCTCAGGGGCAGTTTTCATGACCTGCATCCCCCATGAAACCAGGCTTTGCTCTTTAATATCCCTAGATGGAAAGGGAAGTTTCTTGGGTGCATGGATGCTGTGCCTCAGCATTCCTTTGTCTATTAAGGAAGTGCTTTCCTCCTGTAAAAGAAAGGGTCTCTGGCTTGTAAAGCACAGGTGCTGAGCAGTCCCTTTTCCAGATCTGCAGTGCTTTTCCAACAGCCAAGTACTTTCTCCTTTCCTCTTTACAGATGATGGGAAATCAAACATTATCCTTTTCTCGCTTTTCTCGTGCATGGCTGTAGGGGGGCTGAGCTTGCTGTAATGCTTTTGGGTTCTGTATTGCCAGCAGGTCTTGAGCTGCCTCAGTCTGTAATTGGGATGACATGGATTTCACCCATATCCTGCTTGCTTGGCCTCGGTCAGAGGGTTCAGTAAACCTGGGGTGAGGTTCTATTGACAAGTACCCTCTGTGGTGCTCCCAAATGCAGTGAGAGATGCCTTAGCTTGTGTCTGTACCCAGCATGGCTGAAAGCACTGAGGTGAATCCTATTCCTAGAGAAGTGTGTGAATCTGGGGGATTTTTATATCCCATAGTGAGTGTGAAGGTTGTGTGGAGCAGTGTGATGAGCTGGGATCACTGAGCTGTCTTTCAGCAGCATGGGGACAAGGTGCAGGTGCCCCTTACCCATGTGGTGTGGGGGGGGTTTGTGCACCACTGAGCTGCCTCACCTCTGAAGTGGGTGCTGAGGCTGTTTATCAGTGCTGAGCAAAGTTATGGCACAGCCTGGGATGGGAAGCCTTTGCTAACTGGACTTTTTGGCACATCTCTCTTGGCCTACGTGGTGTCCAGAAGATTAACTTCTTATCAGGCTTCACCACTGGGGTTTTCACTCAAGTCCTAATTATGCCATCCAAGAGAAAGACAAGAGAGATGCCTAAAGGCAACTGAGTTCTGGGAGCCTAGCTCAAAATCACTTAAATCCTACCACCTTTGACAGTTTGCTCTGCCTATCAGTCTTTCTTATGGATTGTTTTTGCAAAGAAAAAGCAGACCTATTCTAATTAACTTCGGATGGATTGTTTCACAAAAGGATAAAAGCAATTAACATTTCCTTCTTACCTTGTGAAGCCCTTGCGTGGTGTTGTTAAAGGTTATAGTTCTGACACCAGCTCACAAGAAGGTGAATAAATAAAATAAAAAGAGAAATTGTTATATGCAATTGAATGATTTGAGTGCTATATCCATTTATCAAGGAATACATGGATTTTACTTTTTAAGACTTCAATACTGGGTACTCTAAGAGTTGCTTTATTGGGATCTGCAGCTGTGTCTGTAGCTAGATCAGGACCTCACTGCTGACTGGAATCATACAAATATCTGTCAGACAGTCCTTAAGAGTCTTCTGTCTTCATAAATGAGACAGGAATGTTTTTATCTGGATTATGTTAACAGGAGATGGAGGCACATAAAAGAGAAATCCTTAATTTAGTGTCTGAGGAAGCCAAGCCCTTAACCCAGCTCTGAAGGTCTTAAACATGTAACTCACCCCAAAACTGTCCTTCCATCCTCGCCAGTCTCTGCTTCTGCTCCCCTGGACCTGCTGCCATGTCTGTGGGAGATCCCCCTCAGGAGTGGAGTATCTAAAACTATAAATGTTGACACCGCAAAATTGATGTCTCCCCCCAGGTGGGAAAGGCATATTCCTGTCTCAGTTCTAACCTCTGCTGTTGTGATTTTTTTTGCCTGTTTTTTTTTTTTTAAATTTTCATAGCTACTGCTGTAGTTTTCCTGTTAAATTGCCTTTGTTCTTTTCAAGATGAAGTTCATAATCTCGAATCTGTTTCTCTGTTCTCTATTTCCCTCACAGTTTCTGGAATTGCTCTCTCCTTGCTCCTTAGCCATCTGGTCACATCAACTCCTTACATACCTTTTCTGCCTTAAATGCAGTTTCCATATGCTTCATCTCTTTGTTGACATGAATGACAATCCTGTCTCCTCCTTTTTATTTCCCTGCTTTGGTTGTTTTGCCCGTTCCACTGTAATTTGGTTTAGACCTGCCTCTCATTCCCAATTGTACAAGGGCAATGCGCTGCTGAGAGGAAAGCTGAGCAGAAGGAGGTGGTGCTTCCCCAGCTGGCTTGAAACCTTGTGGGGGTGATGGTGCAGTTAAAATCCTCTCCCTGTGACACACACAGGAGGATCTGGTGCAGGCACCCATTGAAGTGAGCAGATTTTTCTCACGTAGTTCAGCAATGAAATCATTTGCAGGACTGGTATTTGGGTTTTGGTAATAGTTAATGTTGTAGGAGGTGGGAAAGACAGGGATTTCACTTGCTCACCTGTGATTTCTTCTCCTCTATGTTGTTCTCTGCAATTATGCCAGAATCCTGTATCAGGCAGCAGAGGAACACAGAATATAGAGATAGTTTGTTTTGGTTTTTTTTTCACACAGCACTTAATAAAACTGCAGAATTTATGGGCGCATGATGCTGTGATGGCCCACAGTGTAAAGTACTCAGAAAAGGACTGAGATATTTAAGCCAGGAAGGTCCACCAGGGACATCCAATGTCTGGCACAGAAACATGTTTCTGGGCAGCAGGGAGATATTTTAGCACAGTGTATGTGCTTTTCCTGGTCTGTTTTTCCCAAGATTTTTGATAGATGATGTGGTGGGTACGGGTGTGACCCTGTGGAGATGTTCTTATGCTGAGGAACCTGAGGAACCTTGGGCTCTACTAAGTTGGGTTGATCATGCACTAGTTACTTGGCAATATTTCTCTGTTAGAACAGCAAAAAAAGAGCTGAATTATCTGATTATACCTGTGTGCATGTGAATGTATTTTTATATATATATATATATATAGTCCAGACTAATGATGTCTGTATATAATGGGTAATCTCACAGAGGGGGAGGCTGCTCACTCAGAGGTGTTTCATGTAATTTAATAAAGACCTTGTTGTCAATCTTCCTTCCTTCCCAACTGGGCTTTTTGTAACGCTCAAGTATAATACAAAGATAATTGCTTTGCCTGGAATCTATAACACAAGATGCATTTCAGGCTTTTAAAGTCAGAGAGAAAACAAAAGCGTAAATCAGAATCATTATTTAAGAAAATATGAATGCACTGAAAAAGGGGACCAAAAAAATAAGGAAAAGAAATTCATTTTAAACCCCTGGAATGTCTTCATTCATTGGCTTAGAAAATAGCCCAGTGCTCAATCGTCAGTCTGTGCAATTTCATCACAAAATTATTGGACGTTGTTTCTTTTATCAATTGAGTGCACAGCCCGTTGTCTGCCTAATTCTTCTCTAAGCCTCAGCCAGTGTATAGGCCTGCCTTTTCCCAGATTATTTCTGTTTATGCCATGTGAGAGCTTATGATAAATTAAAAAAAAAATTCACTTATTTGGAAAAAAAAAAAAAAAGGAATTACATGGGATTGAAAAGAACATTTTAACACTCAAAAATTAGTTTAAATGCTTCCATTGTGTTCACAGGTGGTTGGCATTTCTGGAATTAATTGGATTTAGATAGCCTTGCTACATGGAAATTCAGCATCTTTTCAGATCCCTCTTTTACTCATTGGGCATAAAGAATATCTTAGCCTTGTTTTCTTCATTTAATTATGACATTACACATTGCAAGGGAAACTTTAAGGATTTATTCCAACGTTTTATTCAGTCCAACAATGTTTGTTTCATGTTCCTGTTTATTTCCTCATAATTTATCTTTATGGAGCAATAGAAATACCCTTTCTTGCCAAATACCTAGTTTGTATGAATAATTAAATTGACAGTAAAGGATTTGATTCACCTCTTCATTATTCAAGTCTTACCAAGTTGCAGCATTATTGATTCCAGTAGAATAATGCTGCAATCCCCAGGAACATGTGTTAAATCAGGCCACGGGTGCTCTTGATTTGTAAAGCACTTTTATAATATATTTCTAGTTCATCCCTGCCCTTGGAAACCTCAGTAGTGATCCACGGTCCTGGTGTGCCACAAATTGTCCTGGAAGACTGAGTCACATATCACTGGCGGTGTTTTATTCCTTATTTTCATCCTTGTCTTTGTGAAAGTTCCTTTTTTTTTTTTTTCTGTCAAGTTTGATGGAAACCAAAATGGGCTATTTCTTTGTTAGGTGAATTACCACTAAAGCAAATGAGCCATTCAGAGGATTTTTTTGCTATGTAAATGTAAAATGATACGCAACACACTCTTTCTGTGCCCTGTCACTCCTCTCCATGCATGAAGACTGAACCTGAATCACCTCTGGATAAGTTCCCTGAAGTTCTCTGTGCTCATTTCCTTTGCACTGTCTAGAAAATTATACTTGTTAATGGACAGTACCTAAGGAAAGGAATCTCAAATGGATAATCATTCCTATGTCTATCCCGATGAATTTTGCATAAGGGCTGAATCACTGAGGTTTAAAAGGTTTTAGGGCGTTAAAATGTGTGGCATGGAAACAGCTGAATGCCGTGACTTGGAGCCGAGCTGTTGCCTCTCCACATGGCAAGAAATGGATAAGGAGAGATGTGCCCAGGGAATGTGGGAGTCCTGCTTTAGAGGAAGGCAGCCTCCAGTCTTTCCTGACCAGATCTGGAGAACAAATCTCTCCTGATTCCAGTTCTGGGGATCAGTCTCACCCCGAGCCCCACACACAAGTTGAGCAATTGAGGCAGAAGGTTTTGTGCCATCTCTGAACATCAGGAGGTGACAACACTTTTTATGGAAAACAGAGACAACCTTCCCTTCCCGGACTCCAAACCAGCATCTGTTTAATTGTGTGCACATTCAGAAATAAGCTGGGTTGGTGTCTTTGACCTCACTGAGAATTTAGCAACCAAAGGGTTTGAAAGAGAGGCCCTGGTGATAATCAGCAGGAGACTTGCTGATAAATGAAGTTCTCCTCAAGAGCACAAACCTCCATTTTCTCTCATGCTCTGCAGGCACATTTGGACTGTGCATTTTGATGTTTCTATCAGAGCTGAAAACATCCTGACAATGAAAATCCTTTGGTGAGATAAAAACTGGAAACTATATAAGTACTTTTTCTTTAACTGAGTGGTTTTTATTTCAATTCCAAAGCGTTTATGAGTCACACCACTTTCATGACTGATATTAAAAGAGTCATTTCAGTGATCCACCTCAGGATCATTGAAATACCACAAATATCCAATATATAGTACAGGATACAGCCGTGCAATTAATAACTTCTACTATTGCAGGTGACCCTCTAAAGGGATATTTGACTCCATTGAGTGCCAAGATTGGTGGGGTTTTTACCATTTTCATGCATTTCTATGTCAGTAACAGCAGACATGATTTAGATAGAGAAAGGTTTGCTTCAAAGAGAACCTCTCAGGGGTATTTGCACAGGGACAGGTAACAGGGAGTTTGTATCTGTGCCACCACGAGTTAGAGAAAAGTAAGACCTATTTCAAAATTTGAAGAGGGAAATGGGCAGGAGAAGGTGTTGTTAATTTTCTAGGAAGAACAGTTGAAGAAACGTTCAAGCAGATGTTTCAAGTACGCTGTTGTTACGTGCTGAGGACGTTTATGTCTGTAAGTACTGGTTTTTTCCAGCTCACAGGGTTGTGGGTGTCTACTTGTACACACAGACAAAAATTCTTCCTTTGTCAGCCCAGACATATCATTTAGTATCTCTGTGCCTCTGTTTCCTGGTCATAAAACAAATAAATACAATTACAGTGGTCTTGTAGGAGCTGTGCTTGTAATACTGAGGTATGACAACAAGCTCCCGTTTGGGGAGAAGAACAGGAGGTATTGAAAAGTTGACCCTCAACTAACTGTGGTGGAAAAGAGAGTTTTTTTAACAGGTGGGTGAGTCACTAGAAAGACTGATTATTTAAAGTTTTATAGCTCAAGAATAAAATACATCAGTGCTTTCAGTTTTCAAATAGAAAGAGAAACAGTGTTAAAATTCCATTAGCTGCTGTGACGAACTCCCAGATTAAAACATGAATTGCTAAGCAGGTGGGGTGGGTTTGAATGCTGAATGTTGTTGATTTTTTTTCCCCTTCTCCTGTTATGATTCATTTCTCAAATCATTTAAAACTAGTGAAGGAAGGTCTGAGAATTTTGTTTTGTTTGTTATGGGTGAGATTGATTTCTTCATCTTGTTTTTCTTAATACCATACTGTTCGAACAAATTACCGCTACAAATCCAGTTCTCCATTTATGATGCATTAAATATAAAAGGAAAAAAATCATTCCAATTAGATTTCTTTCCAAGCCTTGTGACCTTGTGTTAAAAGTAATATGTATAAAAGACATTGTTGTGCTGTAGTACCACCCACTCCTTAAAAAGCACCCTTGAGCTCTTCTTAGTAACTTAGCTGATTTCTCCTTGAGATCTGTATCTGTTTTAATCCGTGAAATATTGGCCTTGTTCAGGGTAAAATACAAAGATATTATGATTTGATCATGTGAGTAAGGAATTAGTAGAGAGATCATGTCCTTGTGCTGTATTCTCTGCGAACCTGTGAGAGATCCCCACTCACTGACCTCTGAAGAACTTTTGTACTTTTCCCTTTGAGAGGGAAGAACTTGTCCTCCTTGTGTGTGTTCTGGGAGTTGCACCATCTGCTTTGGGGGTGACCTTATTAGGCTGGCAGTGAACATCCTTTAAAAGCCCGTCATCAGGTGAGAAGCCAAGCTCTTCCCTCAACCTTTTCACGAGACCCATCTCTCAATCCCTCTGACAGCACCTGCTCTTTGCAGGTTCATATTTCAAAAGTGAATTAAGAGCTGCAGAGCTGCTCTCAAAAGCAAGCCCTTGGTTTGCTCTTTCCTCCCTACAAACTGTTTCCCTGTTTATTTGGAAAGTCCCATTAGCCCCCAGGGACAGACCTCTCACAGGTTCAGGGCTGTCAGGCTTCAGCAGTGAAGAGCTTCAGTCCTGCTGAAGGGTTGTTCAAGTTCCTGTCCTGCTGTCAGTAGGGAAGTGTTTTCCACTTTTCCCTGATCTCTGGCTGCTTCATCAGCCCGTCGTGTAGAGGAACTTTTGGGTTGCTCGAAGGCTCTCTGGAGAGCTGGATTAGCCTGCAATGGCACAAGGATTAGGAAGGGACAAGTGCTCCTCTTGAGCTTCCCTGCTCAAAGCTGATATTCTGGGCCATGACCTGCAAGATGGTCACTCTGCTCTCCACCTGTATTCCCCACATCCTCCTATCCTACAAAGTCAGGAGGACTTATCAGCTGTGACTGCTGAAAGGCCAGAGGGGAAAAATAATCAGCAAGTGTTCAGTTCACTATAATCTAAATATTGTCAGCATCCTGAGTCAGCAAAGGTGTGACTGGAGGACTGGGCAAGGAATGGATCTGTGAGTCATGTTTACAACCCAGCTTTTGTTGTAAACACTACAAAGATGCATTAATTAAAGATAAAATCAAGGGAAATGTCTGGCAGGATAGATAGAGAGACTGAGAGGAGCTAAAGAGATTAGAGGAAATCGTAGGCATCCATAAAATCAGGCTGAACGTGAGGAAATGACTATGTGTCCGCTATGGCGGATTAATCTAAAACAAACCAGCCATAAAGTACGAAGAGAGATGAGTGAAATGAAAAGCAAGAGTCTGGAAAGCAGGAATGCTGTTTGGTTTTATAACGTGATGGAGTAGTAGAAAGCAAAATGTAAAATTATTCCATTCGTGTAGTCCATCCACCAAACTAATCAAGTGATGCTTGTAGAGATTTTTAAAGAGAAGATGCAATGGATCATGGATTAAATGGGAGTAACATTACATTTTCAGTTCCTGTGGCTTTGGATTTCATTGTTTGAAAAGGATTTGTAGAATTGGAGAGGAGTAGAGTTGACAAAGTAACTCTCAGACATGACAGTTTTGTCTTATGAAGAAAAGGCAAAAGAACTTAAAAGATGATCAGTGACATGACCACCACCCACAGCTGTCAAATGGGTGTTAACGTGAAGAGAAGGGAAATACTGCTTTGAATGATTTAGGAAAGACATAAAATTTCAGGCTGAATGCCTGGACTAGACAATAGAAAATACCCTAAATAAAATGTCACACAGGCTCTCGAAGGAACAGGAGCTTTTCCAGCAGTTTTGTCCTGCCAGGTGTTATCAGCCGGCTGATTTGGGTGAGTGTGAGCCCTTGGTGTAAGCAGGAGAGGATGGTGTTTGAGAGAATGCTTTTTACCCTTGGCTCAAGGCAGGGCAAGACACACTGCTACAAACTGTAAAAGTAACATCCCCTACTCTCTATTAAGCAGCACAAACACCAATCAGAGCTTTTTCACATTCACTGCTCTCATTTGTGCTTTAAAACCTCTTACCCGGAGCTTAAATGACAGATACTCCTGTTTCTGCAGCGCTTTCTTCCTAGTGCCTTTCAATAATTCATATCCATCTACACCTCATTCCAGTGCTCCTTTTCATTGCTCCGTTGGTAAACAACAGGACACGAAAGGAATACAGGAGATGCTGAGATATTACCATGGCTCCAAATACACCTGATGCTTGAGTGAAATAACTTAATTACCAGTTGGTCTCTTACTGCTCGCTTGGGAAATATCCAGGCAACTGCATTACATATAAATGTATGGCAACAAGCGAGGGAGAAAAGTGAATTGGAAGGCTCATTGTGGCTGTAATATTTCTTCAGGCATTGAAGTCAGAATTTCTGTAGTTCATTTTAACCGTTTCACGTGGAAAAAACCCACAATAAACATGTCTCCATTCACCCCTTTTCTTGAGGTAAACAGAAATTATCATCCTGTTTAGTTGAAGCGCTTTAAACCACAGCTATAGTTCCTTGGTTTAGACAGGGGCTGCAGAAACCCCAAGTCCCTGGTAATTTTACATCAGTGCATCCATTTCGTTCACAGTCTGTGCCCAGAACAAATTCTGCCTCCAAGATGTCACTGTTTAGAACTTTCCTTTTTAACAGTGATGTAGAAGGACTTCAGTAAATGGCAGCACTTGGCGCAGCTCCATCTCACTGAACGAAGGAGACTAATTTGAATTTTATTCATTGCAGACTATTTATTTCGATAGCAGAGAACAAGAAACTACTTAGAAGAGTGATAGAGATCTCCAAAAGGCTGACTCTCTCCTGTTGCTTGTCCTTCTCTACTGGGTATAGAGCTGGCCAAGAAGGCCTGTCTTTCAACATTAATGACCTCCAGGGGATAACTACACTCAATGGCCGAGCCCAGGCTTTCTGTGTGGGTGTTGATTTTCCTTCTAGCAATATTTAATCTGCTGAAGGGATTAGAAATAGGAAAAGATTTTGATTAGAATTAAATAACCCAAATTGTCATAAGCTCCTCAAGTAACACAGGCAGCAGAAGTATCAGCCAGCTTTCCCTGATATGGTTCTTGGTGGAGTCCTTCAAGACACCCTGGTTGCTAATCACATATTGAATGAATTTCCAAGGTCCTCCACACTCTGATTGCTGCTGGAGTTTGGTCATGCTGCCATTTTGTACTTTTTCTGCAGTAATTGGTCTTTCCAGAGGAACTCTGACCAGCCTGTTTCCTCCTCAGGAGTCACCTCGGTGTATCAGACTGTGGGGATGGAACCCGGCAGTACAGTGCATCCTTTTATTCATTAGGTGACAGCGCAGTGTACTATTGCTGGTACTCTCCTCTTTTACTGCAAAAGCTTGCAAAATCAATGCAGATGCTTACTTCTCTCACCTGTAGGTGCATCAGCAGATAAAAACAGGGAGAGTACTTGAGGTGATGTGATCTAAACACAAGATTAGCAGAGGACATCACTTGAACACGCAGTCTACTCTGAACAATGACTAAGGAAAAAATTGTGCTTTGCTGCTTTACTCAGCACCTCCAACTCCCTGCTTGAACTAAGAGGCAGAACTGCTGCTGGTGCTGAGGATGCTGCTCTCCTCCAGCTTTGGGGAAGCAATCCTGCCAGTAGAAAAGCAGCTAAATCATCTTCCTATTTCTGCCTTGTCAACAGAATTGATCACAAAGTTCAGGCAGAGTTCAGTGACGAACGAGAGCTCAGAGGGACCCAAGGGCATGGAGGGCATAGCTTGGCCTGTAAGTTCTTCATCACTGATGAAAGAAGAAGGAAAGAACTAAAGCTGATTAGAAAAATAAGAAGTGGCATAATGTTTTCCTGGTTTTAGGATGAGATCTGAATTTTAAGGAACAGCTTTATGAAGCTTCGTACTCCAACATATTTTTGCTGGCTGCAGGGCTTTGGAAGGACTAGTACATTCCAGATTCACATTGTGGCAGTGCTCCTAATTATTATGCTGTTACAGAAGTGTTATTGTTTTCATGTGAAGTGATATTAGCTCATAATTCATATTCCAGCTCAGAGGAAGTGTTTCAGGGAATGGGGATACAACCACCTCTGTAGTGCATCTCCCTTGCCATGGACTTTCCATGATGTTTTTGCTGTATTCTGGCTCTATGATTTCCAGCAAAACCCAGTGTTTTCTTACATGGATATCTTCTAGAAATCAATGCTGGCTCCCTGGTGTCCGAGACAAGATTGTTTTTTTCTATTACTTGGTCATTAGTGATGTTGAGGCAGAGCTGAAGAATCCAAGGAATAGACTTGAACACCCTCTTGTTTGGTACAAACATGGGACAAACAGATGGTTGTTGTCTCTGAAAGCTCACCCTTGAAATACATGCAACAGATAAGTCAGGCTCTGTGGGTTTGTATCATATGAAAATATTTCCCATTTTCAAGGCAAAATTGGGTCTTCGGTTTCACTGAGAGACTCTCAAGTGAATTCCCATAATTGTCATTAATTGGCCAATTGCCTGATAGATGTAATTGAAGGGCCAAATCCTGTTTGCCTCCACCCCAGGATTGTTCTGTTCATTTCAGTCCTACTGGATTCTGCCCTGTAACTGTGAGCAGAAAATGTTCATACAGACATGACAAGCAAAATCTGTCAGCCCTTGTTAGAGAAAAGGAAGGACCATATGTTTTCAGGGCAAGGCCAAAGCAAATGGTTTCAGGCTCCAGTGAAGTAATGCTGAGCTGTAGATCATGTGCAGAAAAGTCTGTAAGAACAAGTGTTACTATCAGTCATATCTTCACTCTGAATTCGCTTCAGGCAGTAAAAAGTCTTTGGCTGATATTAACACGTCTTAACTAATGAGTCCTTTAAATTGCAGTTCCTTCCAGAAGCTATTTACAATGGATTTAGCTGGCTGATGGTGATGTGTTTGAGCTTCATCCTTTCATAATAAATTCCACTGATAATTCTTTGCTTTTCTGAAGCTTTGTCCTGCTAGATTCCCACCACGTCTCTCTCCCGGGGTGTCTTTAGAGTAAGAGCAGACTGTTGATTTGTAGTCAGAAGCTACATAAATTCATAAAATATTCAAAATACCTTGTTTTAAAAAGATTTTCATTTCATTACATTTACAGCTCTAATAAAAATTAGCTGCCACACTTACTGCTTGTTCGATAAGTGATTTTATTTTATGTGCCAGTATATGGAACCTGGAGTGAATTTTTTATAAGGGGCCAGCTCTTCTGGCTGGAGATGCAATCTGGTCATACAAACTCTCCCGTATCCTGGTATTCCTATTAAATTCTAATTTTTAAAAATTGGTTTTTAATTACTGATCCCAAGCACACAGAATGCTGAGTTCCTAATGGCCCTTTCAGTGTTGTGGCACAGTAAAGTCCTCGTTACCATCTCACCCAGCCCTGCATGTTCCTGAACTCAAGGTTGTCCTTTATTATGCCCCTCACAGGACGAGCCTGTGGTGATTGTGTCACAATATCAGCAGATGTTTTCCTTCTTTTCTCCAGATATACTTGACTACAGTTCAGTTTTTTTAGGCTGACTTCTAGACCAAAATAGAACCTTTCATCCTTTTCCTTTTACTAAGTATTATATTATCTTTTAGTGTGAATGTAGATTCTTCAAAAACATAGTCTCATGACTGACTCATTTAAGATGCTGTAGTCATGAGAAGACCTCAAAATGTGCCGGTTGGCTTATTGTTAACATTTTATTTTTGTATTTTTGATCATTTTTATGCAGAAAAGATAATCTCAGTTGGTTGCCTCACAGTTCAATACATAATTGACAGGAAAGTGATTTTATCACCATTCTTCATAGCATTTGTTTCAGATAAAGACAAGAGATGGAAAAAAGCCAAATTCATTTGTGGATAAATTCACTCGGAGAATACATGAGACTGTTCCCATAGTTCCATCTTTTTAAAGCAGCTCTGTTCTATGCCATTTATTTGTCCTGTTGGGTGGGTTCAAGGAAGCCTAATTTTAGTCCTTCTGTATTTAACCTGTGAATAAACTTTCAGTGCTTTTGATATCCTGGCATTTAGAATTTAGTTTTTTGAGGGACACTGATGCTTTACAACTGTATGAGTAAGGAATAAATCCACCTGTGTATTTGAAGTTGCAGAGTCTGGAATGTGTGGTCCATGCTGGAGGTAAAATGAAGGCATATATTCAAGGATACTCAGCCTTCGAAGAGTTTTTGTTTGGATATTTCTGGTTTTTAGATATTAGTTTCTTGGTCACATTTATCTGGGAGTATTTCAGGTGGTGTTGTTTAATACTGGTTAAATTTAATTTTTGTCTATTCTTTTGTTTTCTTACCTAGACAAAGATATAGACACCTGATTTCTGCCAGTTTCTGATTTTGACATATTGCACAGGGGAGTAAGTTATTTTGTGACATTTTGGAATCATTTTCAGTTGTAATTTCTTTTCTGCATCTGATTTTATCCCCTGAAGAACAAAGCTATTTTATTCCATGGGATTACACCAGCAAAGAGAGATTTAACCGAGTAGAAAATCAGGCCAGGGATTTTGAAATACTTTTATTGCATTGACACATCTTGATTTAAATGTATATTTAATGTTCTTTTTTTAAACCGTTCACTTGTGCAAAATAAAGTTATTACAACACGAATGGAATCATCACATTTATCAATGAAAGAGGATAGTTCTGTCAATCTTAATATTTTTCATCACTTCATCATTTTCAGTCCGGTTCCACTGCCGCTAATCTTGTTGGTTTTAAGTTGTTTCTTATTTATCTGTTATTAAAGTTGATTCTGGGTCATGTCGATCCATGACGGGTGCCCCACTCTTTCAGAGGAGGAAAGCTGGGCTCCCAAAATGACCTAATCCAGTGAGTTATCCCACAGGGACCAAGTGGGAACATTTCCAAGTTGTTTGGGAAGCAATCAGCCACTGAGCCACAGCAGTGATCCCCACCTGGGTCGTGCCTTGGATGGGATCTCCTCCGGCAGGAGAGAACCCTCCTTCCTTTGGCAAACTGCCGGAGAAGGGGCCACAAGTGTGACGTCTCCTCAAACCCTTGTTAAAACACCCTATTCTGTGCATTTGCCGTTTCTGTTTGGAATCAGCGGAGCTGGGGTGACAGGGGCAGTTTTCTTCACTGGCAAGTCTTGGTTTCGCTCAGTTTTTGGAACTTTTCTCGTCTGACATTTGATGAAGGAAAATCTCTCTCTTCCCAAAGGCTGTTTGCCCTCCCTTTCACATACAGTTCTGCTGCTGTCAGATATCTTATGAGTGGTTTAATCAGGCAGCAGTGGTTTGATTAAGGCCTCCTCTTGGATCACAAGCAGCGAGGGATCATCATTAAACCCCATGACTGAGTCATGGAAAGAGACATCCCAGGAGAGGAGGTTTGGGAGTCTGTCATCAAAGAGCCCGTGTCTTCAGCGGTGTCGTGTTTGTTTTGGAATCGCCTGGCTGGTGTTGTTTGCCCAGGAGATGATCCTGCTCTTTGCCTCACCCTCACATCCCTCCTGCCTGTCTTTGTGCCCCCCGACAACGCTGAAACCCGAGGATGGGGCTTCCTTCACACCTGTCAGGGCATCGCCGGGTGTCGGATCACGGCCGCTCGCTTTGCAGGAGAGCAGCACTGGAGCTCAATAGCTGGCACAAAATACAGCTGAGGGATACATGGAAATAAGCATTTTGTGAGGAATTAAAGTATTTTTCCTGCATTGGCAAAGATCAATTTTTAACTGAGCGAGGGATTTGACAAAAACTTGTATTTGTGTCATTTCAAAAGCATTTTATTTTATGCAGCGCATATGCAGAAGATGATATATAAAGAACATTTCCTCGCTACCATTTTTGTATAGATCACTTTCAGGCGTGTTTTCTAAGAATTTTTGTTTACCTCTACTATATAGCTTAATTTTCTTAATTCTTATTACTTGTATTAAACATATTTGTGTTTGTAAATAAATATACACATGCACACGGCACTATAGGATATAGGTGTGTCACAAATGATGAATGATCTCTCACACCTGATTTTGAGAACTGCAGGAGGCAAAATCACTGCTCTGGTTCCTTTAAGAAATTTTTGCACTCTCACTAGGCAGGAATGGGGACTTTTCTCTTCAACATTTCTGCAGGACTGATTTGCAAGCTTCAAGAAACCATTTTCTGTAGAACATTTCAGTGCTAGAGTTTCCTCGAAAGAGATTTAACATGCTGCACATTATTTTCTATTTTGATGCAATTATTTTGAGAGAATTAACGCTCTCTGATTAACTAGAGAAATCGGGGGGAAGCTCTTTAGCTGACTGAGGGATTATTTACAGCAGTTTGTCTGAGGCAAACAACCCAAAGGGTTGTAATGGCTGTGGGCTCAAAGTTCACAAGCAGCAAAATTTCAGGCTCAGTCCTAATTCTGTCTTTCCAACTTCCATGTTCAATGAGGAGTTCAAAGTTCTGGGCAAACTGGTGTGTGAACTTTACTAGTTTAGAGGTGTTATCAAAGCCCCAGCCACTGTGATTATGGCTCATATTAGTGCCTCTTTCAGTAATTATCTTATGAAATGGGCAGATTAAGCCCTCATATGGCCACACAGATGCAGAGCTCTGTCATGTGGGTGACATTGGCAGATTGTGCTCATATTAAGCATTTTGTCAAGGGAAACGTGAGGAAAGGGGATTGTGTAACATGGCTTCTCCCCCTCTTTTGCTCTCCATGTATCACGTCCATATAAAATCCTGAAAAATGAAATTATCTCAGAAATTTCAAAACTTAAGGCGATTTGCTCCCAGTGACTTCAGATTCTAAGAACTGCATTTGGGAGTCATTCTGGAAAATAGTTTGCTCTTGATTAGTTTTTCCCTACAAGCTCTGAGTTATTGTTGTTGATCACAGCATAATGAGTAACCATACAAATTTTTGGTATTGCAGTAGTGATCTGGTGCTGTGGTTGCAGCTGTATCAAGGTGAATAAAACCTTGAAGAGCTAAAGCATTAAGTATCTTGTATACCCTAGGATTATAGAAAAAAAATGGGAGAAAGCAATAAGGAACAAAAACTTGTATTTAAAGGCCTAACATTGGAGCAAAGTACTTTAAACGTGACCCACATATTAATTCTGCATCACTCACGTGGCTGGAAATGAAAGAAATGCTCCATTTGTTCTGAATTTAAATTTTACATTTAAAAGTAAAATTGCCAAGATTCAACAGGCCTTTTATTTGTTTGGGGTTTTTTTGTGTCTTTATGTTTATAGAGTTGGATAAACTTTATTGCTTTACTTTTAATAACGTATCTGGAAGATGTTTGCTCATGTGTTTTCCGTATTCAGCATACCAGTGTCAACATTTTTTTGTGGATTTGTGGATAATTCTGGCTCATGTGTTTCTGGGAAACATAAAGGCTGACCAGAAAACTCGAGTGTGAGAGGGGATCTGGGTGTCTCAGTCAATAACTATTTAAATTGAAGAGGTGATTTTGGACTCAATCTAATGGTTCTTAAAATGTATTTCATAAGAAGGTCAGCCTGGAAAGACTTGAAAACATCCTTCTTTGTTGAGAGAGGGGCAGCTTCCTTCATAAACAGGTCCTCCCTCACCTAAAACTCTGCAAGTTATCGGAATTCTGGCTTGAAGCTGCTCCTGGGACATGGGCGTTGCCAGTCCCTGGCCAGGAAATGCCCATCAAGGAGACCTTCCTATATCTGGGTTCTCCAGCAGTAACAGTTTTTAAATCTTTGTCTCTCACCTTTCCTTCCCCTCTCCAGTTTCTATGAATAAGTTATTTAAAACAAAAAAGGGAAAACCATCTCACCTCAGGATCTGTTCCTTTCTGCTTTCCAGAAGTCTGCCCTGTATTCAAACCCAGCTGGGTTTGGCCCACTGCCTATCCACGAGTTTAACTAATGCCTTCCATTCCCTCATTGGGATATTCCAAGAAAGAAAAGTATTGTTAATAGAACACAGCGGGCCCCCGGCGTCTGACTGTATGACCCTGAAGGCTGAAGAGCTCTAGAATCAAACCTGGATCTAAATTTTACATCTAACCCTTGAGGTCTTTTAAAATGAGCAGAGCCTGACCCTTAGTTCTCTGTGTGCCACTGTACGGCGAGAAAGGGAATTTCGTATTATCATGCCTTTGTAACATACTCATCTGTTTCATTGGGAATCTTCTATCAACATTCAACTAAAGCTGTTATTTCCCAAACACTCACTTGTGTTTGTGAACATACATTTTTTTCTGTTTCCCTCTATTTATGTTTTCAATTTGTTACAACTCTCTTTTTTTCTTTCTTTTTTAGGGGGCAGGGGTGGGAATGTAGAAGTATCCAGGCCAGAAGGGTGGAAGAATTTAAATATTTAGTATCATGAATATTTCAATATCTTCAGGATTATATTTGTGTCTGAAAAGAAAGAAAAGGAACATGTACTTCTGCCCATCTCTCAGACTGTCATGAGCCTGAGCCCAGCAGCTACTGACTTGCTTAGCAAAACAGTCACATTTTAGAGATTATACTATCAGGTGTTGTTTGTTTACCTGTAAGCAGTTTTTGTCACGCAAGCCTTAGTGCCTGAGATTATGTGGCAAATTCTGTGTCACATTTGTGAATGTGTACGTGTGGTTTTTTGTTTTGTAAAGAGTACATCCAGTAGCAGCAATGGGAAACTGGTACTGCCTTCAAGCCCACTGGGAAACTGGAGGTGGTTTCGTGGTGCTTCTTGGATGGGTTTTCTTGGCCAGGCAAAGCCTCATTTCGAACTTGTGTTCTTGCCCTTTCTCACCTTTGCTCGAAGTGTGGGGGAGATCATTCAGTCCCACCACAGTCAGCGGCAGCCAAGGGCTTTAAAAAGTTAAAGAGAGGCTTTTTGGTGTGCTCCTCCTGCTCCATCCCTGTCAGAGGTCTCTGTGAGGATGCTCTGAGCACCTTGTGGTCACAGCAGGCGTGAGCCAGCACCGCCAGGACCCTGAATTATCCAGCACTGAACAAAACAAAAAAAACATTTTGAGGAATTTTAAAGGATTCTCAGTGGGTTTTATTATGTAGCTTTTGATGCTGCCGCTCTTTAAGACTCAGGAGAAATTGGTCACAGGTTTTAAATTTACAATAAATTCACTAACTTCTTTATTTAATAATAAATTTTTAGAAAGGTCATCTGGGATATTATCATTTTAAAGGCGAGAAGCAAGTTAATTGCTGTGTAGACCACCAAAAAAATCCCTGCTTACCTAAAGCTGTCATTCAACCCAAGAAGAATTATAATTATGAGACACTTCAGGGACAGGTTGGTGTTCCAAGGGTGGATATTAGTGAAGCTTCCAGTCTTTTAAGTGGGGTTTTCCAGTTGCTTGGAGAAGAAACAAACTTTACTGGTGCATTTATTCTGATTTGTAGCGCTCAGAGATCTCTGATGCTGCTCAGGGACAGCAGAATTGTAGAATCGTGCAATTGTTAAGGTTGGAAAAGACCTCTAAGATCAAGTCCAACCATTAATCCAGCACCACCACCATGTTCACTAATAAATCATGTCCTCAGGTGCCACATCCATGTTTTTTTTAACTATGCCAGGGACTGTGACTCCACCACTGCCCTGGGCAGCCCCGTCCAATGCTTGACAACCCTTTTTGAGAAGAAATTTTTCCTAATATCAAGTCTAAACCTCCCCTGGCTCAACTTAAGGCCATTTCCTCTAGTCCTGTCTCTTGTTCCTTGGAAGAATAGTGAGCAGAAGTTAATTATTTAAATTATTCTCTCTGACAAATTCAACAAACTGGTACCACTGCCATCTCCCCTTTACAACACATGTCACAATGAAACCCAGTTTCTGGTCTGAATTCAGAGCTCTGAGCAGCACTGCAGTACGTTTATGCAGTAACTGTAATACTCAGCCTGTGCAATAACTTAATGTTTTGTTCCCTAGTGCTGATTTTTGTTTGAAATCAGGGGAAAGGTTCATATTTTTGACCACTATTGTCTGCTTTCTAAAACATCTGAAAAGAAAAAAAAAAAACCAACACATGTACAAGCAAATTCTATCTGTGTAAGCAGGGAATAAGACATCCAGTGAGTGCAGTTAAATACTAAAGCTGCCCAGTTGCAGCCTGTTTTCAGGGCAGGGAGCTGTCCTCAGGTTACTTGCTGACTTCTGGTGACCCATATTGTGTGTGGAGCTGATCTCCAGCTTGGTTTCCTGTACATCTGACACTAACAAGAGAGAGCTCACTAAGCAAAAAGAAGCTCCTCCTTACCTTTCCCTTGTCTGACACGTTCCTCTGCCAGTTCCCTGCCATGGTTAAATAGCAGAGAGTTTGTTCCGGTGATGAGGAATAAGGAGAGTGCCCAGGAATCCTTTGCAGTTCATTGTATCCACAGGCAGCACTTGCTGTGGGTTTTGGATGAAGGATTTAGCCAGCACTTCTCCTCTCAGCACACGGTATTCTTACAGCATGCTAGAATTTAGGTGCTTAGAGAACAGAGTGTCTCCCAGCTTCAGGATTACTCCAAGCATCCATTTTGCTCTGTCTTTATTAACTCTCTGTTCTGAAAGACCAGCTGAGAAACTCCAGCTTGTTCTGCTAACAGAATTGTGACACGCCTTCTCTATTCCTCAGTGTGTACATAAACACCAGAAAGTGTTTTATAACCCAAGGGGTTCTATAGCATCTGCTCTGATCTGTGTAACAGGTCACAAACCTGATTCCACTGGTCTTGTGTCAACAGCTTGTGGCCACCCAAAGAATTCCCTCCTCTCGCTGAGAGTTTGCTCAGTGATTGGTTTTCTGACTGCTCTAAATCTCCCATTGGATTTTGTTGTGTCTATTCACGTATTTTATCAAGATGAAGTAATGAAATAGTAAAATAGAAAAAAACAGGACGTAGATCAGAAGTACGTTTTCTGCCCCAGAGATGTGCTCCAAATTAAAAAAAATTACAGTTTCTTGTACTTTCCCTCCCTCTTTGGATGTCTTTCTAAAATAAATGCCATAATAGATTATCATATCAGCCTCATGTGGGTACCTCCGAGGGACAGAACAGGGGGAATGGGATAAATTTTGAAATGCCAGCCATCTGGCAAGTGCCCAGATCATAGGCTACACACTGACAAAAAGCACACATGCTGGGAAACATGTGCATGTGTGGTAGTTGGTTTCTTTAGGATGGAGGACAGTGTGACTGTGGGGGTTTATAAACATCAGTGGGACTGCAAATTATTTCTGGGTTGGAGTAAGTAGGAGATAAGTTTGATTGTAAAGCATTTTGGTTTTAGACTGTCCCACAGACCTCTGAGTACCTGACAGTTTATCACAACCACTTTTGTTAAGAAACCAAGGGAGGAGGTACTTAAAGCTGCACTTCTCATTAATTGCTTCCTTGAGGAACATGGGAAGAGTTAACACAACCCATATATCCCTTGTTGCTGGGTGAGACTCTCCTTGGGAGAAATACTGTTGCCTTTGAGCAGTCACAGTCACCTGTGCCCAGAGGGACTGCAGAAATCTTCCACCTGTACTTGAGACAGACTAATAAAAAACAGGAATGGAAATAATTTCTAGAGGCCACATACACCTGATCCCAAAGCAGGATTTAACTACTTTTAGCCCATTTCTGACAGGTACCTGTCTAAGTTGATCTCCTTGATGTTCATTCCCTCTCTTGCCATAATGGATGATTGAGAAGGTCCCATGTCCACAAATTGATCCATTCCTGAGCTGCCAGTGCTGAACTCTCTTAAGCAAGAGAGTAACAAGAAATTGCTGGATTTTTCCACTTTTCAAACTCTCTCCTGCCATTCAAGCCTTGTCCTGTGGATCTGGAAAACTGCAAAGAGCAGAGCAGTCAGGACAATCATCCCGCGTAGTTTAGGGCTTTATAACTACTTCTAGTGTCTGGACTAAACATTCCTGGTTTCATCCTTTCCTTGTAAGTAATGTTTTCCAGCTCTCCCACCACCATTATTGCTCTCTGCTTGTTTCGAGAGACGCTCTATAATATTCTTTACACCCCTGGGCTACAGGTACCGAAATGATTTGGACTGGTAAAGATGGGAACTCGTGGTGTTGTGCAGCCCCTCCATAGCAGTCAGACTGGGGGCCCTCAGCCGCAATATTAGAGCTTTATCCTGTGCTGTCAGGAATAATGGAAATGTTGGTACCAGCTGAGGAAAGGATCAGACTCTCAAGGAATTTGCACGATGTTTACAGCAGTTCAGGCAACCCAGAAATACGCTGAGGCTGCAAAGCAGGGGCTGCCTTGCTGAATGTGTTCTTGTGGTCTGCAGGAGAGGGAATGGTTTCTGAATACAGGAAAAGCGCCTGGATTGTAAATGAGCTTTATAAAATTAAGTGACCCTGGTCCTATCGAGAATGTGTGTTGTGACTGTAACCAGAAGCACTCTCAGGGGTGCTCTTACCTCTCATTTTCCCTACCTCAGAGAAATGAACCTACACATTGCTGCCAAATATCATATGTGGGAGACAACATAAAGCAACATTCATTCATTTATGTGTCAACACAACTTCAGTGTAGCACTAGAGGAAGATTTAGAGTCCTCCTGTCTGGAATTACAGCAGAGGAACTTAACTTCTAAAGCTTTCCATTTAAAGTGTACAGTTTTTAGAGTGAATATGAGTTAAAACCAGCAGAAGGCTTCAGAAATTAGGAACCAGAGTTTGTGCAAAGAACTTGTGTAGGCGTCACTCTGCATCAAGGTGAATTGACACACGTTTTGCTTCCGTTATATTATTTAAGGAAATTGGAGTGACATGCCAGATTGAAATGTTTAGGATATGCAAATTATCCAGATGTGTGTGCTTTTAGTAATGTATCAGAGAATTTAGAACTCTCTTGGAAATAGAGACATTTCTACTCAGTCATGGAATAGACCAGTGCAGCCACAATTTTAGGTTTTCTTTCTGCAGAGATGTTGAAAGGTCTTGTGAAAAACCTGCTACGGGTCAGAGCTGCTAAATCACAAAACTGAGGCAGGGTTGAATTTATTTTCCTGTAATTTTTTTCTTAATTTTAATAATACGAAAGTTAGGAGAAAATTTGTCTCTAGGCCTGTATTTAATGAGAGGAGCCAAGGCACTGAAATCTTGACAACTGTTTGCCTGTCTAGATATTATTTCTTTATATGTATATCTATCTACGGCTTTTTACCTATACGCTCAGATGCAAGAAGACCATAATATCTCTTTATATATTTGCTATCATTCATTTCTTTTTAAGGAAACCCACTTCTTTTTATAGAATTGGTATAATAATTGGTTATTTTGTTATGGAGCAGAGTGTGTCCATTCATTGCCAGTGCTGAAAGACATGTCCTTCAATATAAAATTAGAAATATGGGATTCTGTCATAATCTGTCTAGACCAGTGACTTTCATCCTCCTGTTGTCTGCTGCATCATGACAGTTTTCACATCTTTCCACAACTTCATCTCCAATTTTGGTATGAGCAGCAGCACACATGGCAGCCAGAAATAGCCTGGCTTCCAGCAAAATGTCAGTCACCTGATAAAACCAATAAAAAGCCCAATACCTTCTTTTTCCTGCACTGCAGTTTCCATCTCACACGTCAGGAGAACGTACGTCCAAGGCTGTGGGACTGGCCATCTGTTCTGCTTGCACAGAGCTGGTCCTTGGGAGTGCTGAATTACTCAGATGCTCTAATTTTTAGAGACATCTGGAACTGGTGGCTATCTATTAAAAAAATTAAATGCACAGCGTAAAAAAAAATTAAATTGTGCTAGGATCATGAGGAATCGCAGGACCAGCATTCACAGAATTACAGATTGGTTTGGGTTGGAAGGGACCTTAAAGATCCTCTTGTTCCAATTCCCTGCCATGGGCAGGGACACCTTCCACTATCCCAGATTGCCCCAAGCCCCCTCCAACCTGGCCTTGGACGCTTCCAGGGATGGGGCAGCCACAGCTTCTCTGGGCAACCTGTGCCAGGGCCTCATCACCCTGAGAGGGAAGGACTTCTTCCCAATATCCAATCTAAACTTACTGTCTGTCAGTCTGAAGCCATTCCCCCGTGTCTGGTCGCTCCAGGCCTTTGTCCAAAGTCCCTTTCCATCTTTCTTGTGGGCTCCCTTCAGGCACTAAAAAGCCATAATCAGGTCACCCCAGAACCTTCTCTTCTCCAGGTTGAACAATCCCATTTCTCCCAGTCTTTCCTCCCAGCAGAGCTGCTCCATCCCTCTGTTCATCTTGGTGCCTCCTCTGGACTTGCTCCAACAGCTGCATGTCCTTCCAGAGCTGGAGGCAGCTCTGCAGGTGGGGTCTCAGAGCAGTGTAGAGGGACAAAGAGCAGAGTAGAGCATTACCTGTATCCTGTGTCTGCCTGCTGATATGATAAACTCACAGCACAGTCACTACGGTATTTTTTTTATAATGAAGAAAACTCGTGTCCCATAATGTGCCTCCAGGGATCTTCTCAACATTTCAAAGAAATTAGACATTATTTTTAGTCCTAGGGAAATGAAAGAAGGCCAGAGGGGATGACATCAGTCAGTGGATCTTACTAGTTTGTTTTCTTAGTGACACCATAAAGCACATGGGGAAGTAGCAGAAGACAGTCAAGAGACTGATGTGGTGTGCAGACAGTTAGTAAAGTCGAACTGGGTGACCTGAGTTATGTACAGACAGTGGGTCCTATTGTGAAAGCCTTTATAATGGAAGTATTTTTTAGCATTACAGTGTTAACTTGTATGGTGGGATGCCAAAGATGTTCTGATGTCCAAGACAGTTCTGTATTTCATGTGGGTTTATCAGAGAGCCGAGGGGACTTGGGCCCATTCCAGGGGTTAAAGGAAGATTGCATGACATGATGATACAGCTGCCAGCCCTCCCCTGCACAAGTCCCCCGGGATCAGCTGTTCCTTGGCTGGAACACACGTGGATGTTTGCAAACAGGGAAATATCTGCTTGCAGTGAGGAGAAGTTCTTGCTTGGTGAGGAAGAAGGAGCAGCAGCTGTGAGGACTCAAGAGCCATCGAGGGCTTCATCTGGAGGCACAGCAGAGAGAGGGCCCTTGATGAGCTGCAAAGTCAGATGGCAGGAGTGGGCAGAGCAGGGAGATGACTAATAACTCCCCATTAATTGCAGCCTCAATAAACACAGTGTGTTGCAGGAGCACACACAGGCACTCAGGCAATGAGCCATCAGCACGGTCCCTTGTCCCACCTCGGCTTCCTGGGGAATGGAGCATCTGCCGCGGGCACTTGTGGACAAAATTGTTATCCCTGGCACGTCTTGTGCTCTCCCGAGGCATTTGCCCTGCACAACCCTCAATTTTAAAAGTGGAACAAACGCTCTAACAATATAAAGAACGGGGTTTTTTTCAGTATTGAAACTATTGGAAATTGTTTGTTTGCAATTCCCTCTTCAGTGCCTGAAATCGTCAAAATCATCTACAAGTGCTTTTCTTTCTCATACAGCATTTGTTTCATTTTGACCATGTAAGCAAATAGAGCAGGGACCTTTGTTGGAGAAGTTTGGAGATCAATTACCTTCAAATTCAGTCTTGCTGGGAAATTTCCTGCCAGCATCTCTTGTGTAGGAACGTGGTTGTTCATGTGCTTAAATTTAAGTTTGCAAGTCAAACAAGCCAACAGGGTTTCATATGGATGGAGCAGGTGCTTAACAACAGCATTGCCAACACCAGCCACTAAATCACAAATTAATCCTCATAAATTATTACTTGTTTATAAAAAAAATGAAGATATCCTCCTTGGTTCTGAAAGGTGTATTTAGATTGCATTTTTAATATTTTCATTGCAACTATGAAGTCTTAGTGTTGAATTTATTTTTTTTATTAATATTTTTTATTTAACATGGGCTAAAACTCTTAGAACCACCTACTTGATGAACCTGAAATTTAATGAAAGAGGAGAAAGCACCAAAGAGTAGCAAATTAAACTGAAAATACTTGGCTTCTTGGTTTAGTCTGCTGTGAAACATGTACAATGACAATGCTACTCATAGGCTGGGCAGGTAGTTTATTTCTGCTTTTTTCTAGTGATTTCCACTTTTTCTTTATTTAGCAGCATGACTTTAGCTGAAACATTTTCACACAAACCTATCTCCCATGGAAAAAATTTGAACACCTGGATAGTAAGTTGTGAGATCTCAAAAAGTGGGATTTTAAGTGTCAGAACTGATATTTCTTCAACCACACTTCTGTGCAGAGCAAACGTTTCCATGGGAGCTCGTGAACCTCAGAAACATGAAATCACCCTTTAGGAGAAACACTGCTTGTGGGGGGCTGCTGAAATAGTCAGGTTAGAAATCCACTTCCAGTCTTTTCTCTGAATTATCATAATTTTATTGCTTCAGGTTTTAATATTAGCTGTTGTAAAGAAATACAAACTACGTGTATCTGCTGCAGGACATTATTCCTAGCAGTGCAAATTGGAAGTGAGTGACTCATCACTTACTTAAGGACATGCTCGTTCATATATATCAAATTCACATGTATATTAAATTCATATATATATTAAATGTTCAATTGGATTTTCTGCCTTTATTGTAGCCAAGTAGTTAAATACAGGCTTAGTGTTCGTTATATGAGTTGCTGCTGATTCACTTGTTGAAAACCAGCCCCTCACTCACCCGTGTGCTTGGCTGGATCTGGGTGAAGGTGCTCAGTGCCTTTGGAGACTGAATCTTTGGAGACCATGAGCAAGACACAGATGGCAGTTTGTGCCATCGTCCCTGGGTTTATTACTGAACATCTCAGATGGCTATTTAATTTGTTATCACTTTTGGCTGCAGAACTGGCTGTTAATGTAATCAAACGCCTGCTTTCTGTCAGGCCCCAGGCATTTATTTTCATTACTGGGGTTGCCTCAAAAAAACTAAAGGACTGGCGCTGGAATGAACTTCTGTGGAGATCTGGGTGTCCATCTGGTGTGTCAGTTCGGAATAATTCCTTGTGGAATGAGGTCCTGATGCATCTTTAGGAGGTGTGAGAGCAGGATGCTTAATAAAGAGTCAGTGTGAATGTTGCCTGTCTGAGGATCACAAGATTCGACTCAATTTGAAGGAGCGAGGAATCCAGAAGGCATGGAAATGAAATGGAACTTATCACCCTCAACCCCCTCAGTTTCTCTGGCTGTAATTTTTAGCTTTGTTTCCAGTTCCACTCACAGTGTGTTTCTCAGCGCTCCTGCCCCTCACAGATTGCCCACCTTTGCGTCCTGGCTTCCCTCTTGCTTCCCGGCACAAGACTGCAGGATTCCCATCCCTCCTGCTTGTTTCCTGGCTGCAGCTGCAGGGATTTGAAAAGCAAAAGCAGTTGGGGGTATTGCAGGGCACCTTCAGCTCAAGACAAAGGAGATAAAGAAGACAGAAAATCAAAGGAAACAGAATAAAATGAGAAGAGGAGGAGGAAAAACAAATCACATGTCATAGAGACAAATGAGGGGAAGAGAAAAAAGAAGACTGAAAGTGTCTGAGGGATGCGGAAACCTGTCTGCAACATTTTTTTCCCTAATTGCACTGAGCAAGGTACTGCTGATCAGGGAATGAAAAACATGACAAGGCAGACAAAATCTATTAAAATATGTGCTATTTCTTGGCTTAAAAGGTAGTTCTGTGTCATTATGCTAAATAAACCAATTTAAAATTATTAAAAAATTATTAGATAACGGGGATAGAAACAAAGGAGAGATCTATCTGGGAGAAACTGTCTCAAGTTTACATGGACAAATGGAATAGCCTTAGACTTGGAGAACAGTGAGCTGGGATGAGTTTTGGCTTCATTAAGCTCTAGAGAGCTTTGTTACCTCTTTTAGCAAAGTCTAGACTTCAGAGTCTTGGAGCTCATCATGGATCAGCTGAGATCAGCTTCAATTCTCTTCTTGTGGCATGACTGGGAGGAGAGGCAGCTTCTCTGGGGATGGCCCCTGCCTTCTGGGAATACAGTAATTTCCCTTTACTGTATTTAATCATCTACATGAGACAGATGCCTTCCACAGGGTTTGGGAGTCTTTACTAGCTAACACAGGGAGGATTTCTGACATGAAATATATAAACTTTGTGGTCTGGGTTTCACTGTAAATAAGAGAAAGGACATAGCAGGGAGCAGAGTCCCATTGTCAGGACTTCCACAGTGGGAAGGAAGAGTGAGTTTGGTACAAAGATGCTGTAGCAGCCTGTCCCTGCAGGGTCCTGCCGGCCTTGCCTGTGCTATGGATGTACCACCATGACTGCCCCAGGTCAGAGAGTTGTGACACGCTTAAACAGACCTTATTTTAGAAAAGAATCAGCCTCTGAAACACTAGAAAGGAAAAAGTCTTCCTTCCACTACTGATCCCACTTAACTACCAAGGAAACACACAGCGAGAGATGAAATAGAGATGAAACACATCTCTGCTACCCCAAAAATTTATCTGTAAGGCTTGTGCCAGCTCTGCAGTTCCTTCCTGCCTGGTCACAAAGCTGAAAGATTAGAGCTGAGCTGGACAAGACGAGCCCTGTGTTAGAACAGGGGTCAGGCCACGCTGGGCCATAGTTCACCACATTATTGCTATGTGTTGACATGTTCTCTGTAATTTAAGAAACTGTCTGGTTTCTCTGGCAGTAAAGTCATATGGGTGTCTGGGATTTTCTGTCCTGTACTTGATTATTTCTTCTGTCTACACAGTAAGAGCTCAATCTGTCACTGGATTAAGTACATTTACTTAGCAGAGAGATTTTAAGGCTGAAACAACTGTGTGAGAACTCACAGCTGAAATCCCAAGGCCCTGAGGTCTGTGAGAGAGAAATATTGCTGGGGGGTTGAATAATAGTATTTTGCACAACACAGCCAATGTATGAAAAGCCAAACAGTGAAGGCAAAGGCTCAGTGTTTTCTCTCTATTTCTATCTTGCATGTGTTTTATTTTCAATTCAGTGTATAGGTAACAGGGTGTTTTTAGAAGACAATTTGCTAAGGATTTTCTCTGGGTTGTTTTTCTTCTTTACAATTTACCACCCTTGTTTACTTTTGAGGTCTACTATTGACAAGAGTTGATGGAAAATGAAAATACCGGGATCCAGAATGAATGTTTGAGGCTGAACTAAAACACAGGGGGAAATCTTTGGCTAGTTAGGACCAAGGGTCTTCCATAACCCCCCAGACTGGTCTGTGTTGCTGCCTGGGAGGTGCACTGGGTTGGAGTTTAGCTGGTAAGGTTGAGAAATATTATACATTCTCCAAATACATCATATTTTTAACTGTACAGCTGGAAGCAGCCAGAAAAAGCTGCTGATGGATCTCATAGTTTGTCTTTCACTGTAGAAAAATAAGCCAGATGACACAAATATACTGATACATAGAGAGCTGAGGTTGGTTTTATTGCTGTTTCGTAGGACAGATTCAGTCAGTGTTCTCTCATCCCCCCGTTGGCTCAGGTGACTCGATTATCTTCCTCCAAATACGACCCATGTCCTCATGGTCCTTTGGGGGAGGAAGAGTGGCAAATAGCACAGATGTTTGTGGGATGGTTCCACAAACAGAGAAGCCTGACCTTCTCCAAGTACACTCATTTATTTGTGTGGGAGTTTGTGGGTAGCTGTGAGTGACTCCTGGGTGTTCTGACCTACCATGTGACAACTTCCACCGAGCTCTGGGCTCAGTCCTGCTCTACCTCTGAGTCACTCTTTGGATTTTCTTGCTTTTTGGAGGTTGTTAGCAGAGGCACACAAGATGAACAGGGCAAGACCTCAGCAGCAGATGGTGGCTCCTTCACTGCAATACACCCAGGAGTTCAGTAAAGCCAAACTGCATGGTGATGGAGATGTTTATGGTTATTTCCCATTTTAAATCAGATTACAGCAATCTAGTGATTCAGCCCATTAGGGATTGTCCTAAAGTAACAAAGGATTTAGTGTGTGATAGCTGGTTCAGACAGCACCCCAACAAGGTGTTTTCTTCCAGCTCTCCCCAAGACTGCCTGGCTAAGCAGGCATTGCTTGCACACCATCCCCTCTTCCTGCAGCTCTGAATTTTTTGTTCCAGCCTTTGGTCAAATGGCATGAAGTGCAAAGCTTGACCTTTCAGTATTAACCAATTTTTTTTTGAAAAGCACAAATTTTAAAAGCTCTGTCATGTAGGCACAACCAAGGACACAGAGCAGTCTCACTGGATTTAGCTTTGTGGTACCTGGTGCCTCCAGGCCATAGGTCTGAAACCCCTTTACAGCCATCAAAACATGATAATGGCCAAGTGTGAACCTTCAAATAAAACCGTAGAATTTATATATAAAAAAATATTTAAACTAATCAACTTTGGTCTGGAAGGCCAAGAGATCAAAGGTCCATCTCCAGTCCTGCCAGCAACCTTTGCTGTATTTTTGCCCAAGTCCTATGAACTACCTGTGATATAGTTTTAAAAATGTGGATAAAAGTGAGATGAGGGGTTTTTCCTGTTCAAGGAGTTGAAATTTTAAAAAATTGTCATTAAGACCAAGTTAAATCTAGAGGAAGTCGTTAAATCACTGAATTAAATATTTGCATCCAGCGAGATTGCTTTTTTTTTTTTTTTTTTTATTTTTTTATTTTCTGGTTTCCTTGGAAACCACTTTTTGCAGCCCCCTGTCTGTCTGTGTGTCCTGGCTGCTGAGGGAAGCCACCAGTTGAGTTCTAAAGCTTTTACAGCAGCTCTGGCTGGGCAGGACGGTGTCAGGCTCCCTGTGGCTGGTGTGCAGGTCACTGCAGAGGCACTTGGCGGGACAGAGTGGGAAGGAATTTGTGACAGGAAGGAAGAGGTGATGGGAAGGAATGTGTGATGGGAAGATGTAATACAGGTGTAGCCAAGAAATCACAGAAATGCTTCTGTTTTCCATTACAAAAGTCAAACCCAGACACATATATTTCATCAGTGCTCTTGTTTGAAATCCTTTGGTTCTTACACCTGACTATATTCAGTGGGTGTTTAAAAAATATTTCCTTTTAAAATAATTGTAAAGCAAAGATCCCACTTGTTTTTACACTGAGATTTTAAAGGGTAACAGGTAAAGCCAAAAACATTACAGTCAAAATGAAGACAATTTTTGTCTCTTTAAACTTCCAATTTACATAAAATCATGTAGCAAGGTTTTCCTTAATTAAACCACGAGGAATATTTAATATTTGTGGGATTCCTGTGTGGAAACATATGAGTGCTTCAGTAACCCGATAGCAGAGCCAGCTGCCCTCCACTGCTCCCTGTCCTCTCCTGGGTACTGCCCTGGTAACACAACTCCAGGGTGTAGGAATTCTCTCTGGCTCCTGTTCAAATGGACCATTTTAATTAAGACATTACAGGACAGGTAACTGAGTCCACAAACCTACTGATTCTTAAAGAAATAGTCACCCTGAGAAATTATTTTCTGAAATTAATCAGATTTTGCCTTTGGTAAATGACAAAATTTAAAAGGAATTTCTTATTTTTAAATGATTTTTAAAATCATTATCAAAATAAGAAAATCGTTGGGGTTTTAGAAGGCAGTAATTTCTCCTTTAAATATTTTAGATATCTCAAAAATGTAATGCTTCAAATGGGAACAAAATGTTATGAAATTACAGGAAAGAAACTTTTCGGCTGCACAGAACTTATGACAAGAAATCTGAATTTGTCTTCCTGGAGAGTTTGGAAAGTGTTGACGGATTGTCCTGATGCACAACATGAAGCATTTCCAAAATCTTACAGTTCTTCAGGGGAACAGGAAAAGTCTTCCCACTCACTCCTTCTCACCACGGAGGTATTTCACATTGGACTTTAAAAACATTGACAGATTTTTTCCCGCAGTCAAAGGAAGGCTGTGAGAGTTTATGTGTTTCAGAGAAAATTGATATGCTGGCAGACAACATCAATGTCTATGTGTGTGTCTTTCAAAATGCAATTGTAGTATGAATCATATCCTGAAGAGTTATATAAGGTTTGGGCTAGGAGTAAAATCTGGGGGTTTTTTTCCCCAAGAAAAATTTGAATCTAGTGGGAAAAAAAAAATATTATTTGAGATTTAATTGTAACAATTTCTGAAAAGCTGAAAATTAGGAACCTAGTTATCTGAGTTCAGTGTATTGCATTTATAAATGGATAAATATCAGTGTAACAGCAGGACTGTTTAGAGAACAGCTTTTCTGGCCTGAATTTAGAAACCACTCGATTCTGATGATAAATAAGAAAGGTCCCCTTGGTTATGTAAAAAGAAGAGGGAATCTCACTGAATAATCCCGAGGGATTATACAGTCCCAGTGAAAGTCAAGTATTAGCCAGCAGCCAATGGCTTCACATCTGGAATCGGGAGCCCAAAGTCAGCAAGGGGGTGGCACTCATTAAAAATAGATCTGCTGAACAGTTAAGATGATTATTGGTCCTGATTTGCAGGATTAGACGCGGGGAGCAGTCTGTCAGGCTATTTCTTCACTTGCCCTCGCAAAAGCCTCCTCCAGGGCTTGGGCAAACCTCGGTTGGTGGCCAGGGAGGGGAGAGGGCAGCGTTTGGGAGGAGGAAAGGCACTTTCCCTCTGCCCGTGTGACACTGTGCTCCCCTGCACGGGGTGTCTGCAACCGGGGCTCAGCACATAATCAGAGATTTGTGTGGCTTAAACACTGGAGATGTAAATTATTAACATGATGCTGTGAAATCTTTGCAGCTGGGTTTATATTGAGTTGATTGAATTTGCAGGGTAACAGGGAGTTTGAAGGTTCGTTTCTTCGACAGTGAGGATGGTGGAGGCAAAAACCCAGTATGGATACATGGAATGGACTGAGAGTAGTGGGTGTAATTCAGAGTTTGAAATTAAACATGTCAGCAGGACTCTCAGTGTTGTGGGTAACTGAGCAGAAATAAAAGTATGCAATGGTCCAACTGGGAACCTCTTGTTTTGCTTGTCACTGTTTCTTCGTTATGGTTATTTGCAGAAGTGTTCTGTTTTGTAAGAAAACACTTTACAAATCTTTCAGGGGAAGGATAGATCTCATGATAGAAAATCATGCCCTTTTGTGACTAAATATGCAGATTCAATAACCTCAGGTATTTATTTCCTCACAATCCCTTTCCCTTCATTTGCTGAGCCAATGATAGAGCAAACAATTAAAAATAATAAGCACATTTAGAAAAATTACAACACGTGCTCTCTGCCAAGGAGAGAAAGTTCATTCATCAAAGAAATGACTACAGACAGTTTGCCCAGATCCTGCTAATTCCAAAAGGTACAAAGAATTTCTCATAACTCCTGGTTTATGTGTTTGCTGATGGAAAATGGAATATTCTGTTGAATCATTTGAGCACTGAGCTTTCAGCTGGCCATTAAGTTAACTGCTAGGCAATCAGAGCTGGACCTCAGAAATGCAGATTCAGGGGGGTTATTTGGTACTTCTTTAATCAACAGCTCCTGCTGAATTGCCACATGAATTTTGTTTTGCCTGGGGCTGTGTCATCCACAGTTACAGTTCAGATTAACCTGTCAGCTCAAATAAATGTGCTTTCCTAATTAGGTTTCTGATGTTTCCATCTGTTGCTTGGACAAAATATTTAAAGTTCCTTTTCCACCTTGGATCAGAAACTCTCTCCTAAGGGGTGAGTGTTGCTCAGAAAAGCCTAACCCATCTCCAACAGTCAGTTCCCTCTCTGCAGAAGTGGGTGGATCCAATGAGGATCCACATCTTGGCAGCACAGATAATAAAAGAGAAGCCCATAAACCCAGTTATTGAAGCCCTAACAGGCAGCAGCACTTCCTAAGCCTAATGGCTGCACACAGTGTGTGCTTTGGAAACAATCTCACTCAGTGCTTTCCCTGTAAATAATGATAAGATACAATGGATCTGTGGGAATTAAGTTCTTAGGAGGTGGTGATGTCATGTCCACAGATTCAGGGCACTATTCACTTGCTTTTGGGAAACATTTCATAGTTACATAATATTCCTCAATCCATGTTCTGGATCAGCTTTGTTCCATCAGGCTTTTCCCATTTAATAACTTCTGCCCCCAGCTTCACGAGTTTTCTTGAAATATGCAATCATATTTCAAAAGAAAAACAAAAAACCAACCCAAAACAAAAAAAAAAGCCGGGGAATCCAGCATCCCTTAAATCATGATCATTGCTCACATGGATGTAAATAATAGAGGATGTTTAACTGAGGGCAGCTTATTTCTTATCTGAGGAAATATTAATGCCCCCCCTGTTACCTAATTCAGCATAATGTAAGGGGATTTAGAGGAGATTAAAAGAGAAAGTGGGAGAAGGATTTACATTCTTTTGGGCCATGCTGGTGCTCCCACGAGTTTTGGCATCACTTCCATTAGAAGAGGTGATTGCTCTCCGAGGAGTTAAAATAATTGGAAGGAGAGGCAAGCTCTTACACTGCAGCGAAAAAGTCTTCAGGAAAAAAGATGCAATTGTTCAAGTTTTAGACTCCCTGCCCCGCTGCTGGAGGGAAACATCTTTGTTCTCAGACCTGGAGCCTGAGAAAAGGCTGGCAGCACTTAATCCTTAACAGCTCTGCTCCTCTGCTTGGAAGAGAAATAGGCTCTGCAGAAATTCACTCCCTCGGGGTGACACAGCCTGGCCAGACAGTGACAGAGCACAATTCTACAATATAATATTGTCAAACCAGTAAAATTATATGTGCAGCTCCTTGGGGTGCACCAGGTTCTGGATTGTAACACATACAGGTGATATATTCAATGTTCCCCCAGTGAATGCATTGAGGTTTATGAATATGTATTAGGTTTATATAGGAATAAACTTTTATTTATTTATGGGGGAGCTATCTCAGAAGTCTGCTTCTGTTTGTCCTGAAGGATTTGGTGTGATTTGTGGTGTATCTAAGAATCAAGTCCCCAGATTTACTGTTGCAGTTGGGAATTCCAGGAAGGCTGTGTACCAGAGTTCCTCTTTCTAGAAACAACATGAAATACTGGGATAACATTTGCTCATCAGTCTTGGAGCCTAAAGAATCACCTTGTTTTCTGAAGGTCACATATTTCCAGAAGCATTTTGGAGAAGTGAGTTTGTGTCTTTTCATTGCAAACTTACTCCTGATGAGCACTTCCAAGGCACAGAAAGTCTTATGCAAGGTCAGCTATTCTTCTGTGGTTTTATGAGATTCCAGCCAGTAACAGACTCATGTAATTTGTGTGGGAGCCCAGTTGTGTTAAATTGCCAACAGTGACAGAAGTTTTCTTTAGCTTTTGGGATTGTGTGTAAAACGCAAGGTTGACTTTTTTCCTGCAGATGTGACATTGGTGGATACGTACAATTATACCTTGATGAGGATGAATATGTGATCCCTCCAGGGCAGGCTATTTATGGCATTTGATCCTAGAGTTATGCTGACTGTAATTGCTCATTTTGGTGTTAACTGAGCAAAGGCAGGTTAGAAATTCAACACTTCTGGGCTGTGTAGTGAAACAAATACCACGTTTCCACACCTCCCAAGTATAGCAAAGGATGTTTGAAGGGCAGGAAAAATCTAAAATGAGAATTTTAACTGAGGAGAACCACCCATACAGTCATCCTTCTTCGTCCTGGGAGTGTGGAATTCTGTGCCTGCCCTTCCTGGGACTGCAGCAGACTTCTGGCCACGGTCTATCATCACTGTGACCACGGATCACGGACATTTGCTGTTTGAAGCAGGTTGGGGTAAATCCATCCAAATCACTGGGTTTTACAGCCTGCTCATTTTTATTGCTTATTATTCCAAGCAAATGGAGTAATCCTTTGGGAAGTGAAAGAGAAAATAAGGACCTGGATATAATAATATAGCCGTAACTATGGTGTCCAGTCATTTGCAATCACAAATGGAAAATGTTGTGCTTTGTGAAAGTGAAGGTTGTAGCCATTCTCTGGCCAGCTTAATCCAGAGAGTGATCCCATAATCCATGCTACATTTACTGGCTTCCCCTCCTAATCGGTTTGGAGTCGGCATGATTTCTTCCAAATGTTAATGAAATCCAGGGAGCACTTACTCAGGAAAGCAAATGGAAATAAAATCCATATTTCCAGCCATTATTACAGCTCGTGCCTGACTTTGGGTTTATGCCACAGCATTATGTTGAGCTCAGCTTCCAGTCTTTGTTTTTTTCCGAATCTCTGGAATATTGGAAGAGTTCGGGATGACCAAGAAAATGTTTGCTTAGGAAATCAAAGGAACAGCTTCCTATGGAATTCTCAAATATAAACAAGCTTGTTTTGTTCAGGTTTCTTTTCCCGAGAACAATCAAAATTCATGCTGGATCTCTGAACTTCCTCTGCTCTTCACCCTATTTTCCCTCTTTTTTGAAGGTGTGCAACCTTCTTGTCGAGCTTATCCCATGGCCATCTTTTGTACCAGCCATGCCACCCCACTCTGCTGTTATTTATTCCTCTACAATCCTTGGGCCACTGATCCGATTCTCACCAGAATTCCTTTTGTGGAACAGCCCCTGCTGAGGCTCCAATGCAACAGCTCCTTCTGGATGTGTATTGGTACGTTTTCATCGCAGCTTGGTGTTGGAAGGTAAGCTGGGTGCTGTCCTCTCTTCAGTCTGGAATCCTTGGAGGTCCTCAGAGGAGAGGTCTGGCAGACCCAGCAAACCAAATGGGAACTCAGTGTTGTGATAAAGGAATATAAAGCTCAGTTTTCTACCGGGGCTCAGCCAGGCCATGGCTTGGTCTGGGCAGGCAGTGGTGTGACGTGGCACTATAGAGTGTGTGTCACCACCATAGCGGCTCCTGTGGGTCCTGCCTCCAGACCAGAGATGCTCTTCTGGTGCACTCACAGCTGAGCTTTTCTGGGCACAACCTTATTTGATTCAGCTGAGGACCCTCTTGGCAAGAAAAATGGTCTGTGTTCATTAACCTGATGGAAGGGATGGTTTACTTTTTGACTAATTTCCTCTTGATTTGTTTTCCATCTGAAGCCATGTTCTTGGGTGACTTGTGGTTAATTTGTACTCTTCTGTGCGGGACCATATGTGAATTAGTCAGACTTCTGTCCAATTTGAAATGAGACCCCTAAATCAGTCCTCCATGTCAGGAGTCTGCAGCAGGTTTCTTCACCACCACCTTATTCAGTCATTCCTGACTCAGTTATGTGTGGAGACGCCGAGTTTAATTGTGTTATTCCTGGCAAAGAAGGAGAAAAAAAGAAGAGGAAAACTAGTTCTAACAATCCTATTTGTGAATTATAACTGTACACTCTAATCTAATCATGTTTCTCTTTCCCCAGATGTGGAGAATTTTAAGAGTGCCTCATTATCGACCACTAATTAAATCTAATGTGAAAGAAAGGTTGGGTGAAATCCTGCCAGCTTGAAGTCTCTGGCAAAACTCCCATTGACTTCAGTGGCACTCAAGTGTTGCTTTTTGGGTTTTGGTCTATTCAGAAAATGATGATATTGTAATTATTTATTATCTGGTAGCATCTGGGGTCTTCAGTTAGAGCTCAGGTTTCGTGGCACTGGGCAAGTAAAGAGGTTATTTGGGTTTTAGGTCATTCAACGTGGGTAAAATGCTGAGAAGTGCCTGTGCATAACCAAATGATTCTTTCCTGGGGGCCCACAGACAGAGTCTTTTAAGAATGTGTGTTTGGGTCTAGAAGAATTACCAATCCCAAATAAGGACTCAGGTGTTCATGTGACAGCCAGACATCCAGGGCAATCCCTCTCTGTTCCATGTGTAGGTGTTATCCACACACGCAGATGTGGGGGCTCGTGCAGGAGGAATCCATAATAACATCCATAACACACAGGAGAAAGGAGTTAAGCGTGTGAGGTCTGGCTTGAGGGGGATGATCTGCACAAGCATCTCTAAGAGCTGCTGCCAGCAGTGAAAATCCATCCTGCCATTGTACTCGGCCCAGTGATATTTACAGCTGTGTCCTGGCTTGATTGTCACTTTCCTAATTCCTTCCTAAAACTCATTTAAATTCCTCACTGCTTTGTTTTTCTCTTCCCTGTGGCACTCCTTGATCTATGTAGTTCAATTAAAAGGCAGCATGAGGGCAGTGTCTACAAGAAGTTGTTTATTTCCACACTGTCTCGAACAGAAGTGCTCTAAATGCTCAGCTTCTACAGCAAAAAAATGTTTCACTTCTTTTTGTTTCTCTCTCCCCTAATCTACTAAAACTTTGCTTTGAATCTGCAGTGTGGGTTAACAAGTGTGTGCCCAGATGGCTGTCTGTTGGTATAAACTGGATTTTGCGAATGTGACAACTCAGTGATGTGTCAGGCTAACAGGGCACACAGAAAGTGTCTTAAATTTGGTTTCCTGATTTCCCTCTTTGCTCACAGTAGCTCTGCAATGAGGGAGACTTTCCTAACTGTGCTTTACCTTTGTCTTTCAGCAGCACTTTTGTATTAGATACCTTCTTGTTTCACCTGTAATGTTAATTGTGGGTGGAAGAGGATGTAATTAGGTCTCTGTCGTGGCACCACAGTGTGTTTGCTGCCTCTGGGATTTGGTGTGCAGGTTTCAGCGTGGCCCTATGAGCTGCTCCTATGTTGTGCTCTGGGGTGAAGGTCTCAGGCAGAGTCTCCTTGCTGGCTGTGCAGGACAATGAAGGAACCTGGGAGAAACAGAGGAGCATTATTCTGAAGAGCAGATGTGCTGGGCTAGGACTAACTTGCAAAATATTCTTTGAAAATCCCCTTCAGCTCCAAGGAGACTGTAAGGGGTTATTTCCTTGGTGATGCTGCAAGTCAGACATCTCCCACCAGCAGGTTCCTCTAAGACTTAGTAAATATTTTGTTTCATACAACCTCTTTCTGAAGTGCTTTTCCTGTGCTTAATGTACATCATGATTTCTTTCTGAGTAGGCTTTAAATCTAATTGAGTGTTTACATCGTCATTTGAGGGAATATGTGTGCCCTTAACCTGTAGTGCTTAGTTTGGCTAATTACAAACCTGTTCAATAGTTCCTTTTCATTTGCACTGACCCTATATCCCTGAAGAAAGATTGCTTAACGTGATGAAATTTGAAACACTCAGCTGTGGACCATCACTGAACACTCACCGGAAGAACAGTCCCTTTATTTCTCCTGCGGTGTGACTGTTCCTGGGGAAGGGTAATGGCTGTTGCGGATATTTATCCTAAGTAGTTTTTAATGACATTGTGTTAATGCAGTAGCTGCACTGCTTCAGGTTACCTTTGAAATACAGAGAATTGTTTTTTTAGCATAGGGGAAGCCAACCAGGTTTCTGGGAGAAAGTCATATATCCAGCTGATGTTAACAGGTCTCCTAAAGTCCCTGGGGTGTCTTCTGTCCTCAGGTGGATGTTCAGTGGTAAAAATGGCTGTACATCAATATCAGGTTATATATTTAGAAGAACTAGTATGTGATAAAAAATAATAAAACAGCCCTTTGCCTTCCATCTGTCCCATTTCCTGCTGTGGAAGGTGCAGTTTATGTCTGTGGAGACAAATCTGAGTCAGGGGTTGTCAGTGGGACGGGAAAGGCAGTGCAAATCTCTTAGCTGGCGTTAATCAGTGCTGTCACAGGTAGTGGCTACACCAACAAGTATTGCAGGAAAACAGGGGCCAGCTTGGAGAGCTGAGCTGTGGTTACAGACCCAATTTTCACATCATGGCACTTTATTATCAATTGCCCTTTCAAAGCAGGGGTTCTCAGCTCCCTGATCACAGCTTGTACATCCAGAGGCTTCACAAATCACTGCATGGACAAGTGTATTCAATCAGCAAAGACTCTGCATCTTCTTCCTCTTATCAAGAGAGCATCATAAGCATGAACATTGCAGTGTCTTTGGCCATTGCAGTATCTTTGTCCAAAAAATAATTTGACTGGGACAGTCGCATTCTTAAAAAGTGACAAAAGATACTGTTAGATGTCTCAGCAAAGGCGTCTCCCAGTCTAACTCCAGAGTGGGTCTGAGCCCCCAGGCCAGTTCCAATTTGCAGTGCCCTGCCATGCTTTTGGAAGGTGGAGGATCGTTGTTATTCTGGAGCCAGGCTGCTTCTATTGTGACATTTTCTACACAATAAAAACACTCATCCTTTCAAGTTAAATCAACAGTTGTGGCAAAACAGCAAACAGAATTGCAGTCAGATCCTCAATTGCCTTTAAAAGAAGAGAAAATGCTGTGTGACATTTGAGGATGACACTAACAGCATCACTAAAATAAATTAAATGAATGTTATCTCTTTTTCTGAGTGGGTTTTAGAGTCTTTAGAATGCTTTTTGTATTGTTACTGCTGAGTAGCGTTAACAAAGTACCACACATCTATTTCCTTGTAATTCATCTTTTGCAATATTTGATACTCCTAAAGTAATGGAAGAGTCAGTCGTAACTGGAAATGGAAGAAATGAAGCGTCAGAAAAGATAGGATGCTATCAAATCGGAAAGCAAACAAGATCCTGAAATTAGAAAATGCGAGTTTTCAGCTTTCAGTACCTTCTCAAACAGAAGTGATAATGCTGTTTGGGGTTACAGGAGATTTACCCAGAGCTGTTAAGCTGCAAAGAGCTTGTGTAAATAGATTTAATTTCCAAACAAAGCGAGACCTCACTCAAAATGAGCACTTCTCTCTAGATCCATCCTCAAATGGCAAATTTCTCAAGAAAGTCTGAGCCCTGACTTCTAGGCCCCCACTGTAGAAGTTTGTGGTTTGAACTTGCACAAAGCAAGCCTGGCTGTAAGTTTAAAGTGAGAATCTCAGTGCAGGTGGGTTTCAGGGGGTGAACTTTGTGTGACTACTTAGGGTACTCTGAAAAAAAGAGAAAGCTATGTGTTTTGATTAATGAAGAGGATTAAAAGCTAGAGATTACATAAATCACAGATAATTGTTTTGAGGAGGAGTTTCATTCTCCAGATGTGCTGTGCTCAGTGTGCAGGGGCAGAGTTAGAGAATTTCAGTGATCACCTTTGACTGAAAGGTTCACAGGCCCTTGCCCTTGGTCATTTGTCAGATCATGACACCATGAAGGTGCTCCAGCACCCTCCACCCCGGGATGGTGCAGACCATGTTTGTGTCTGTCTGGATGTGTCTTCCATGTGTTCAACAGCAACACAAGCAGGAGCTCAAGGACAGGTGCTAAGATCTCGCCTCAGCTCACTAATCCAAACTGCAGTGATTATTCTTGCCCCATTTTACACATTGTACTGTATTATAAAACAGTACTTCTCAGCTTTTGGTGATGTCTCAGAAATCCCTAAATGAAGTCCCAGTGAAGGACCAGTTCCCTACAAGGCAAAAGAATCCTCCAAAAGAGCCTGTTTGTGGAATCACTGTATTACAATTAGCTCAGCACAATCCTTCCTTGAGGAATTACAGGACCTTACTTGCAGCATCTGTCAAAATAATTGCACCTCTCCGTGATTTTTATCCCTCTATTCCTTGTTTTAAGTGTATTCATTAATTAAATGGCTCAGCTTATTTGAACGTGGCTCTGAACCGAAATGAGCAGTACAACATACTCATTATCCTCTGAGCATATTGCTGGGAACTCCAGCAAACTAAACCCCTGTCTGTCTGCTCACCCTCTTTGAGCTTCCCCTAGTTCTTTGCTTGTTCCTATGGAGACAATACTGTAAAGTGAAAGGCTGAATGTCACCCGTTGAGTTGTAGGTGACAGGTAACACCAGAGGGCTGAAATTGCACAGGTGTGTCCAGAGGATGGATGGTATGGAAACAGGTGTGGTTTTCCTTCTGGAGACAGAAGGATGGTACTGATCAGGGTGAGTCAGGGGATTTAGGCGTGCTGGTTTGAACCGGGATAGCATTAATTTTCCTCATAGCTTCTAGTTTAGGGCTGTGTTCTAGATTTGTGCTGCAAACTGTTGATCATTCTGGGATGTTTTAGTTGTTGCTGAGCAGGGCTCACATAGAGCCAAGGCCTCTTCTGCTCCTCACCCACCCCCAGCAGTGAGGAGACTGGTGGGGGCACATGGAGTTGGGAAGGGACACAGCCAGGGCAGCTGATCCCAGCTGGCCAAAGGACTATTCCCTTGTTGTGAGGATGGGAAGGGTGCAGGGCTCTTGCTTCAATTGTGGGCACACACGACAGGACAGCGGGATGTCACTTCTCTCCTGCAAAGTTCATCCTGTGCTGCTCCTTGAGCATCTCTGCTGAAACCATTCACAGGGAAGAAGGCAGATGAACAAAATTGGAATCATCTGCAAAGAGGCAATAGCTGAGGGGTATTTTAATGCAGTAGTTCTAATGGCTTCTCATTTCCTGCTCGGGAAATGTGTAACTAATTAAGTCTATGACATTCATTTAACTCAAACAATAAAACCTGCTCATGTCATCAGAGGTATTTACTAAACATACATTTTCCTGAGGGGAAGAGAGGAGAGTTTGTTAACAAAACATGAAAATATCTGTTTATCACCTCCCTGAATTCCAGATAAAGCTGTTGCCCACACTGATTAGGACTAGTGGCATTGATTAATATAACTGCCTGCAGTAACAACACTTCTTTGAGATTAGGAAATAATACTAGTTTTAAGATGATGGCTCATATTTAAAGCTAGTCAGAGGAATAGGTCTTGTACTTCCAGTAGCAGATGTTGTATAAGTGTTTCCTTACTTGCTCTGTTGCTCATTTGTGTCATGGGAAGAGCCCTAAGCTGATGCAGGGCTGTGTGGGAGGAGAGCTGGGATTGCCCAGTGCTCCAGGCGAAGTGATCTGCTACTTATTCCTACAGTGGCATTTAATTTGAGGGCTGAATACAAAATTACAACAAAAAATAAAGCTGTAGCATGAAGTTCTGAAAGTCTCAGAATAAGCAGTCTTAACTGGTCACCTGAAAATTACAGCAGAGTCTGGGATCAAATGGGGATTGTCCCATTGAGGTCCTGCACAGCTCCATGAAGCAACCTCAGTCCGGGATGCAGCATCCTTCCCTGCACACAAGAGAGGCCTCTGGAGCCCCTTAGCAGCCAGAATAACTCCCAGTATCATTTCTGTGCAGAGCAGCTGCTGCCCATCAGATCTTATTTTGCTTTGTACACACAGATGCTTCTGTGCCATTTGTTGCCAGCCAGCAGTGGGGATTGCTGTGACTTTTCCAGAGGAGACAGCTGTTTTCCAGGGAGCAGCAGAACTCTGGGCACTGCCAGTGTTTGTCTCTCAGCCTTTCACAAAGCTGAGGAATTTGCTTGGTGTCTTCTCACATTTTGGTGCAAGTGTGCCAAGAATTTGATGCCTACCCTTCACTGCTGGCCCACATCTCATGCCCCCCAGCAAATCTGCTCCTGTCTAGTCATGCACAGGGGACCCCTGAGCATGTGTTTTGCTCAGTCTGCCCATTGAGCTTCAGTGCTGGGCACTACCTGGTTTCTGCCTGGTTTCCCAGCAGAATCTGTTGTGTCTAATTGGAGGTTATTCCAAGTGTCACAACAAAGCCCAAATCTGACAGTTCAGCTGAGCACTGGAGTAATGAGTTAAATAATGCACCTTGGAAAAGTTAATCCTTAAAAATCCGTTAGACATATCTTGTTTTCCAGGTCAAAGCAGAGCTATGTTTAACCTCTGAGAGGAATTTGAGAACTTGGGGATGGGGGACAGAGGACTGAGCAGTTATTCTGTGGAGTGCACAGTCTCACTCAAGTTGCAAAACAAGCTTGCTCCTACTGTGGAAGCACAACAGAAGTTGGATTTTGCTTCACTCCTCCCAGATTTTGTCCTAGCAGATGACAGCCAAGCACAGAAACAAAATCAAGTACCATATCAAAGAGATATTAAATCCTGCTGCCAACAATTGGCTTCATTTTTCTAGTTATTGATTGCTGTCAAAGTCCTGTCTGGGGAAGGCTACAGAGTCCTGGTTTATGACAAAGCCAGCTTTATTTTTCCTCTTTAATTTCGACAGCAACCTCAGAGAGCCTCAGGACTTGTCATCTAATTCCCTAAGCCCTTTGGAGTGTCCAATGCCGTATAAACCACACAGGTGTTGTGAATACAAAAACCATCCCATCCTCTCCAATCTGGAATGATTTCTGCCTAAGCACTTCTCCCAGGAGGCTCAAAGAAGCCATTTTCCCCAAGGAGATGAAAGAAGTTGACAACAAACTACTCGGGCCAGTAGTTGTAGCAGTTTTGGGGGTTAGTTTGAAGCCGTCACAAACAGCACGAAAGTTCCCGCGTTCCCCTCGTCTCGCTACTATCCTTGTGAACAGGCAGAGTCTCTTTACCAAATATAGAGTAATCTTTTGTAGATTTAGGCCCCATTCATAGTTTTCTTATATTTTTTCCATTTTTCTACATCTATTTCACACAGGCCAGCCCAGTGCAACAGCACTCGCTTTGATCTCTGCACCAGAAAATCTCTATCAAGTCAGCTGCGCATTTCTAAGCAGATTAAATTTGCCCTTGTGGTTCATCTGAAGCCTGACAGATCTCCTTTGTGTGCTTTGTGGTCCAAGATCCCAAAGAAGCAAAACCATACAGCCCATGTGAAAGTTTAAGCACATGAGCTCTCCTTCAAGGGGACTTACTCATTTAAGGTGCTTAAAGCCTCGTGCAACCAAAATCCTCTGCTTTTATACACTTACCAGTGACCTTCACCTGAAGATCACTGGAATTCTCTGAGCTCGTAATTTGGGTTTCTGGGGAAGACTGCTTTAGGAAAGTGAAGAAAGCCTGCAGTCTTCACATCAAGAGGTGGAGGCTCTTTGATGTTTGGCGTGTGATGGAGACATAAGGACCTAAGGTTGGACATTAGTTTAAGAGGAAAGCCAAGGACGTAGCTTAGATCGTTTGAGAAAGTTGTAAGAAATTGTGTGTGGCAGAGTATCCCCTCTTTGGCTCCATGAAGTCATAGGTTCATTTGCTCTTTCCATGGCTGAGCCTAAGTTCAAAGGAAGGTTTGTACCCCAGAGAGGAACCTGAGGTGTAAGAAAGTCCAAGGACCTGAGGGAAGATGTTACCAAGGGTTGAAATGATGTGGGACTTGTGCTTGCAAGCAAAACAGCCTGCTTTTCCCAACAGTAATTGGGGAAGGCCCATTTTGGGGATCTAACGTCTATCCTGGGGTTCCAGGAAGCAGCTTTACCACAAAACAGAGGTAAAGGCTCTGACCCAACTCTACGTTCAGCTCTCTCCCCTAAGTAACAGCAGAAATGCAGTGTTGTTTCTTCTTGATTGCCAAACAAAGCTGAAAGGCTGTCATGCCTGGGGAAATGAATATCTTGGTACTCTTCTATAAAAGTGCCTTTTTTAGGTTGCTATATTTAGCCCAACATCTCTCTCTCGTGAGCTATATTTGAGTGTCAGGCACAGTGGAAAATAGTCTTCTGAAGTCAGGAGCCAAAGGGAGAAGGAACAACCCTCAAAAGTGGTCTTCTGGATGGTGCACATCCTCTCTCACCAAAGGAAATATTCCAATTTTGGTGCAAATCATTTATCTGGTAAATTACAAATGTCAAGGTAAAATATTATGAAAGTAGTGGGACCAAGAGGAAACTGTGCTTAGTTTTCCTCTCCTTTTGCACTACCTCATAACCTTCTCAAAAACTGAAATTTTTTCCAAAATATGTTTCCTTGGAATAATGTGCAAGTTATTTATGGTTTCTAGTGAAATTCTAAGCCACTGATACCTTTAATTTCCATATTTATTTGGGGTTTTTTTGCAAAAAAATAGAGAGGAGTTGCTTGTGTGAACCTGAAATGTTACAAACGTCCCAATTCTTGACTAGGGAAGTTCAGTGAAATACTTTGTCTGAAAAATGAATTGCTCCTCTTAATCTTTTCAACCTGACAGGAAATAAAATAATAATAATAAGAAGAAAAGCACAATTAAATTAAAAGCAACAAACCACTTTTTTATTTAAATAGGACTGAGGGAAATTTAAAGTGATGGGGGAAATTCATGGCTGGTGTTATTTGTGGGATCCGCAACATGGAAAAGCTGATTGAGATAATCTCAAAGGGACATCTTTGATTTAGGTGCTAGGGCTGAGGGGTAAAGAGATCTCTCTGCTAACATAAAATTAGGAATGAGCAGGGATTTTATATCATTTTGATGCTACTGATAAAGCTATTTTGACTTCTTGTGCCAGTGACTTTAATTGCCGGGGTGAGACAGCCCAGTGGGTGATGCTAAAACGGTGCCTTCAACATCGATCCCAGCCGGATGCTCCAAACCCCAGGTCTCACTCCCTCCTCATCCCCTGCATCTGCACTGCCCTATTTATTCACTGCACAGAGGTAAATGGCACTTGTAGCTCTGAGGAATTGGGAGATTTGTGTTTGCTGCCATCAACCCCACATTTGGTATTTCATCTTCAGCCCATAAAAGTTGCAGCCTGTACTTCTAAAATACGTTCAAGGATGGAACCATCGCTGCTGCACATGGCTGGAAAGGAAGAGAGGCAGGTTGCCGTGTTTTCCCAATCCTTCCTCATAAAAATAGCCTTTGCTTTGATGTTTCAGGTGACCTTAGCATCGATCAACAGTTGCAGCCCTCAACAGCTTATTCAGTGAGCTGATGTTTGTAAATAAAGAGGAGATTTTAATCCACCGTAGCAAAAGATCAGCTGGAGAGGAGGAATGATTTACACATGGATCTCGTGTCCTCTCACAGAACTGGGCAGTCCCCCAGGCTGGAAAAGTCACAAACATTTTTTGCACAAAATCAGAAAAAATTTAATTTAATTAGATTGTGACTTGCTATGATATCAAAATAGCAATGGTGGGGAGGAAGTTCTGGCCATTTGAGTTCTCTTTTTAGCAAAGCATCTTTTGTAAACCACTCCCACAGTCTTTATTCACAAACCTTTAAATCTCTGGGAGCCCTCCTGCTCCCCAAACATCCCTGCCATTGCTCTCACTGACCTCCACGTGGGAGCCAGCTCGTGCCCTGGACTACCATTCTTCCTCACTGATTTCCCTGCCAGAGGTGGAGGTCACGGCAGGGGCCCCGCGGGGAGAGGTGCTCCCAGCAGCTGCCTTTCCTTTCCCTGAGCCACAGGCTCTTTGCTGACAGTTTTCTAGCTTTTGTGATCTCTGGAATTCATCACTTCCAGCACAAAAAACCCAGCATCTGTGCAAGGAAACGTCCTTGGTAACTCAGCACAGAAGGGCTGTGTGCACAGAACCAAAGCAAGCAGTTCAGAGCTTTCCTCCGGGTCTAGCACTGCTGACAGGAAGGGGAAATCTCCCGTAAATTACGGTTGTGCTTTTAAAAGTTTGTAAGCAAACAGCCGTGAATCAACTTTGTTCTTCACAGGGGCCTGTTTGTGCAACATGCAAGTTTGAGGGCAGTCCTTGAGCAAGGCAGGATGCCCCTATTCAAGGTCCTCCATGAGTGCCACAGCTATGGGGCAAGCTGGCATCTGCCCAGAAATGAATAACGTGAGGAAAAGGGAAATATAAAACTTTCCTGAATGAGATTGTCTAAGAAAGAAGCCTGGACTTTGCGAGATACTGGTTTGTGAGGGGGAGTGGTGAGCCTGATGTTTTGTTGGCAGATTCAGAATAGTTTGGATTGGTTTGTAAAGCAGCTGCTGGTGCATCTGGCCTCACCACCAGAAGTCTTATGCCAGTTATGTCTTCTCCAACTCTGAATGGACACAAACATCCCCAAATCTGATGCAACTGCTGATGCAACAGGTATCTAGAGCTAGCACTGCCCATTTTTTATTCTTGTCTATCAGCAACCATTTCCCTGCTGGTTGGGAATGGCGAGGAACAGCACGGAGCTCTCTCGCTCCCACAGACTCCTGCCAACATGATTTAGGCAGCTCTGAAGCATGGGAATTGGAGGGGCACACCATGGATGTTGCAACACATCCCTGTAGTTGTCTTTGTTGTCAGGAGGAAAACGCTCCAGCTCTGGCTGCAAAGCCCCTTAAAAAATACCATTATTTTAAGCAGTGGTTATTTCATTAGTGTGGTAAAAGAGATTGTGGCCATTTAAAGGACCATGATAGAGTCTGTAATATAATTAGATGATCCTGAAAAAGCAATACTGGAATTCAATCACTGAGCAATCCACATGCACTTCCTGAAGGTAATCAATCCCGATGTCAAAGGAAGCCCATTGTTCTCCTCCCCCAAGGTCTCCTGCTCCCACAATGTACAAAGGGCTTTCTTGTCAAGCCCAACAAATCTACTTCCCCAGCTTAGCTAAAGATAAGAAAACAATGTCTGGACTATCCAGACGACTTGTCTTTCTTTAGGCACTTTGCTGTTCTCTTTCTAAGTTTCACTGTTTCCTTGTTTAGGCAATTGCTGATGTACAACTGATAATACTTTCCCCAGGGTAAGGCTCTGCTCGTCTGTACAAAGTAAAACTGAAAATCAGTGACAATCATTCTGCATTCAGAACAGGGTACTGAAAGCAGTATTCACATCCCTAAGTCCATGGCTCATGCAGAATTGGTAAGGAGTTATTCAAAATATAAGCCAGTTTCCAAGCTCCTCCTTTGGTGGCCCTAATTTAGAATTAGACTTTTTATTGTCCCTTCCCACCTGTGTACTGTGAGATTTGATTTGTAAACACTGGCCCAGAACTCAGCATTCATTCATTAGTGCTACCAAGAATGTTCTGTTTTGTAACCAGAAAATTGAATTACCTCCTCTACTTCATTTCCACCTTTTGCCTAGGAAATTATTTTTTTGTCTAGGAATTATTCTGGTTAGATTTCTTTCTCCACTGTGTAATAATTCACACACACACGCACAACTCTTCTGGGTTAAAATATATATGATGTCCTTCCAGCAGGTAAAATTCCATCTATAACATACTTGTCTGAGCTTGTTGAGCTTAATAGGAGTTACAACAGTGAAACTGAAGCCAGAATTGAGTCTGTATCTATATTTTGTGGGAGGCCTCCAGGGCTCAGACAACCTGGGAGAGATAAAAATGAAGTGTCTGCCTCAGTGAAGCCACCATTAGCTAATGGTTCTCGATTGCAATTGATGCAGTTTTATAAAGGGAAAACTTTCCCTGAGAGTCACATCCCCGGCAGCAGTGAGGCCCCTCCACCGGCATCCAGTGCTGCAGCAGCCAGGAGGGATTAGGGGCATTTCCCCAAGGCTTCCCAGTGGAATCAATGCCTGCTAATCTTTAGAAAATTACACTAACAAGCTCCAGGCACGAACTGCGGGAGCTCGGCACACCAGGCTCTGAAATCACGCACAGGCCATTAATGTAGCAGGGCTTTAATGAACCAGAAAATCTCTCCTCAGCAGAGGCCAGGAGGATGTCTTGAGGTTCCCTCCTCTCCTGAGCTGGTCTCAGGGCGGAGAGTCAGTTCTGAAAGCAAAAATGCTACTTTTGGGACTCATCCGGGCTGGGGAGCAGGTATTTGGGCTTTGAACTCCATGCAGGTGAGGATCAGCTGCTCTTGAAAAATCCTGAACTCAGAAAGCCTCAAATGGCAAGTGCAAGGAAAACTGCTGGTGGATGTGCTACAGAAGTGCTGAATGTACTTTCGAGGAAAACCCTGTTTTCTCCTCTTTCAAACCACTAGGCAGACCTGGAATGTGCAGCAGGCCAAAACACAGTGGACAGAGAGGCTGACAGCTTCAAAATGAACGAACTCATGCTATAGCCTGCATTAAAAAAAAAAAAAAAATAAAATATCCACCATTTTTTTTCTATCAGTCATAAAATCTACTTATTTCCTGAGCAATGTTCTAATTTGCTGGATGCTTACGAGATATATTGCCTGCTTCCTCCTCTGTTCCTATTGGGCCAGCTGCAAGGTTGTCTAATCTCTAAAAGGAATAAGCATCTGTTTCCTCCATGGTCTATGTCTGAATTAAGGTCATTATACTCCTATTATACTGCTACACAACAAATCTTAGGGAAAAGAAGAAAAAATTATGATTTTTTTTTCTCAAAATATATTTTGACTTGTAATCCAAAAGGAATGAAGATCGGACAATTCTTTAAAGGAAGCAGCCTCCAAACTTTTTTTTACCTCTGGGTAAGAGTTTGGTGCACTGGCTGCATAGCATGGCCATGTCTTTGCAAAATCAGCATCCAAGGGATTTTTCCTTTTAAAGTTCTCCCAGCTGACATGTCCTTGTCCACCCTGATACACCAGCAATTCACTCAGCCCAGGAGCTGTGAAGGTAGAAATAAGAAAGCTGGTTATTTTTTTTTCCGGAGGAGAGGAGAAAGGGCAACCAGAAAGCAGAAGGAAAAAGCAAAACTCTGGGAAAAAGACAGAGTGCAGAAGGCAAAGTCTTGTAGCTGATCAGATCATTGTGTGGGGGCAGGAAAGGGATTTTCTCCCACTCCTCCATGTTTTGAACCACTCTCACTACAGTTCCCAACACACGTTGGCACTGACAAGGAATGGCCCATCAGAGGTTTGTGCAGTGTTCATATTTCTGTACTCCCACTCCTCCTTTGACTTTCGAATCCCTAGGGGTGAGTTCCTCCAAAACAAAAAGCACTTGCAGTCTCCTCTGCCCTGAGATGGAGTCTCAGCACCATTTTCATTCTCAGATGTGGGGATTTTCTTCATCCCTATCAGCAGACTTTGCCTCTGTTCTGCAAACCCTTTCACTTAAAAGGCTCAAACAAAGCAACTTTGCCATTCAGACAAAAACAACCAGACATGCATCTTAAGGATTTCTGTTTTCCAGAGCTTCTTAACCCTCTGACCTCACTTCTCAGGTTTTAATAAGAAACCCTTTGTCAATTTTTTTGTTCATATTTCTGATTCTGACATGGGGAAAGGGTAAGTATTACCTTAAATTCGCCTCCAAATTAAAAATGCTGCAGAATCAGCATTTTTTTAGTGCAGCCTTTGAACAACTGGAATGTTTCCTTCCATAAAATCCTCAATGAAAACTGTGTCTGAGGCCAATATTTGCCCCCCTGCGGAGTGTGAAACCCACAGATGTCAGCACAGATCCCTGTCCTATGAGAATCAATTCCACTTGCAATGGGAATAGGATTTCATCCTAAAACGCAGTGGTGCCAGAGCAGTTTGTCCCAGCTGAGGATCAGGCAATAAGTTGGAAATTTAAAGAAGAGGAGAATACCTTGAAAACTTGTCGTTTGAAAAAAATTAATTAGAAATCATTTCAGGTTCTTCTTTGCCTGTTGTCAGTTTTCTGACTTTATGCTTCCCACATTCCTGCTTTATAAGGTGGGGGGTTTGCTTTTCTTTGTTGTTTTCTACAGCACAGACCCAAACAGCAGGGGCAGCCAGTCATAAATGGAAATCAATCCCAAAATATTCCCCATGTACGAAGAGAGAGGCCGAGCACGGATGAATTGACATAGAGCCCTTTGATGAAGGTTGGTTTTTTGAAACTAGAATTTCACTCATACTCTATAAACCCTTATTCCCTATCCAGGGTGGGATGGGGTAGGATTGTATTACATTTCAGAGTGCCCTGACCCAGAGAAGCCCTCAGAGCCTGTAAACACAACCCCTGCTCATCCCTGCCTCTTGGAAACACTCATCTGCTGTCAACACTGCTCTGCTGTCAACCATCACCACTTTCCTACCCTTTCACTCTGCCTTTTCTACCAGTCCCTGACCCCTGCAAAGGTCAAAACTTGCAGACTGAGGAACGCAGGATAATTGCATTTCCAAGTCTTAATTGTGCTTTGGGGTGGGGACCATCATTGTGCTCATTTTTTTACAGTAGCTGGAACTCCAAAGTCTTACTCTGCAGTGAGAACTCTCCAGTATTACACTTCTCCTTGTAGGGTCAGCAGATAAAACCTTTTCCCAGGGACACATTTTGGGGTGCACCTTGGCAGTGCCACCCCTTAATTCTCAAGGTCCAGGCTGACTGAAGCATAAGCCCCATCTTCTTTGGTTTGAACTGCTCACATCATTTTTCCTTGCCTCATTCCAGACCTAGTCATAAAACATCCCTCAGCTATATTTTTTCTTTCCTTAAATAGGAGTTCCATCCCCTCTGAGGATTCCAGGATTTGCCCTCGCCTCCTGACCTTGGGCTCCTGGTGCCTCCCGACGCGGTGGGAGAAGGAGCCGTGTGCCCTACAAGGACAAACAGCCGCAGGAATGGGGCTGATCCACCCCCTGGAAAGGCTCCAGCTGGCTCCAGAGGGAGCAGGATCAGTCCCATAGTGGGGAGGGTGGTGATCTAGCCAGTTAGCCTGACATTTGTTAGACCAGAGCAGCAGCAGCAGCACAGACATTACTCATGTCCCAAGATATGCAGAGCTAAGGCCAAGATTCCTTGTGGATCTCCAGGCTTGGTGAGGCTCCTCGGGACCCTTTCCATGTCTCCATGGTTCTGGCAGTAACCCTTTGGCTTCTGGACTTGCATCAGGGCACTTGCCCTCCTCTGATCAGCAAGTCCCTCTTTTCATGGTGGCCCCAAACGTCCGCTATGGAAGGAACTCATTTGCAAAGCCCTCAATTAAAAATATGCTATTCATGTCTCACAGAAACCAGGAATTATTCTCTACATCTGTTCTGCGCAGAGTATGGAATTATAAACCCCTCCGAGCAGCATATAATGAGAAGAAGATGAAATAGGCTGAAATGCTTCTGGATGACACCGGTCAGTTCACTCTCAGCGTTTTGATTTGAAATTCCCATTCCAGGCAAACAGAGTGGAATTCCATAGATTTTTTTTTTTTTCCAGAAAATCTGAAAACTGATGAAATGTATTGTCATTTGGGTTTGTGATATACCTGTCAAAATATTTTTGTTAAGAATTAGTATTACTACCTAAAGTATGTGTTTTCAGGCTGGCACTTTCTGAGTATCGACGACCTACAATAACTACTCCCCTCTGGGGGGGAACAGCCATTAGTTATTCCTGCATTGAACGTGTTTTTCCATGTTTCCAGGAGCTGCTTTGTTTAATGAATCGCTGCTCCAGTAGATGTATTGTGTCTAATGCCTTTGCTTATGCATTCCTGAGACCTTGCATTTGTCCCAGCAGCCGCCTGGAAGTTTCTGACTGTGACCCCCACTAACAGCCTGATCATGCAATTATTCATGTGAAGGGATTTGCTTATATTCTCAGTTATTGTCTCTTCTGATCTCTTAGCAAACAATCGCTTACCAAAAAAAAAACCAGGATCAGATTCTGTAACATGCAATTATAAATCTCAGTTGGTGTAGAGTGGGGAGAGCAGCACGTTTTCTTCCTAAGAGAGAGGGGAAAACTGTAGGAGCTGGGCTGCTGTGCCAGGTCATGTGTGACCTGTGTGTAAGTTATGGAATTTCTGACCTAAATTCCAGTGTTTTCTCCTGGATATAATGGTGCCTTCCTATAGCATGGACTGCTGGTTTATTAGTCTTCATTCTCCCTTAATTTGAGTTTCCTTCTATACATTCAAATGATGTTTAAATACATTTTCCTTGATAGTCCTTTGAATAAGGTGTTGCTTTGTAGTATTTCACTATTATTGTATGTAAACTAATCGAGATGTTTAAATATTCCAGCTTAGGTTAATAACAGCAGTGTGAAAAACTGCCTGTGTGGGAATTTCAGACCAAAGCCCCAAAGAAGACTTTTTCTTGAGGCAGCTCAGCAAAGAATCTTGAAAAATTAGTTGGGAAGAACCTACTCCAACCCAGTTTTGTGACTTGATTTGTCAACGCTGACAGAGTTGACTACAGAGAATGAAGGGTCCTCTGCTCAAGGAATTGCTGTGAAGATTTTTGGATTTTTGAAGGAGAGAGAGAGCTGCCTTGAAGTTCCTAGAAGCAGGACTATCCAGTGATCCAGATGGAATTCATCCAACCTACTGCTATGAAGGGGGTGCTGACTGTTACCCTTCAGACCCTTATGTTCCAGTTAAATGCTACTTTGATTTGCAAAGGCTACCTCAGATTTATGACTGGCAACAAGGTCCCAAAGGAAAGAGCTAGAGGAATTGGAACTAGATGGGACTAGGTTGGTTTCCTCCAAAGCTAATTTGGGAGGAGTGTGATTTCATCCCTTGAGATAAAAGCAGGCCTCACATCTGAGGGACACGGATCCAGAGGTGAAGAGACACAACTCGCACTTCCACGATTACATTTCAGTGAGGAGTCTGGAAAAGCTCAGCTGTAAATGCCATAACTTTTCACTCACAGTCTGAAACAGCTGTTTAAGTCTGCACAGAAAAGTAAATCTGCCCTGCTGCAAACAGCATGTCCTGGGTTTCTTTGGCAGAAGTGTTGAGTTAATAGAGACAGAAAGTTTGTAATAACTGCCAGCTTTGCAGACATGGAGCTCCACATGAAAGAGGTCATACAGCATTTGTCTTCATTACCTTGGCATGAGAAGGATTTTCTCTCTACACAGGCATATGGGCTCAGCAAAATAGGGATGTGGGGCTCAGTGCCCCAAAAACCTTAAGCAGACTCATTGCTCCAACACTGACTTTTGACATTTTGACATCCTTCTTACAAAGACCCTTCCCGTGCCTGCAGCTGCTCCAAGGAGCTGTGGGAGGGGCCACTCAGCCATCAGCTAAATTGGCCTTGTCCTTTTGTCCCTAAAAAACTTAATGGAATAAGAAGTGCTCTGCATCCTCTACTCCAGCTACTGAGTCTCCACGTACTCCCAACACATGGACTTTAACCTGCGTCACTCCTTTGATGTAAAGTCTGAAGGGAAAAAATGTACAGAGGAAGTGCCTTTCACCCTGGGTAGAAGAGATGGAGCTCAGGGCACCCAAACCTATGGGTGGACAGTAAAGAAGTTGGTATTTAACCACACAAAAAGCTATGATTAAATTAATCCAACCATTCTCCTTTTTGCAGCTCTTTGGGAGAATTAGATCAAGAAAGTAACAAAGGAATGCCACAGTCTGCCAATAATGTAATTAAGGAACCAAGCCTCATCAGAGCTTTCGCTTGCCAAAGAGCTTGCTGGACATAAGTTGGAAGAAAAAATCAAATTCAAGACTTTAAAGAGAAGACAGAGAGATATTGTGAGAAACTATTTAAATATTCAGCTATTCACTTCCTCCTCTTTCCTTAACACTCTCAGAATGCAGAAAACATGGATGATGAAATAATGCACCTTCATCAGGAAGATTAGGCAGAAAAAAGTGATTTCTTAGGGCTGGTTACGCTCAAGAACAGGTTAATGACTTTGAAAGACATGTAGGTTTGGAAGGGCATCTGGAACTTATGCCAAATGAGCTGCAAATGTTCATCCTATACTATGAAAACATGCTAAAAGAATGGGCCATGGGACTTGTGTGCTCAAAGGTCTCTAGAATACTTTCAGAATGTTCTTCTACTCCCACTAGTTAGATACAAGTCGCAGAGGCCTTAGGTTGCCATGATTCAAGCTGGACAAAATCTACAACTTCTTGTTCTGTAGAAATGATTTGCACTGGAACATGTCCGGAATTGCTGGGCACTGAAAAATTCAGATAAATGAACCCTGAAGAAGCAAAAAAAATTGCCAAGTGGCAATGCATATGTAAACATATAGAACTATGTAGATACATAAAAAGATTTATCTTTATATAACATAAACATAACATTATATAGCACTGTTATATAATACACAATATTTAACAAGAACATTGAACCAAAACTGAAATAAACATTTTCCAGTGTATAAAATTCATGTGGGGAATGGGACAAACAGCTGTGTCCTGCTGAGCTGGGAGTGTACTCCCAGAAGAGTTAGAGGCGTGGCTGTCCTCTGTAGCCACATTCAGCACCTAGGTCTGAAATACAGTCTGGATTTATTGCTGCTGTTAATCTCTGCCTGCTGTTAACAGGGTGTTTAGAGAGCTTTTACTCTGTGCTTAGCTAACAACACCCAGCCTTGTTCTGCTCAGGCAGGGAAACCAATCGCTTGAGCCCCTGTGCAAAATTCAAACCATTGACTTTGTAGCAGAGATGTCCCTGTTTCTCATACTCTTCTCCTCCCACATGTACTCCAGGTTTTCTGTTCTCCTCTCTCTCTGCTTGCCCAAATGGTTTTGTGCAGCTGCACAGAACTGGAACATGACAGGGAATGCAAAGCGCTGCTTGTGGCTGAGGAACAGCGTGCCCAGGGTACCTGCAGGATCCCCTTTATGTCAGGAATGGGAACCACTCTAATAGTAAACATCTGTGGCAAAAAGCAAGTTACTGTCACCCGAGAAATGAGTGGCTCACTGGAGGACAATAACCTTGCCCTTAAAGAGGCACTATTCAGATGGAAAGTTTTGTGCTGAGATAAGAGGTGGAAGCTCTCCATGTGTCTCTCCCAGCCTGCTGAAGGATTCAGAAGGAATTCAGCTGGAATATTAAACCTCGTTGTTCAGGACCTCACGCAGAGACACAAGGGGAGGAAAACCCTTCTATTATACTTCTCCCAATGCCTTCAAAAAACTAAGCTATGTCTGACTGCTAAAACAAGTCCCTTGCTGAGCTGAGGAATGAAGTTGGCCAAGATACAAGCTATAAGATGCATCCTCTTAATTAGGGGTACATACATCAAAAAAGGATATTACCTGAGCTCTCTTGTGTTTTCCAGCTGCACCAAACCTTTCAAAAGCTGTCTGTCTGCCCAGAGGCACATGTGCATGTCAGCAAGCAGTTTGGGGAACTTTCTTGCAGGAAGCTTTTTCTTTGTAATGCCAGTTTTGCGCCTCTTGATTTCCTATTTTGAAATGGTATCTAATTATATTTATGCCCAAGCCAAGAGAACATTCAAAACAATGGAAGGATGGAAGCCAGAGTTTGAGCTCCGTCTGGGCACCAGGAGACAGTGGGCAATGAGATGCAGCCCACTTAGCAGAGATTTTGGATAGAAGAGAGCCTGTATGTCCCCTTCAGACCAGGTAGGTGATGGAAACACAGGTACTGACTTCCAGACACTCTGCTGAAGGACATAAAAGGGAACACTCACAGATAAGCCCAGTCTGCAACAAGTCTGCCTATTGCTGTCTATCTTCAACCAGCTGTAGATAAGACTTTTATCAAGAGGTCAAAGGCAAGTGGGATTTTCTATGGCTTGTTTAACCCTGCACCTTGGATGAGAGAAGACAAGAAAAACTATCTGCTTTCCCATAGCAAACTCCTTAAGAGCAATGGTGTGATACAGCAAATGCGACTTGGGCTCCAAAATCCTCAGATCTCTTTTAAGAAATTCTGGAGCAAAATTACTGACTGCAAGTCCTAAAATCCCTGTATGAGCTGCAGGGATGCTCCCTGCCCCTGCAGGGGATGGGGCTGTGCTGTGGTGGAAGCACAGCTCAAGGTGCACATCAGCAGCTATTTTGGAGAGAGCTGACATCCTCAGAGCTGACGGAAGCAGCTGGAGTTACTTCAGAGTTCTAAACACATTTCCTTCATGGTTGGGCCTGGGATATCACTTGGTGTCCTTGCCAGAGGGCTCACGGCCTCAGAGCAGCAGAATAAAAGGAGTTCACTTGTAATAGGATGTGGGATGTGGAGGTGAAAGGTTTCCTAAAGGAAATCCTACACAAAGCACGGTGCTGATACACATCTGGCCCTTCATCTGCCTTGTGCAGTGTTTGCAGGTGTCACTGACAGGCACTTGATCTATGAAATTGCTATTTCTGGATGTAGGCGGGACACTTTTTTTATGGGAAACCGTCTGTCTCTGGGGCTACAGGCAGACAGAGCTCCAACTTGGAGAGGTCCAGCCCCAAAACCAAACTGCTTGACTCTGGCCAAGTCTTTGTGGTTCAGTGCAGGGAATCAGCCACCAAATAACCCCTGTTTCAGTGTCATGTAAAATTGGGATATTGTAAAGGCATGTGCCTGTTAGCTGGTTTTATTGGTATCCATTCTGACATGACATCCAAGCAAGATATCCCGTGCCCTACACTTTTTGGGAGCCCCTGGAGCACAGTTCATCTATTTTAAGGCTGAAGTCTCCAAGAGCAGTCCTGCTAACCCCAGAGAATTCAGTCTGGCTGCTATACAGAGCATGGTAAAGGCTGTAAAATCCCTATGAATCTGCAGACAGACTAACTTCCCATATCCTTCATTTTAGGGTGAAATCTGACCTCCAGAGAGATTTCTCTGAGGTTTCCAGTCTGTGACTCGGCTTCTCTCAGCAGTCTCAGTGTGAGAACTTCACAGAACATCCCTCCCCCCCATCCAAAACATGCAGCAATTCCCACTGGACTGAAGGAAAGGATCCCTGCTCCCGCCAGCCCCCCCACCTCCTCTCCTGCCTCCCTGCGGGGACACCAACCTCTCACAGAAGCCTCTTTGGAGACAAAAGGCTTTGGGACAACAATGCCCCAGAGGGAACTGGCACAAGGGAGGGTGTGGGCAAGAACCACAGCCCTGGCAGTCCCACCCAGAGGAATTGTTTGGGATTCACAGTGGTGTCCCCAGGGCAGGGCAGCAGAGGCACGGCTGCACCCACAGGAGAGCCTCTCCCCCAGGCTGGGAACCATTCTGCCCCATAATTAATAGGATGTTTTGATCATGCAGTCGAAGACATCCTGGTAACTCTGTTAGTGGGATGCAGAGTTCGTGCAAGTGCTTCCCTATTAACATTCATCTGCTTAATTTATGTCTCATATCCAATAAAGCTGGTTAAAAGTAGAGCCACTTTATATTCTTCTTTACAGGCCTTTCCAAATGGTCAGGGGCCACTTAACATTGACCTCTGCCAGGCTTTTCAAGGGCTTGAGGCCACGTACTTAAAGAGAATCACCTGTCTGTGGTTTGAATTGCTTTTGATCTTTTATTTCTATAAATTCCCAGTGGAGTTTGCTGGTAGCAAACATCTGGCACACTTTTTCTTGTTCAGGGAAGAAATGAGTCCATACTGAAACCCCAGATTTGGTGTCTTCCTGTAGAGCTGGCCATAAAATAACCCCTTGGGTGAAGGGGTGTGTTATCTGCATTCAGTGTCACCCTTCAAGAGATGCTGCAGGTCCTTTTATGTGTTTATTATCAGATTCACCCATCTGGATGGGCACATAAGGGACTCCTTTTCCTGGTAGTCCGTCCATTCAGGGAACAATCCCAATCTACTGGATTAGGCAAGTTAAAAAGTAGCAATTATAGTATTGCTGCTTTAGGATATCTGACACAAAGCAAAGGTTGGAAGAGTCCCCACACAGGCACGAGTGATTCTATCCATCACTGCTGGGGAGCCCAGCACTTCCTAAAGGCTTCCCTGGATTTCACGTGGCAGTTTGTCATGATTTAATGGCATGGTTAGCTGAGGGAAGCTGAATCAGGGCTGCAATTCTTTATTTGCTTATATTCACGACAAAACCACTCTGGATTTACTTGGTTTTTTTCCTGATTTCCTACAAATGAGTGGAAGTCTGGCAGATGAGCCCCCAGGACTGAGCCTTCTCAAGGCAGCCAGAGGAGCGGGGAGGAGCATTAGATTGGTTTTTAGGCACTGTGATCAGGGGAGTTGTTCTCCCGGTGCATCTGATCCGTAAGAAGCCCTGGGAAGTGTTCTCTCACCCTTTGCTGATCCCATCACACACCTGTAGGTCTCCCCCAGGCCACACAAACCCCATTCCCGAGTGGTACATCAGGCAGGACCTCCCAGGCAGGAGGTGGGGGGGAGGCAAAGCAGCTGCAATCTTTTCTTCCCACTGGATCAGATAATATCAACAATTCCTAACCTGCTTAACCCCCAGAAAACCATTGCCCTTTGCTGTTGGCAGCAGAACCTGTACAGAGCTGGCAAGGAAACAGCCCCTGGATAAAGAATTGCAGCAACCCCTGGCTTGAAGGTACTGTGATTACATCGAGCTAAAATGAGTCATCTCATGCTGCTGGAGTGGAGTGCTCTGAAGAAACTCTCTCTTTGGCATAATCTCTCCTTAGAAGTCAGATCAAGTCAGATCTTTCCTCTGGGAAAGGGGAAGTCTTGACTTAGGCTGACCTACCTTGGTTTTGGCCGGAGAAAGACATTTTTTCCTTGGCTGTACAAAAGGCTCCATGACTTTCACTCAGACCCTCCCTGAGAACATTTTTATAAAACATTATTTAAATCATTCTAATCAGGCAGCACGAATCCTGGTCCCAAAAAACCCCGATTTTATTGTCTTAGCCTGATAAAATGCCTGTCCCTTCATTCAGATACATCTTCCTCACTGTAACAAATGATGCTGAGGGTTTCACAGGTCCCAGGGAGATGCTCCAGTCTCACCCGTGTTCTTGCACTGTCATCTGACAGCAATTTATGTTACTGCAGGATTTGCCTTATTGAAACCACTTGTGGAATGGAAAGTCACAGAGATTCATGCACAGAGGGTGACTCCTTGCTCAGTGATGATGTATGAAGCAATCTCACTCAAAATCCTTGAAGGCAGCAGGAATTTTGTGTGAGGAGCTGCACCACAAATCTTGAAGCAGAGAAATCTTGACTTAGTGATGTTCTGTGGGTTGCCTGGACAAGCACATAGAAAAATAGCATTTTATTATGAATGAACAGAACCAAGCATCCTGTAAACTTTCACTGGCAGGAAATTTTCTTACTGCTTGGATCACACAGGTTTTGCACCTGGCCAGATGTGCTGCTTAGGTGTGGCTTTGCACTTGGCAGTTAATTTTTCTCTCTTCCTTGTAATAATTGCTTTTAAATCTCATACCCAGCATTTGAAGTAACACATCTCAAAAACATGCTTACCAGTAAATTTTAAATTTCTAATTATTGCCAGTGGCTGTGCTTGTAAGGATTTGTGCCTGATGCCTATCATTTCTTCACAAGCTGCTAAGAATGTTTTATACAAATAGTTGGAGCCATAAACCTGCTGAGAATGGCTTTGTTAAACAAGAAGTTCTTCAGAAAGTCAAAGCTGCTTCTCTTCTTTTTTGTCAGAATGGGCCAAACAAAAGTGAACTTGGTGAGACATGAACTGCCCTTTGGTGGGAGAAAGGCACCTCCATAACTGAGGGAACTGTTTTGTTTTAGGTGTTCACTGGGCTCAAAACAGGAGGACAATGTGGATATGAACAGGCTAAAGCTGTCCTGCAGTTGTCCTGTGACAACACAGCCCTGACAGAGACTGCCAAGAAGAATATCCAGAAAAAGGTGAGAAAGATATTCTTTCTAATATTGCTAAGTTTTTCTTAATCCTATACAAAATGTAAAGCCCCTTGCCTAGTTTCCAAGAGGCAGAAGGATGTGAGGAATGGAAATGGGTGGCATGAAGGATTCCCTACTGAATGTGAGTGTAGAGCATGGAAGCACAGAGCCCTGGCCTAGGCTGGGCTGGTAGAACCCTTCCAGTTTGGTTGTGCAGATGGAAGAAGGTCTAATTTCAGCAAATCACTCGCTCTGTGCCTAAGTTTCCCCAGCTGTTGGTAGGGATAATCCGATCCAGGCACTGCATGCAGTGCTTTGGGAAGCTAAGATGAAATAGCTGTATGCAGGGGAAGTTATAGTGTCATAACATCGACTTTCATTTTTATGTGAAGACCATGACCAGCTGTTGAGTTTTGGTCCTGCAGAGTTCTCACTACAGTACATGAACTGTTAAGACACAGACCCTGGTTTTTCTCAGATAAATGTCAAAGCTGTATATCTGCCAAGAGAAAGGCCAGTAAATGGTGTCTGAAGTAGCTATTAATCTTTAGAATTAGTTGCTCCAAGTCCAGATTGCAAGTATATGAAACATCAAAAAATGAAATTAAATTAGGGAGATTTACCATGAACAGTTGTTTCACGCAAGTTTGGGTTCCAGCAAGAGCCCAGACAAGTGAAATATCAGCACAAAGACATAAATTAAGTAGGAATACTCTAAGGAAAAATCTTGTTTATTCTGTATAAGCAGCCATGTCATTTGTCACCTTCCAGCACAGGAATCAGGGCATGGGTGGAAGCTCCTGGTTGTGCCTGAGAGGTGCTTTATCAAAGTACAGGTAATAATATTGCAACAAACAGGGGAGATTGGTTTTCAGAAGGAATTGGAGGCATCCTGTTGTGTCAGACAAAGTTCTCTGAGCAACAAAACCCAAAGTCACAGGTTGAAGTTTTGTGGCAGTGATATATTCTCTGGATGTACTGAAGCTCTCTGGGTGTGCCTTTCACCAATTCCAGCACAGCTGCTGATTTCAAACGGGTTTTGGATGAGATTTGGGTGGAGATGATGGTGCCCTGTAGGTGCTGAGCTCTGTCTTCATCCCAAGGTCACACTTCAGCCCTGAGGGAGTCACTTTGCCGTAGGCTGACCTATGAGAAGACCTAAGACAAGACACCCTGAGGGAAATGACCTGTTTAAAGGAAAACTTGGATAAATACTGTTTAAAATGTGACTACAGCTGTGGGAGAGAGGAGAACTGGCAGGATGGTACAAAGCAGGAGACAGGAACCTGGAGCTGTGCTTTCTGCTGAGATAGTCTGACCCTGCTGGAGGGCCACAAAGCCTCTGTGGCACAAAATGCTCTCCAGCCCAAACGCACACTCCCTGTCCCCTTCCATGCCTGAAACAACTGTTCCACGGGGTCACCTCAAATCCTGTCAGTTCCCCAAAACCCCACTCAGACCTTAGGAACAACTGATGTGTCATTGCAGGAGCAACCCAAGGATCAAGCAGTGATGAAGATTACACAAACACAGAGCAGTATACAGGCAGTGTATCTCCATAGGGATCTCCTCTCAGACACTTGCCATCAGGACTCCTTAGGGAATCCACAGACCATGCAGAGATAAGACGCTTGTTCTGCTGTCCCACTGGGGCCTCCTTGGACTGCTGCAGCTGTGAGGGAGGTGACCCTCCTCAGTTTAACTTTTCATTCTCTTTCCCCACCCCTCTGCTTTCCCCCCACAACAGTAATCCCTGCTTGGCTTTACTTCTTAACTAAATTTCGTGGCATGAATTGAACAGGTTTTGTTGCTGAGAAGCTTTTTACAGTGCAGAGATATGGACAGAACTATCCCAAAACACAGGTGCTGCTAGAAACCCTCTGAACACCTGAACTCTAAATAAACTGAATATATTCCCTTAAATACAGAGCTTTTAAAACCACACTTCACTCTTTTGCAAGGCTCCCACACCATATTCTGACAAGCTGGGAGATGAAATCCTTTGGCAGCCACCTACATGCAGCTATTGACACCTGGAATCAAAGTGAATTGCCACTGCTTTCAGGTATATTGAAGAAATGGAGGATTTTTTTTGTGTTTGTCCACAGGGTGTAACACTCCTCTGCAGACCCATTTTAGAGTAGATATAAAATAAATCCAATGCATCCAGCAAGCCTCCACTCTGCTCAGCAGGGCTGCATCAGAGTAAACTGAAGGCAAGCAGGGCCTAGTGCCTCTATCTCAACTGGCTTTGTGGTTCCATTTCTTCCTTCATTCAGAGGCTGGACAAGCTGCTGGAGGAGAAATTCAGAGGGAACGATAAAATAAACATCCCCCACATTTGGCTCAGCAAGCCCTGAACAACCCTTCTGAAGGTTTACATATAAAGGTATATACATGCATACGTACACGTATACACACAGGAGTAACAGTTGCCTTGTTCTCATACTTTCTCTTCAGCACCTGCCTCTGCCTCAGTCCCAGGCAGGATCCTGGGATGCTTCCAGCCTGACTTCATGAGTCCATTCTTGTCCTTCAGACACGTGGGTGCCTCAATGTCCATGGAGTTGTCTGAAACCCCACGTCCACTCCTTCCGTCTCTCCCATTGTCAGGCACAGCCTGACTCATGTCCCCTTCCTTGCTTTCTATTTGGTCATGTCATTTCTAAACCACCTTCCTTCCCTGTTCCCCACCCATGCACATGGATTTGTTTTTTCATAGTGGCCACGTCTTCCCCTTCTTCAAAACCGTTTGCAGAGAACTAACGTCAAGTTGGTCTAATTAAAGCCCCTCAAAGCACGTTTGTCGTGTCTTTAAGTCATTTCCTTCCAGCGATCTCCAGATGAAGTTATCACTTTGTCAAAACATGATGCAAGCCCCCGGCTCAGGGCACAGTGGGAAGCACACAAAGGGAGAACCTAGTCCCTCGGGGAGTTTGGGTGAGCTGTTTGCTAAAAGCTGCCGAGCCCACCCCTCCAAGACCTTCATTTCCCCCTGCGGCAGCTGTCATCTGATCCCACGCTTTGGCTTTGAATGGGGCTCTCTGAGGATGCCAGATGTTGGGAACAAAGGTCTAAAAATAATCTTTCCAAGTAATCTTCCCATCTATCATTCAAGGAGAGCATGTGCTTTGTGTGAACATGTGAGCCGAGAACCTGATCTAACTTAAAGAAGTTCAACAGCAGCTCCTGACTTCTGCCTGTGGGCTCCTTTTTATTTTTTTATTTTTTTTTTTTTTCCTTTTCCCTTCCCAGACGCTGCGCAGGGAAAAGCGGCTCTCGGCAGCGCTCAGCCCTCGCTCTCCTCCCTCCCCGGCTCCCTCCCTCCTTGTCAAGAGCCCGAGCCGCCTGGATCCCGAGAGCCGGGCTCCTTGTGGGATCTCTCCTTGGGAAGATGCATTCCGGGGTGCTGCCAGAGATGCGTTTCTGTAAGAAGATCTTCGCTGCAGCCCTGTGTGTCTTAGTTTTGCTGCCGGATTCGGGCGGCGCGAGGACCCTCTGGAAGCGCGCTCTGCATCTGAAAATGACGGAGAAATACGATGTGAGTGAGGCTGGGGGGGTCTTGGGGGGAGCTGGGTGTGTTCCCCGGGAAAGGGGAGTTTTCCTTACGTGTGTGTATCGTTTTAGAATAAGGAGTGTTTGGATCCGCAGGCTGGCTCTTTATAAAAGGGAATCATTAAGTTTGCCAGGCTGCACGGAACTTTTGCCACCTAGCTGCTGCGGTGGGAAGCTTGGGAAGCACGCTGGGAGCAGGGAGAGGGCATTGCTGTGGCATCGCCACCGCTTTTCCTAAAAACTTCCCAGGGCAGCAAGGGAAGCGTGGCTAGGGAGAAGGGGGATGCAAAACCTGCGTGTCTGGGGAATAGGTTTAGTGAAAAGAAGATAATGTGATTTATTGCTTGGAGCAGGGAGGAGCGTTCCCTGCCCAGGTGCTCCACTATCTTTTGGGATAATTTTGGGTAAACGTCTCCATCTCCCAGTGATAATGTGAGTAGAGGGATGGTGGCATTGCCCACGGTTTTGTAAATATTGAAGCACAGAGACCTCCAGATCCACAGTGCCAGAGGAATGTGCCCATCACCTTAAAGGATGTAGGGAGATGATCTGAGAAATCCACTCCCATGGCTGTGCCTTGCCTGGCACATTCAGAGGGAACAGAGCTCCCCTCTGCTGCCCACAGCCTGGCAGACACTCAGTGGCACCATCTGTCCCTGCCCACTTTTGGCAGACTTAGTGGGATTCTGAGCTTCCAAATCCGCAGTGGTACTTGGAGCAGTAGTGCTGGATTTGAAATTGAAGCAGGAACAAGTCACTGTAAGGGGAGGCAATGATGGTGCTGGGTCTTGTTGTGGTGTGTCTGGGCCAAAAGACTGTTAGAAATGGTCGTGGGGGAAATTGAAATTAAAATAAATAAATAAATAAATAAATAAATAAATAAATAAATAAATAACAGCTTGACTTTCAAGACCTGCTGAACATAAATGGGAAAAAAAGAAATTTTTACTTAATTCATTAAAGTCCCAGAACTGACCCAAGGCTTCTGCCTCTTCCAGCCATTGCATGTGCGTAAACAGCATCTTGGTGTCACATGTGGATTTCTCCATCTGTTTTCTGCAGCTTTTAATTTAGAAAGGGTGTTTTCATGCCTGTGACTTCTAGAGTGATGTCTGAGGATGGCTACATTTGGTTTGTGCAATTGCTGACTCAGAAGTGTGACACCCCTGATGAATGAACTGAAATACTGTCTTGATTCTTTGAAATATTGCAGAAAACATGGTGTTACTATTTGAAAGGCACCTGAGTATTTGGCAAGAAATTATCTTCATTGTGTCCACTCTTGAAACAGAGTATCATCTGGTTGGCACTTTAATTGGAAAATGGTCCTGTGAAGAGCTGTGTTTCCTGCAAAATTACTCACTGGAAAGTGTATTTATTCGTTTGTTCTTCTGCCATATTTTGATGTGAAGCTCAAATTCAGTAGGAACTAAGAAGTAAATGACCCAGAGAGATAGTACAGGAGTAAGACAGGAATTTACATGTTGATCTTCAGATAACGAGCCCTGTAGAGGCAAAGCCTGCTCCCCTCAGGATATATCCTCTTCTTTCAACCTGCAGTTCTTCAAAGGGCTGTTTTTCCTGGCAGACATGAATCCAGGTGCTACTGATCTGGCAAGCTCAGCTAGAATTGCTTATATTGACAGGAACATTTGTCTAGAGAAAACAGAAAATGTTGGGGTTTTTTTTCCCCTTTTGCTCAAATCCTTGTAAGGAGGGAGGTGTCTGGTCTCCATCCTCTTATCCACCAAGAGCGGGTTTTGGCAGCCCCTCTGGTTTCTCAGAGAGATGCTTTCTGTCCTACCAAATGCTGTGTGTTCCCTGCAGTTGGAGAATCAGAGGCTGGGGGTGGAAGAGCTGATTTGTGAGTCACTTGGATAGAGGGATAACAGATGGAGGTGCTTACGGCAACACGGAACCGTATGGGAGATGGGCCACAGACACCCCTGTGGGGCTGCTGGAAGGACACAGGCCTGAGGGGAGGGGGCAGGGAGCGACAGGGAGAGTTATGTTGTCTGAGTCCAAAATATTTGAGTCTACAGCAGGAGGAATGTATCCACAAAATGCTGGATGCAGAATCACAAGCAGGTGTGACGAGGAGGAGCTGGCCAGGAGAATTTCAATCGGGTGCCTGGCAAAGGTGTTGGTTGGCAAGGAGGGGTCAAGTGGGAATGGAGAAGGAAGAAAGAGGTACTTCAGTGAGAAGGGAAACCTGGCAGTCACAGTGGGATGCAGGACTGGGCTTCCAGCTTTTAGCTAATCCATGTATTTTACAGCCAGAGGGACACTTGTCAAGTTTAGTAATTTGCAGCTGGTGTTCTGCAGCCCCCACACAGTCCATGGGCTGTTCCCAAAGACAGAGGGAGGGAGCTACCTGAGAATGGGCTTCAATTCATTATCAAGGCACCCACATGTCCACTGGGAAAAACTGGACCAGTATGGATAATATTCCGGTGTCAACTGCATCAAGTGTTTGAGAAAAATTTCCAGCCTTCTTTTAAAGTTTTCCAGAAATGAAGAATTCTTCGCAGCTGTTGTAATGCTCTTCCAACAATTTATTTACCCTCCAGCCAACTGTCATAAATCAACACTGAGGTTAGCACACCTCCTGCGAGATTTCTGTCCCACAGATCCTCAGAGCAACCCATGAGCAGAGCAGCCTCAGCCTCCCCTTTGGGACCTGCAGGCACACAAGTCTTGGATACAATTCCCTGCTTTCCAGTCCTTTAGTCATTATTGTGCATCTTCTTTAACTTTGCAACAACTTTCCAGTATTGCAAACACCAGCACCAAAATGACTAACCCAGAGTCAGGATTATAGGAGAATATTATTCCTGCTGCTTTGGTCTTGTCCTTCAGATTATTTAACCTGCCTTCAGTCTGATATTTGCAACTTTGATCACCAATCATCTGTGATTTTCCAGGTCTTGTATAGAAATACTGGAGGACTCTAAATTCCTCCCGGCTGTGTATTTTTTTCCAGAGGAAAGGTGGTTTATGGCCAGTGTTTGGGAATACCTGCCAGGGACAGACCTGGTGACAGGAGACAGAAATAAAGCCCACGTGTTATCTCGGGGGTGTCCATGCAAAATATGAATAAACAGAGAACTGTGCTTTGACACAAGCTCAGGGACCAGTTTCAGGCACAAATAATAGAACAGATGTGGGGTTTTTTGGAGGCAAATTGCATCCCACAAATACTATTGAAATGATGGGTTGAGAGTGAGTGATTCCATTGAGGTTTTTCCTCATCTTTGCTGACCTTCAGGTTTCCTCAGCTGAACTCTGTACTTTTCTTCTTACTTTGTTTCTGGATATTATCATTAAAACGATTTAATAAGTCTCCCTGGGAAACTGCAATTTGCCTCCTGCATTGAAAAATATTCGTAAAGGAAGAAATTTTTATTGTTGTCACAATCCACAAAAATAATAAATCCGACTCTGCTCAGAGCCAAACTGTGAATCCTGGGAGAGTTTTTAAAAACACCTTGTAACCCAAACCTGGAGACATCCTTAACCAGGTTATTTTGGGAATGAGGGAATCCTGTTTTCCTCTGGGATGGTTTATGAACACATAAACCAGGGGCACTGGTTTTATTAGATCAAAAGTGCAAAATATTCTTTTGTCCATGAGGTTTTTAAAGAAATGGGTTCTGAGCAATAGATGACCAGAGAAAATGGGCAGGGAGGTCATGAGCTCCAAAGTTATTTGGCTGAAGCTGTTATATTGTTCCCAAATGGAAATTTCATTCATGGAGCCAGCTGTTCATTGCAATTTTGGCTTCTTGGTTTCTGAATCATCTGTGAACCAACTGCAGCAATTGTTTGGGTTTTTTTTTTTCATGTGTCCATTATTTGCCAGTATTATTTTGGTCACATTTCCATCTGCGGCTGACCTTTAAAGTAGAATAGTAAACTATGACCTTCCAGGATGAACGGTCCCTCCATCACAGAGACCTGTTCAGTGTTTGGAACTGCACAGATTTTACTGTTAAACGTTGCCTTATATCCCAAAATTACACTTGGTCTGAGCATTTACTCTATTCAAAATCCAACAACGTAAAAAAAAAAAAAAAAAAAGTGAATTTTCAATATCTTCAGTACAAAAACATGTTATTTCAAAGCTGGAGTGTTTGCAGCTTTTGAGAAATGGAATAATGTGAGAGCTTGCACCTTCAACATGGAAAACACCGTCAAAATTAGGAAATCTATTTTTTCAAATCTATTTTGTGTTTCAAACGGCCTATCAGTTCCAGAGAAAAGAACCTCTCAGAAGGGCTTTTGAGCAGTTTCTTGTTGACTGAATGGAAACAGGTGGACTTGATAATCTTACAGGTCTTTTCCAACCTTAATGATTCAATGAAACAACTAAGAAAAAAGCTAAGAAAATTGTTTATTGATGTTGGGAACAGGGCAGGAGGCTGTCATTCATGGAAATATTAGGAATTCTGTGTCTCTTACACACAGACACACACACACACATTCTCTACATTAGACTATCCCAAGGGAGGGAAGAAGATCTTGTTTTCACCATTACGGATCACTAATTGCTGCTTGGACACACAGCAGAGGCCATGTGTAGGACCAGGTCAATCCCCAGACCTGCTGGGGCCTTTCCTAGGACAGTTTTTTGGAGAAAACATTTGGGAACATGCCATTTTGCAAAGGCACACGTGCTCCAAAGGAGCCATTGGGAGGTTTCAGCACTGAGGACGCAGCAGCAAGTAAATACGGAGGGGTGTTAGTCTAACCTCAGATTTCTCCATAGCCTGATGGCGAAATTTCCTGGAGAAACCTCAGGGACAGTCACACCACTTTGTTTCTTGGAATAACAACCCCAGTTGCTCATCACTGATTTCTTAACATAACAGTGATTAGGCAAAGTATATATATATGTGTGTGTGTGTATATAAATACATATATACATATACACGACTCTTAAACTCACAGCCTTCTCGTGAGGGCATGGCAGTGCTCACTTGGTGTCTCTGGCTTGATGCTGATCTCTTTCAAAGGTGCAAATCCAGAAACAACATTTTGATTTTATTGGTGCTTATTAATAGTTGTTAATAAATCTGGTTGCCCTGAGTACTCTGTGCTGCCCTGGGGAGCTGAGCTCGAGCCCAGAGATGAGAGGCTGAGCCACAGGTGAGAAAGGAGTGGGCTGGGTGATTCACCTCTCCATCACAGGGACTTGGCTCCTTGCTAAAATGCCACCAGTGTGAATAATATTTGAATGGTGCTTCCTAAAAATGTTTCTGGTAAAAACCTGTGTCTGTTAATCCACTTTAAATCTCCCTTGTCCCTTTGGTGTGCAGTGAGCAGCTCAGCTCCTTTCTGCTGTGGTCCAACACAGCCTCATTTTCTTTGGGATTAAGCCTCACCCCCACAGATCTCACATAGAGCATCTCATGTTTTAGAAATGCTCTCTAATTTAACAAGCCAGAGTCCCACAGTAGATAAGCTTGAAAGGCTACCCTATAAATTCTGGTCCAGAAGAAGGTGATGGGGGTAGAAGGAGGAGGTCTCCATTGAGGAGATAGGTGCTACCAGGGACATTTGTTCCATGTCCCATTTGTGGACATAACCCCAAAACAATTCATTACCATCACTTCCACTGCTTTGCTATCAAAGTGTTTTGTATCCTCACCATGAGGATGCCTGGAGTCTTTCTTTCTGTTTCCCAGACAAGTATAAAAGGCTTTTAAGGATTTATTTTTAACCTCCTAATTTTCATTGCAATGATCTCAATTACAAAATGAGTTCCACACAATAATTTAGTGGTTTGGTATTTCCAAAGCAGAGTGCTGGAGAAAGGTGAAGGAGCCAAATGATTAATTCCCCTCCCTAGCAAATACTTGAAAAACCACTTTGAAAATCTTTCCTGTTTTTCAGCTGATGCCTTGAAATCTATATTATATAAGATTTTAGTATAGCTTGTTAGTACTTTTAGCTTGCTAAGTACTTTTGTGCAGGATTTCTGGAAGTGCTGTTTGGCATTCTTTGTTAAGAATTTCAACAAACAAGGAGTTTTAAGGAGGTGAAGGTTTTTCTACCTGTAAAATGTACTGAGAAACAGACATAACACCTGATAAAACCAGTGTAAAGCTACTTAGAAGCCTTGAAGCCGTTCCATAAGGTGTGGTACTGTGCCAAAGACCAAGGAACAAGATGAGGGAGATGAAGATAAGGGGTCCTTGGGACCACTGACTCAAATCTGGGAGGCATGTCTGAGGGTGGGATGATGGGATGGACAGTTTTGGAAGTGGGTGTAACAGATAAGGTAGTGTCCAAATATAGTAATTAGATGACAGTATAAGGTTGTAGGACCTATGTAGTTCAGCATGCACACCTTGGAAAACATTCCTGCTGTAACAAATGAGTGCTTTTTTGCCTTCTGATGCTCAAAAAGAACCTCAGACAGCGATTTTCTGGCTTTTGGGCCTCACAGCTGACGGGATGTTTGGTGTCCGCCCTTATGCCAAACCTGATTTCCTTTTCTTCTCTTTGCAAGGATTATGAGTACCCTCTTCATTCTCACAGTTCCCACTACCAGAAGAACGACCGCTGTCCCCCGCCGCCGCAGACCCTCCCTGAGCGCGCCTGCGAGGTGCCGAGCTGCCGCTCCGACTCCGAGTGCGAGCGGCACAAGCGCTGCTGCTACAACGGCTGCATCTACGCCTGCCTGGAGTCTGTGCAGCCCCCACCAGGTAGAGTGGGGCCTGGTGCCTTAAAAATCTGTGTAATGTCAGGTTTTGGTATAGATCCTTGGCGCTTTCAGCTCGCTAAGCAACCGTCATGCGAGATTTTCTGTAGAAATGTGTAAGAAAGAGAATGACAGAGTCACAACACTTGATATAAGTAATCAACACTACCCAGATGCCTCAAAGCTGTTCCAAAGAGGACAGGGATGACAAAGAAGACAAAGATAAAGATGAAGTGGTGGTCGCTTTAGGACCACCGACCTAAATCTGGGAGGCGTGTCAGGGGTGGGGTGAAAGTGGTAGTGTAGGAGGGATGGTTTGGGAAGTGGATGTAACGGATGCTGTAGTGTCTAGATATTATAGTATAAAAACTGTAGAACCTCTGTGATTCAGGGACATACTTTGGAAATGATTCCCATGCCCCCAGCTTGCTGTAAATAAATGAGTGCTTTTTGCTTTCTGACACTCAAAGGAGTTTTAGAGAGTTATTTTCTGGCTTTGTAGGCATCAGGTTCCCCCCGAAAAAACTGAGAGAGAGAAGCATGCAGACCTGGTGGTGGTCATCCCTACGTGCGTTGGGTGTTGAGTGGGAGGCCTGGTTTGGGTGTGAGCTGAGGATGAAGCTTCAGTTCCCTACACTTCTGATTTCTGGGGTAATTGCTGAGTCAAAAAAACACCTAAGGCTGGGTGTTGCAAAATTTCTACCAGCTCAGATTGTAGAAGTCACTCACGGCCAGTTCTTTTCCTGGCATGACATATTCCATGCCCCATCCCTGGAAGTGTTCAGGTCTGGATGGGACTTGGAGCAACCTGGGAGAGTTCAATGTGTCCCTGCCCATGGCAGGGGTTTGGAACGAGGTCATCTTTAAGGTCCTTTCCAGCCCAAACAATTCTATGCTTCTGTGTTTCCTATGTTCTTGGAATGGGCTGCCCAGGGAGATGGTGGAGTCATCACCCCTGGAAGTACTTAAGAAGAGACTGGACGTGGCACTTCCTGCCATGGTCTGATTGACAAGGGGGTGTTGGGTCAAAGGTTGGACTTGATGATCTCAGAGGTCTTTTCCAACCTGGTTGATCCCGTGATTCTATTCAGGAAAACAAGGGATCCCAATCTGAATTAGTGCTCACAGCAGTGAAGGAGCCGTCTCATCGTTCCCCTTGTCATGGGAATGGAGGCTCTTGTGGCCCCTGTGGCCCTGGATAACATCTTTGTCTCTCTTGCCACTGGGACAACAAGAGCATGAATAGAACTCAAAATCAAGTCCATTCTACAGGAGCCTGGCAGCTTCATCACAGGCTCTTAGAGGAAATCCGTGACTTTTCCATAACCCTGTGCCCCGCGCCTACTCCATCTTGACCCTGTGGTTTCTTGTTTCTGTCTTCCACAGTCTTGGACTGGTTGGTGCAGCCCAAACCCCGCTGGCTGGGAGGAAATGGATGGCTTTTGGATGGCCCAGAGGAAGTCTTACAAGGTACAGTACATTTCGCTGTCTTCTCTGCAATATCAGTAATTATACAAGGGTACTGGATAAGGTATTCCTCATGCACAGGGCTTTCCAGGGATGCTGCTCTGCTGCAGCTGCTGGAATTTGTCAGGAGCTTCCATAGGAGTAACACTGTGTGGTGCCCTCGCTGGGGGCTGGTTTCTGGTGCAGTAAATAAATTCTTTTTATGGATATGAATTATCCAGCGAAGCACTAGGAGCGCTCCAGGGAAGTGGACTTGTACCCATTCTTCAAATAATTAGAAATATTATCTTTCTTTTAGAAAAAGGCTTTATCATCACACACATCTTTTCTGCCAGCTTCCTGATAGACCGTGGGTGGACTTGGATTAGGAGATCCTTTAATCCAGAGTGGCCTCATCACACGGATGCCTTGGGCTGTGGCTGTGGCTCCTGGATCTGGAGGCTGCTTTGGACAGGAGCCTTGGCAAACTGCTGCAGAGTTGTGTCAAGCTGACAGGGAGCTGGAGCATCCAAGCTTGGGGGCTGCTAATGAGGTCGGGCTTCTCAGGCTAATTCCATAGGGAAAGGTCTTTTAATTAATGTTTTTTCAATGCCTCAAATTCAAACAAAGAATGGGGCGGTGGGAAGAGAAATTTTCTTCTATGAGACATTCCCATATGTATGAATACCTGAAATTCCTGATTTTTTCATGAAAAAGCTACTCCAGCTTTTGATCAGCTTTAATCAGACACAGGTAGTGCCAATAAATTACCCTCTTTGGTCTTACACAGATGGTGTCAGACTCACGGAGCCTCGACTCTCATCTATTATGGAAACTCCAAGTTCTTGAAGAGAAAATTCTGCCTCCAGCTCATTGGAGCTGCACTGCTAGAAATAAGATAAAATAGGTTCTTCCTCATCCATCCTTGTCATGCTTATATTATTTGTTCTTATCTTAACACCTTCATCTCAGCTTCAGGGAGTAATTAGAGAAATAAGAGCCATCAGTCATGGCATGAGAATTACAGCAGAGGCCCTTGAAATTAAAATCCTGCAAATGAAAGGGTGGAATGTCCCTGCATAGTCTGTACATTTAATGGCCACAAACACTGCCTGGGCCCTGCTTTACTTTCCCATTCTGCTCTGCACTTGCTGGATATCCAGGGTCAGGGAGATTAAAGCCTGGGTTTGGGACAGGGGGTGGCACTGCCTTACCCCATGAGTCACACCTGAGGTTTAGATTCCCCAGGTAGTGGGTGTGGAGCACAGAGCAGAGCAGCACACTGCCAGCTTCCTGGTCACGTTTTCCTAATCCCTCACCCAGCCCAAAGCCTGGCTGGAACAGACTTATCCCTGCTCGGAGGGATTAGCTGCACTGAGAGATCAGCCATCAGTGGGAGCAGGGTGGGCAGTGCTGGGTGGTCTCCAGCACCCTCCAGCCTCACATAGACCCTGCCCAGCAGGCTGTGGGAGGCTGTTGTTGCAGGTAATGGGGCTGACCTGCACTCCCTGTGTCAGGATGCACGTCAGCTTTGGTGTAAGGTGCGAACTGGATTACCTGCCCTGACAGGATTCCTTGGAGGTGTCAGCTCCGTGGTACTCTGACATGAAGGAGTCTGAGGTCCTGCCTGGCAGGAGGTGCAGGAGGAGGGGCTGTGTTGTCAGCTTTTGGTTCCCCGTGGGTGTTAAAGCCCTGGTTTGTGACCTGCAGGCTTCTCTTGCAGCCGAGGCCTGCAGCACCACCGAGGATGGGGATGAGCCCCTGCACTGCCCCACGGGCTACGAGTGCCACATCATCAACCCGGGCAACACGGCCGAGGGCATCCCCAACAGGGGCCAGTGCATCAAACTCCGTGGAAACCCAGGTCAGTGGGCTGGAAACCCCCCTCCCTCTCTTCAGTGCACACTGATGTTTGCATGACAGAGCAAGAAAGGAAGGGACCAGGACACCAGGACACCAGGACACCAGGACACCGGGACACCAGCGTCCTCTGGCATTGTGTCAGCAGAGCAAGTAGTGATCTGCATGTGCCATTACTGCACAGCACGAAAAATAGAAATATTTATACGTTACTGCGCACTTAAGTCAGAAATATGAGTTTCAAATTCCAGTTTTGACTTCTGATTTTGCTTTCTGTATCCAAAACATCATTCCCTTTATTCTGCTGACGCATTTGTGCAATAAAGGAACTTACATAGGCCAAGGTGTTTTCCAGGAAGGCTCAAAACATGCCTGGGTATGTGTAACTTCACTGAAGAGCAGAACATGTGTCTACAGTGGGCTACAAGTCACCTCAGTGTAGACACTTGAGGCACCAGTTTTGCCATTTGATCACTGCAAAAACAAGGGAACCATCAAATCAGATCTCTGAGCTGATTCCATAACAGACCAAGAGTTTTGATCATCTCTTTTGTAACTTCTCCTTTAATAACATCCACAGTTACCAATATAATGTAGAACAATAGGTGTCTTAGACACGAAGGACTTCTAAGAGTTTAAATAATTATATAAATGGCAAACAGAACCTACGTGGAACTTGAATTAGCTAAAACACTAATACGTGGCCTGAAATGTTACTCAAATTTTATTTCTTTTGGGAAAGCCTGTGGTTCCTTTACTTGTAGCTACAATATAAAAATATATTTTTATATTATAACATGCAAGTGGCCAGCAATTCACACTCCTGTGGCAAGTGAGTTGTGTCCACATAGCTCAGCAATTTAAACAGTTTTATAAGAGTTTATAGCAGCTCACACTACTGCAGCTACAGAGACCTTTTACTGTCCTCATTGTGAGGTTATTATTTCCATATCTACAACTTCTCTGTGCTGTACACAAAAAGCCAGAGTTTAACACACAGAATGAAGGCTCACTGGGCATTCTCATTATGTACCTTCTTTTTCAGATGGACACAACCTGAGGCATAAGTATTACAAGGAATATTTTGGTAAGCTGCTGGCATGAAGTGTTTGCTATTATAAAGCTTTACAGTTCTTGCAAAGCTTACAAGGAATCTGCTATTTATGAAATGAAGGTTTGTACGTAGCAAGAAGAGATTCTTTAGCCTCAACTCTCTATGCCTTGGTCAGAAGATCTTATTTAAGATCTACAGGGACCAAAGTGTGGATTCTGGACAGTCAGAATCTCCAGCTGTGACAGAAGGTGTTAAATGGTGCAGCCTCTTGCAAGGGCTTCCCACCCAGGGGATGGGAAACATACAGTCCAGTAACCTTTTGTTATTTTTAAGTATATTTTTGGAGCTTTGCTCATGGCCCAGGACTTTGTGCAGCTGAACACAGAACTCTTGTCAAGAACAAGGTCTTTAGCCGCTGTCCCGTATCGTGGTATGTGATAAGAGATGAGTGGAGCCCAGTGAATCCGTCCCTTGGTGTTACCTGCAGCCATAGGGGGTGCCAGGTCGCTCTCACCAACTGGTAGATCTGTGTCTCCAAGAAGGCAGGAGCATCTTCCAGATGATCTCTTTCCTCGTGGCCTCAAAGCTCCTGGTTTCTCCTAACTCAGATCTAGCAGGGGACACTCACGCCAGATTGGAAGTGACATTCAGGTATAACCGGAGAACGCCTCTGATATGATCAGATTTACAAACAGCCACGTTTGGCCACTTTGGCTGATAAAACTAGGAAAGGATTTCCCTTCCTCTATTCCAGCGTGGGCAGTCACAGCTCTCCAAGAGAACTGCTAAATAATGATACCAGTAGAACTGTACTGCTGAGAGGGTCTTGAGGAAGCATTTGACACAGACTAACTTAAAATCTTATTTTGCTGGTATTTCCTTTACAGGGAGCAATTCCAACAATGTGGTGGGCTATGTGAAAAACCAGCAGAAGCATTTGGGCTAATCCAAGGTGTGCCTGGGTAAGTGTCCTATGAGTAAAGGGGCAGCTGGGTGGAAATAGTTGGTGCTTGGTATGAAATTACTTAAAGAAACGGTTGTTGGAGGGTGAAATCAGCACCCTGAAACTCTGCACAGGTGCATATCTCAGCTCCATGAAACACTCTCATTTCACAAGAGGCACCCCATTTCTTTGAAGAACCTTTGCCTTGTGGGTGTTTAGAGGATGGAGTTATTTTCAGGACGAAAAACAAATGCTGCAAAATGTAGGCCCTAAGACTTTAAACTTTCTGTTTAAGGGCTTCTTCTACTGCAGGTGTAACTGCTCCTGCAAGACAAATCAAAAATCTGTTTATTCTGGACTGACTCCAGTTAAGGGTCAGTCTTGCAAATGCTTCATTCAGCAAATGGGTGATTTTGAGGGGTAGTTTTATGTGTGTGAGCAGCTGTGTCGAGCAGTGTGACCCACTCGTGTGAGTAAAGGTACGTTTATCTGGCCAGAGCCAAGCCAACAGCAGAAGCTCCAACCATCTTATCAGGCTTGAATTAGGCAAGAATGAAAATACTTGTTATACCAAAGGTTCTGCCCCAAGACGGTTTTCCTAAACGCTTTCAGCTTCACTTTAAAACTAACTTGAGTTTGACTGGGAGTTATGAAAACAAAGCAGCCCAGTGTGTCCCTCTGTACCCACGTCAGGCTGGCTGTTAAGATTACTCAGCTACTTAAGGACAAGTTCTGTGCAAACATCCCAGGATGGATAAATATTTTAATTCCTCTTTTTTTTTTTTTTTTTTTTATTTTTACCCAGCCTGACCCCTCTGTCAAAGGAATGCTTTACCCAGCAGTTTTCTATTTCGGAAGAAGAACTCTGGTCCCAAATCTCCACCAGCACATCTGCCCATCACTGATAAAAGACTTCAAGGAACAGGATGAGTCTAAATTTTAAACTATCAGGAGGGGGAGAAAAGTGATCCCCTGAAGGAAACCACACAGTTTATCAGCTGCCCTTCTACAAATGGAATGCAAATGCCTCCGAGGGATCCCTGTAAGCCCCAGTGCCATTGTCAGGCTTCAGGCACAGAGCTTGCCCTTTACGTGCTTGTTGTGTCACCAATTCACATTTCATGACCATGAAAAAAACTCAATTTTACAACAATGAAGTGACATCAGATTTTTACCTAGATATCATATCTAAGTTGCATTAAAATAGGTAAGACTAACAGGCTCTCTGGATCAAATCCAGTGCCTGCCTATCTTCAACAACTACTTCAAATAAGCCTTTCTATAAGCTTAAAATTCAGAGAAACCTGCAAGTTTTTTCTTTTCCTATTTATATCTAGGTTTTGCCAGGTTTGACATCCACTCTACAAGCCTAAAGCTGAAGTCTTAAGAATTTGAGGAAGTCTGAGCCAGGAGCAAAACCAGTTTTATAATTTTTTTTTTTTTTTAAGTTACCTTCCTTTATCTTCTCAGTCTGGTAAGCTGCAGATCAAGAGCTAATAATGGAACAGATTTCTTTCTACAATACCTAAGCAGCCACATGTGTGTGCCAGGCTTTGTAGGTTGCTGTTTTTAGGCAACACAGATAATACTCACAAAATCTGTGGTTTTGTACCTGCAAAACCTCAGCAACAGGGCTGAAGTCTGGATTATTTGTTGAATGCACTAGAAAAGCAAATTCAGGATAAATTTGTGTGATGAAAAGGATTGTCTGGCAGACGGACCACTGCTCCTTAGAAGTCCTGGACCTTTATGTTGACTTCCATAAATCCTTAAGATCAAGTCATTTGTATTTGGGCCTTAGAGCTTCTTTTAGTTGTTTAGCCCTACAAAATGGAAAACACATTTTCTATTCACATTTTCCTGTTCTGTGGCAGTCCTAAAGGGACATTTGCATTTATTGTGGCAAATCTGCCAGAATTGCTGGGCAGAAGAAGCCACGTTTACTCCCCGGTTTATTACGTGTCCCCATCTGCGTGCATGAAATTAGCATTTTCATTTGCAGAGTAGTAGCAGTGTATATAAATACCCAGATCACAAATGCAAGTGTCTGCTTCCACTCACAAAATACAGGAGGTTTTTTCCTATTCACAAAGTAGTCTAAGCCAAAGCCAGCATGCCTATAAAAACACTTTGCATGTAACATTTGCAGCTGGAGAGATTGGAAGATGCCAAACTGCTCTTCTGTTTCCTGTCGTAAGCAGGCACAGCCCTCAGTGCTTTACAGAGCACAGGAACAGCTGAAGGACTTCTCATTTTCCTGAATATCCTCGTTTGTTGATCTCCATTCACTTCTTCGAGCCTTTTTTTTAAGGTGTTAGATATTAAATGCAACTCGGTATTCAGAAAGAGATATTTCTAGAATTTTATCAAATACAACTTCATGTATATCTTAATTCCTGCTCAAAGAGAGCAGTCATAGAACTATAGAATTATGGAATAGTTTGAGTTGGGAGGAGCTTAAAGCTCATTATTTCCATCCCTCTGCCATGGACAGGGATGCCACCCACTACATCAGGTTGCTCAGGGCCCCATCCACATTGTATCGTTCCAATCACAATTTAGGCCAGAAACTTGTTATTTATCTTACTGCAGCCTTGCTCCTCAGTGCTGCTCAGTGAAATGGATAGATTTTGTTCAGCATTTTTTCAGAAAAAATCAAATTCTGAATGAATAGGCAAAGCTCTTCAGTGATCACTGCTAAGCCCCAAAGAGTAAATACCAAATTGTTCTATTTTAAGCTAAAAAAATTCAGTGTCTAAAACCTTGTGAGGATCTACTTGAAAAAAACCTGTGTTGAGCATTAACAAATTTCAAAGGTTAAAACTTCAAATCTCAACCTGTTCTTTCAAAGCAGCCAAAAATATGCTTAATTTGAGCAGACACAGTCACTTCAGTGTCTGGTTTTTTGTAGCTGCAGGAGCTCATACTTGACCATCTGGGTGGGATGGTGCAGGTATTTTCTGCTTGCAAAAGGAATTTTTAAAAAAAGAAAATCGACAAATCAATAATTTGTTGGTGATTTTCTGTTTACTGGGTGTTATCAAAGCCATCACCCTTCCTCATGGTGCTACAGTTCTTGGGAGTTTTTTTCACGTTGATTCAAGTTATTAATTGTCAAGCTCAGCAACAAAAGCCACAGAAGAGACTTGTCCAAGTGCTGTGTTTTCAACACTGGCATCCATCACACATTGAAATGAAAACACAGACCAAGTGGGTTGTCCTCAGCTTGTCTTCTCTCCAAAGACAAATGCTTTAACAGCAGTTAAAATCTGGTGCAGCACAGCAGGAAATCACTGATGTAGGTTGTTTTTAACGTTTCCATGTACACTTTGCAGCGTGTTTGGTGCTATAATAAACTTCCCAGGTGTCACTGTGTGCTAGGAATGCCCGTGGGCCCCCTGATCCTCGAGGATCTGGGCAGCCCCAGGCAGCCCCTCCCTGGTTTGTGCCCCCGGTGCTCAGGCGTGTCCAGGCTCTGCCGCTTCGGTGCTCAATAAAACATGACCAGCCTATTTTTCCACCCTGCCTGGTTCCACTTGTGTCTTCTTGGCATACGCTGAGCTTCAAATTATGAAAAAATGGACAAATATTTTATATTTTAGTTGTTGGGGGAGGCTCAGGTAACAGGGAGACAGAAGTCATTTTGTCCACTGGAAGGGAGGGGACAGACCTTCAAAACACACCTTCCACCCTTGTCCCCTCTCAGAGGAGCCACTTTTGTGGGTCAGACACTCGGCTCATGCCACATGCATGGCTACTGCCCAAAGAGGACAAGGCTGTAAAGAGGCTGGAGATGACACCCCGAGGAGAAGGTGACCCTTTCGTCTGACCAGGCGCTGTCCTTGTTGGTTCAGTGCTCTTGGTCGCTGCCGGCTGGGTCTCAGCTGCCAGCTCGGGTGGTTTGGGCCACACAAGCAGCTCCTCAGGCAGCTTTGCAGGAGGCCAAGGCTCACTGGAAGGGTGGAAAAGCAAACCAAGCTGAAGGGCAGTGCTGGGCTGTGCCCACTGCAGGACACGGAGCTGGCAGAGGAGAGAGGTTGGGTTGCTGAGCTCTGCATTTCCAAGGAGCAGGCAGGACTCCACCATCCCACCTGCTCCACCCACACAGGTCTTGCTCAACCTGCTTGTCAGGAGTCCTTCTGCATTGCCCCTCTTCTGCCCTGAAACCGTATCAGGGAGAGAAACTGCCTGTAATTTAGCCATGGAGGGGATAGCAGGGTGTCAGTGCTTTGGAAAGGTGTTCGGGGGAGTTGAGAAGATGCCAGCCAGCACTAGGTGTCAGGGTACCTCTTCACTCTGTCAGGGAAGCTGGCATCAATTGGATTTTTCATGGCAGTGCTCACACAGACTGTTTGGAAGGGGAGATTACGGGGTGTGTGTACATAACTCCTGTCTCCTGCAAGTGTGGCATGGACCAAGTACCTCGGCTTTCAAGAAAAGGATCTGTTTGGTGAACATCACAAAATCATATTTTAATTTCAGCTTGTTTCCATGCCAATGCAAGCAAATATAGTTCCTGTTTCTGTAGCTGGGTTATGGTCTTTGTGGAAAAAAACACAGTGTGACCTAAGGCAGCATCTGCAGCTGACACCGAAGTGCTGTCAGTGCATCCAAGAAACCAACAACTGGAATCAACAGGAGGATCAACATAAGAGATCTTCAGGAAGTCTGGAATTACAACCATAATGATAAGAATAATTTAAAAAACTGCTCTATTTCTGACTGCCTGGTTTAGGGCTCCATGAAGCTCTGTGGTGCAGTGTTCTGGTTACCTTCAGGAAGCTGTTCCATGGTTTGATGAGCAGTGAAGAAGCCCACGAGGTGAAGACAACCCATAAAAAGAGTCTTTGGAGAGTGATGTGACACAGCAGGGATTTGTTCATACAGGGGGTTATTTTCTTCTCCTACCTCGCACTGCCTACACAGGCTGGATTTCTCTCTGGAGTTGGGGTCGGGTGAGCATTTGTTGTCTGTCTGTGGCAAAAGGATCATTTAGGATTCTTTAAAGGTAAACAGTAAACCCACGTTTTGCTGGTGAGTCTGCAGAGGTAAATCGTATTTTTTTTCTCATTATTTTCTCCTTCTTGTTACCTTTCTACACAGGTAAAACAGCAAGAACCATGGGAGAAGCCATGCAAAACAAAAAAGACCTTTAGAGCATGTCCCAGACAGAGATGTGGGTGGTGGGGCTCATTTCACCCAATCTGAGCCACCCACCAGGTGAGTGTCCCAATTTAAGCAGTGGAGACTGTGCAAAAAGAAACCGAGAGCTTTAATTAAATTCTTCCTTCCTCATTCCACACCTAGGGACAGACCTAAGGATTTCACTCAGCCTTTGTCAGTAGCATTGACAAGATGGAAAGGAACCGCAGCCCAAAACTCTGTTCTTGGCGTTTATAACCAGGAGCAGGGGACGTTCTGCCCAGGGGCCCAGGAAAATTCCAACCGGAAAGCTAAGTATTTGGATTTTTGGGTAGCAGCAAACTCAATTCTACCCATGCAGCAGAGTTTTTTTCCCTCAAGGTGGCACAAGAGGAACAAGAGTGTGACAAGCCCTTGTTCAGGCAGGGAAGCAGGTGAAGGGGCTGGGAGTTTTGAACGGGAAACAGCACCCTGACCTCACAAGCAGCATCCTTTTGGTCTCAGGGAATCTCAGAGCACAGCTCCTTTCCTGTGTGTGTCTTCTTAACAGATTTTTTTTTTTTTTAAAGAAAAAGTTTCCCAAATAAAAACTGGAGTTTTATTATCCCATTATATAGGAACTACTATAAGGGCACTGTCATTGGGCTGTGTGCAATGCTTTCAGAGTGTGAAAATGAGGTCTCATACCAGAGTGAAGAAATACAACTTGTATAAATGTTGTTTTCTTTACATTATAGTCTTGATTCAGTTTATTCCCAGCATTTTCTGAGCCATGACATGGCAAAATACATTTTTCATTAGATTTTTCATTAGATTTCTTAAGAGGTAGAAATCAAAAGCATTAAGAAAATGATGCTTGAGTCCATTCAGCAATTTCACAGAGTGGCAAACAGCAAGAGCAACATTTTTCTTTCTGCATTTATTCCATTTCACTGGTGTTGAAATGGGATTTCACATTACAGAACCGAAGGAACATAAAGATGACAGAGAGGGCCATGGTCGTGAGCCCAAAAAGCGCTGTTCCTCCCAAGCTGCCAGTCCGTTGGGTAACAAACCACCCTGCACTGATGATTGCGGTGCATTATGATGCTCATCAACTTGTTTTTCTCCGTTTCCGTGCCCTGTTTGGTTTGGTATTTGTGTTATACCACTCACCGCATCGCTGCCCCTCCCTAACTCAGGATGCGGCACCTTGGCTGTGCCCACGTTATGTGGGTTCTGGCTTTTGGGCTTGTGTCCATAAGCAGCAATTTTTTTTGCCAAGGAGATGAAGTTAAATAAGGAAAGCACCAGGCTGGTGCTCAGTTAGCAGCAGTGTCAGCGGCACTTGGCTAATGAGAGCCACGCTGGGGCTGCCCAGGCCACGGGCTCACCGTGCACAGCAGAGGCCCCAGGATGTCCAGGCTCCTTGTGGGCAGCAGCTCCAGGGATGATGGGTGAGGATTTGGGATGAGAAAAGCAAGAACAAAACCAAAGAGAAAGGGTTTTTTCGACCTGTCTGTAAAGGGGGAAGATGTTTTTCACCAGTTTTCTAGCAGAGGCATGAGGATTTGGAGTGATCCCAAAGCTATGGCTACCACAAATGCACTCAGATGAGCCGAAGAAGGTTGACAGTCCTGCTGTGCCTTATCAGGAACACAGCAGGGCCAGCTGGCCATGCTCCAGGCCCTTGGAGCAGCTGCAGAAGGGAGGGATCAGTGTGAAAGCATAAATGAGCTCAGGAGGGTTTCACCTCCTAATCCCCTTACATTTCCATAATATCCAAATCCTTGTGTACCCCTAGGCTGCTTCAAGTCCTGGCTAAGCACCTTACCTAAACCCTGGGCAGGGCCTGGATGTGAGATTCCCAAAAATCAGAGCCCAGCATTATCCCTGAATCCTTTCCCATGGGAAGGAGGGCTGTTGAGACGATGCAGGAACTTCCTTGATCTGCCTGACGCATCCAGCTCGGATCCTTACGAAAGCGTTGCTCAACAGTGAGCCGAGGGAGTTGGGAGGCACCAGCTGTGTTTTACGAGAACACGGCTCTTTGCGGGGTGTTTCCCAATCCCTTTGTTTTCTCCTCAGTCTGGGAAGAAGCCCCTCCCTCCACAGGGTGCTCTCAGTAGCTGCATCGTGCCAGAGGAGTGTCCCACGGGGCTCATCAGCTTTTGCTGGAGCTGGGAGATGCAAATAAGCAATGCTGAAATTCTCCAGGGGAAAACACCGGTTTGGTGGAAGTTGGCCAGGTTTTGGGTACCGTGGGCTGTCACACACGTGAGAGTCTGGGGTCTTGTCCTCATCATGATCCAGGTGTCACCAGCTGCGCCAGAGCTGTGAAGCTATCACTTGGATCTCCTTGGAGAAAACTATTCTCCTGCAGGAAATTGCACATCTATTTTTCTCCTGCTGGGAATGACATTTATTCCCTTGATGCAGTTTTTACTGTCAAAGGAGTATCTTAACCTCATAGTTTACACCTCAGAGACAATTTAAGTGTAAGTGAATCCCACAGTCATGATGCCTGGGGGAGGACATAGTTCTCGTGGTACCAACCAGAGCATGATGCTCCCTGACAGGCAGCCATAAATCTTTGGAAATGATGTAACTGGTGAACTTTATCATTCATGGAATGATAGAACCACAGACTATCCTGAGTAGGAAGGGACCCGTAGGAATCATCAAAGTCCAGTTCCCGACACTGAAGTCCAACTTTAGCTGCATGTTGCGACACACCGTGAAAGTACAAATAAAACACTGTGGTTTAGAAATGATCATCACAAATTCCCACATCATGCATTCATGGCCTGTCCCTGATGCAGATACTTATAAATACCGGCCTTCTGCTGACTGAAGCGTTTCCTAAGGAGGATTACCCAAACCTGGAAGTTTACAAACAGGCTGAGCAGTGTGTGTAACCTGTCCTGCCTCTGCAAGCAGCAGCCTTGGCAAAACACCTGCCCCTATCTGCTGCCCGGCATGTGGCACCGCCGACGCTCCTCCCGCAACAATCTTCTAGAGGGCGGAGGAAAACCTCAACCTGCTCTTCAGGTGCTGTCACACACACGCACACATCGAGTTCGCTCGTGTCCCAGGCACGGTGTCAAACACCGCCAGCCTCCCCCGGCAGGGTGTTACGAGCAGCACCCTGCCGTGGCTCCGAGAGTGTGCAGCCTCCCCCGGCACCGCCGGCCGAAGGCGTAACCTGGCGGCAGGTAAAGGTGCCTCTCCCTGCCGGTAACCCCAGCCCTGAGCTCGCAGCGGAATTGGAGCCAGCACTTCCAGCAGCCGGTGGCCCCATCCCGGTGGCCCTGGGGCACTTCTCACCACGGCGCAGAGAAGATGGGAGAAGGGATTTTCACCAAACTCTTCCAGAAAAGGTCGTTTCTCCGCTTCGTGCAGAAGTATCAGCCCCTTGGAAGCGGTGAGCCGGAAGAGGAGGTGAGGATTGCCTGTGCCTCTTGTCTGGACCTGCTGAAATTGTTGGCGTAATTGGGGTTAATTTTGTCTACTTTGTCCGCTTTGTCCCACCGGTAACTCGATATCACTGCCGCTGTGCTCTTCCCTCTCCGAGCAGCCGAGTCACTCCCTGTGCAAGGAGGGGTGAGGTTAATGTTGTTTACCAGGCAGTGGGGAGCAACGGGGAGCCTTGTTTCTATGCAATACTCCCAGGACATAAAGCTCAGGCCCTAGTCCTACCCAGGAGCATTGTTCTCTGCACTGAGGAGGCTCAAAATTAAGGAAAGGTGTGAGAGAGCACACATCGTGTGGCCGTGGGTGCTGTGTGAGCTCTGGACCGTGGGCACAACGTGCCAACACTGCCTCAGCAGAGGGGAAATGAAGAGCAAGGCTCATAACCCTGTCCCCAGGGGTCCCCCGTGCCCCAGGACTGGTCAGTGATGGAGGGACTGTGACCCCTTGGGCTGTGACCCTCAGGCTGCCCTCTGTGCTGTTGCTGCAGTCAATGCTGGTAATGAGTGGCCAAGAACAGCTTCGGCTCAGACCTGCAGAGTCCACTTGGAAGCGATGCTTTCTTTTCCTCCAAAAATGCTGGTGTAGAGCACTGATGTCCCCTCCCTGTTCTCACTACCTCTCCCTGGTGCAGATGGACCAAAAAGTGGCGAGTGGTGGTTTAGGTAACACGTTTGCTGTTCTCCTCACTTTTTCATCACAAAATTTTCTGGGATTATGTGATTGTTTGCTCAGCACAGGGTTTTCCATGGCCCAAACCCTATTTTTTTTTCTCCCACGTGACAGATTGGTTGGGTGCTCTCTCATGTGAACCCCATTTGTCCAATTCCTTCAGCATGTGGCATTAAGCCCTTACTCCCATCCCAACGAGCACCATCCACACACATGGAGATATTCCTGTGCTTTTCCTTACAGTCTGACTGGGGCCTTTCCTCAGATGATATTTCAGCTAATCCCCTGGTCTCTTCTGAGTCTGGTCTGTCCAGTGTGGGGGTTGGTGAGTGTTACAGGGAGAAGAAAATAAGACATTGAACTCCTACCCTGAGCACCACACAGTGGGTTGGGAGATACTGTTCTATGTTGCTCACACAGAGGCCAGAATCCCAGGAAAAGAAGATCTTGATGAGGTCACAGAAAATATCTGTACCCTGGCTTGATGGAAAGCTGAGATTTCTGATCATGCATAAGCAGGAGGCCCCTGGCAATTACTCTGGCTTGTTCTTTGGCTTCACCATTTCTGCTGTGACAAAATAAATAATGGCCTGTATTTATTTCCAAATCTAAACCCCTCTTGAATTTTAGCTCTGGTCCATACAGAGAGCAATGTGTGCATAACAGGATAGGGAGCAACCTGAGTTTTGGTCCAGGATAGGAAGGAGGCAGAAGTGTGATATGAAAAGAGGAACTTGATAAACAAGGAACTTATTCTCAGTTTATGATTTAGGCTGGTAAATGACTCACATTTTCCCTACTCGACTGTATTTTACTTCTTTACTTGAAAACACTTGCAGAGCACCTAAGTATTTTGGTCCACAGATTGTGCTGGGCCTTAAAGACGTATGTGAGTCCAGGTGATCTGGTAGGATTCTGGCCTGGATAAGTGCACGAACTGGGCTGTGAAGGAAAAGCCCCAGTGCTGGTCCCTGTGAGGTGATGGTTAGTTCAGGGGCTTTGGGGGTGGTGTCACCTGGAGATGGCAGGACACTCACCCTGCACATCAAAGCACAGGCACAGCCTGTGTCCAGACTGCTGTGTGTGGTTACATCTCCATTTCTGCAGTGCCTCATTCAGAATCAGGGACATTTTTGTGGGGACAATTTGCAGTTTACAAGAATTGTGTGTTTTCCTGCAGAAATCTGAAGAACAGCCAAAGATTTTTCTTCTGGGCATCCCAATGTGTGTCTGTGTCTGTGTGTGCTCATGCACAATCACAAGTACCTGTGGGTGCACGTGAGTGTGAAGGTGAGAGAAAAACCTGAGCACTGCTTCTTTACATCCCCTTTTCCCTCTGACTGTGTACCAGAGTTACTCCTGTAGCCCCAGTGAACCCAGGCAGTACAGTCCCTGCTTCAGAAGGAGCTGCCTCCTACCCCAGGCACATCCTGTAGTAGATTTTAATGCAATAAGACCTTCTTCAGAGTTTCTTCAGAGCTGCCAGGACTTTTCCTTTGTAGTTGTTTCATTTCTCCTCACCCTTTTGATCCTTTCCCCCCCAACACCTGATCCACTCAGGATTCATTAGCTGTGAGATGGAGTACAGCTACTTCCTGGTCCCGTCCTACCCTCTGGACTAAATTAGTATCTCAGTTTGTGTCGAGGCTTTTTTCCATTCCCGGTTTCAAACCAGAGAACATTTATCTCCAGGAGACTTTCACAGGCTCTGTATCCTCCTGGATATGCAGAGCATCCTTATCAGAACAGTTTTATTATCACACAGGTGTTTATTTTTTTTGTATGCCCTAAATTAAACTAAACAGTGCGGCTCTGCTTCCAGGTGAGGAAAAGAAGACCATGGGTTTGTCTCATAACAGGGCCTTCCCCTACACACGTGTGTGTGTTTTCAGTCTCTTAGAGGTGTCAAACCCAATTCCTCATGACTGAAAAGCTTCCAGCAGGCAAGGAGTTAAATCCTTCTCTCCAGCTCCCACAGGTTTTTGGGCTGAGGGCTACAGCCCCTCCCTCCCAAGAGACCTTATGTAGGAAGCTGCCTTAAAATCCTGAGTTTTATTCTTCTTTTTAACCTCAGTGGGACTCCCTTGGGTGAGTGAGGAGGCTCCTCAACTGGGATCACTGTTGGTCGTGGAGCTGCAGCAACTGGGTTTTCCTTCAGGGATGGAAATGCTTCTTTCAGCTCAAGGGACTTTGCTTTACATTAAAAGGAGCTGGAAGATTTTATTTTATTTAATTTTTTTATTGCGGGGAAAGGGGAAAATCCATGTTTGAGCAAGAGGAAGAGAGCAGAGAAGGTAAGGAGAGTGGGATGTGCAGCTGGGGGCCATTTGCCTGAGATTTGGGCACTGCCCACCCAGCCTAAGTCAGTAACATTAGGGCCAACTTAAAATCCAGGGAATTGTTTTAAATCAGCTTTTCTAGAAACCCCCCTTTTTTTTGAGCAATCAAAGGGATTATTTTGAGGTTTATATCTGCAACCATGGAGGCCAGATGCTTGGTTTCATGTAAAAAATGTTGGAATTCTGTGATAGACATTTAATAGGGGAGTGAGAAACTTTGTGTGAGAGGAGCTGAAACCATGGTGGTGGGTGGGAGAGGGCTGGGAGCTTGGGGAGGGAAGCCCAGCCACGGAGCCCCTCCTTTGCAGGGCTGAGGATTGCTCTGGGTTGGATTCTGGATTGTTCCTGCACCCCTGAGACACAGCAGTTTTGCCTGCCCTGTCCACCTAAAAAACAACCACGAAAAGGGTTGGAAGGGATGATTTGATTTTTTTATTGCATCTTTGGTAAGGATAAACCTTATGTTTTAAGGATAAATTTAAATGGATTCTTGTAGACTAAATAACCCAGCCCACTGTGGATTACAGGACATTAATTGATCCAAAGCAATCCCAGACTTGGAAAAAGAATATGCAAAGTCTCAGTAAAGGCAGAGGTGGGGGAAAATCCTGAGAACTGATCTTTTGGGCCATTTGCCAGAGTACACAAAAAGGGCTGTGTGCTCTGCAGAAAGTCCTATGCTCTCTCCCTCCCACATGGGCTGCTCAGCGTGACAATTGATGGATTGTTTCAGGATGAGGGATGTGCAGGTACCTCCATGGTGGCTCTCCCACCAGCTGCTCTTTACAACCTCCAGTATTTCCTGATCTTGCAAAGCAATAGATAAAGTGATAATTCACTTTTTGTTACTTCTTCCTGCCCTGCTGTATGGAGTTGTGCACTCTTGTGCCTAGAGGATAAAGGTAAAATGGTATAAAAGTAAATGGATAATGTGAATAACCCACATCTGCTTTGCAATGTAAATAGAAAAACAAATGATGCTCAAGGAGAGGTTTGTTTATGAAGAGGTTTGCTCAGGACACTGCCTAGTGCCCAACTTCCAAGAGGTGGGATGTGAGAAGGGGCTCTGCACTGGTAGAATGTTGCAAAGGAGGAGGGAGACAGGCCCCCACTGCTGCTTTTCCAACCTTTGCATCACTGGGGCTGTTCCTCTGGTGGGAAAATCACAGGTGTAAGCCAACCACTGCAAGTGAACTCATCCCAATAAAGCTGTTCCTTTCCCCACAGCCCCTGGCTGACAGGAGCAGGGAGCTGTCAACATTTTGAATGAAACCACAGACAGCTTGGCTTTTGTCTTTTATTTCCTCCACCCCTTCTTGAAGGTAAATATTAGTGATTGAGCTGGGCCCTGATTGCCCCCTTGGCTCTGGGGACTGCAGGCATGTCATCCTCACGCCCAGGTCTCTTCCTGCCCTCCAGCTGCTTTAATTAAAATTTAAACTCCTTCAGGGCAGGTCTATACCTTGATACCTGAGTGTGTCACCTGCAGCACAGAGGAGCCTGTAGAAGCCAGGTTAATCGGGATGGTAATGAATGCAGGGATGTGTCTATCTGTGACAGCCCTGGGCTTTCTTCCCAGCAAGTCCTTCCATCTCCTTAGACACATGGGTGACTCTCAGGCTTGCAGTGTCTGGGTGTCAACAAAGTTGCAGGGGACTGATGAATTTACACAACCAGAACACACAAACATAAATCATCAGTTTTAAACATGGAAGGCTTTTTTTTTTTTGTGTCCCTTCTGGAGATGTCTGTTAAGGAGATGTTGAGATAAGGGTGATGTCCAGTGCTAGTATGGCTCAAAAAAGGGGACCAATATTGCAGCTTCTTTGGGCAAAGTGTGGTCACCAGCATGAGGGAATCATGAGAGCAAGAAAATCCTTGGAGATCTTGGGCCAGTTGCTGGGGTTTGGGGAAGGCAGGTTGTTCCTGGGGCAAAATGGCTTTTAAATGAGCCCTCCCCCAGCCAAGGAGATTTTTCTGCATTTCTGATTTCCTGCATTTATCTTACATTCCATGGCACTGGATGTTCCTAGAAAGCTCCTGAATATTCAGGAGCACTAATTACCCAAATACTGCTGCAGGCACCCCTGAAATCCTCCAAGCCTTGGGCAGCTGCAGATGAAGCCAGACCAGGATGCATCCCACAGCAACACCCCTGGGTGCTGGCAGCAGGGAGAGGTGACAAATTCCTGCCAGGGCTGAGCACCACGATCCTTGGGGATGCCTTTCTTAATGAACACACACTTAGGTGCTTCATGAATGAAGGCAAGTGGGAACAGAACTCCTGTCCCTTGGGAAGGGTGAAATTTCTCCCTGTCTGTACTTGCCCTGCAATAGTGGTCATACCACCTCTGTCATGGGCCTGGCTGAGATTTCAGGGAATGCTGCTGCTTTGAAAGTGCATTTGTGATAAGAAAATGAAGGATCTTGAAAGGAAAGAGAGATTAGGGTGCTGAGACCTTGGGCTGCCTGGATGGAGCAAGATTTATCCTGCTTGGAAGCATTAGTGCAGTCAGTGATGGAGCAAAAGAGCCCTGCATTTGGAAGAGGAGATTTTGCTCTATCTGCTGGCTAAGAGATTTTCCTAGCTCACATTTTCAGTTCATTTATTATGTCTTTAACAAGGGGAAAGGGTTTTTTCCTTACTCTGAGTGCTGAGTGTGCAGTGGGCTTGTGAGACACTGAGATGGAAGAATGTTCCTCTGGGACAGGACACCTCAAACAGCACAGCCTGGCACACTTTTCTCAGCAGCAGCACGTGCTTCTCTTTTTGGCTGCTCGGCTCCTGATGGCCTTTCTTCCACTACAGGAATCTGTACCTGGCTTTGAGGCTGTAATCAGGATTAATTAGTGGATGGTATAAAGCTGGGATTTGGGAAGTGTTGCAGCTAATTGAAGCTGCACATCGGGCAAGGTGAAGGAAGGGAGTGGGATCAAGGGAAGAAGCAAAGAGGTGCTGAACCGCTTTAATTTGCTCTGCTCTCACCTGATGATTGCTTTATCTTGTTTGCTCAGCCCCGTGACGAGTGTGAGCTGAAAATAATTGAGCAAGAGAAGGAGGTGACAGTTGTGCCCCCGAAAGATGCCTGTAAATGCCACAAGGAAGACTTGGCAAGAGCTCTGAACGTAAGGATTTGTGCAGGTCTTTGCCAACGTGGGGTGCAGATGGTGGGATCTGCCTGTGGGAAGGGGATGAGCAGCAAAATTGGTCTTTTATTCTCATGCAAACTCCTGGAGTGCCCAATTCCTCTGCATTTACATGGGGTGAATCCTTGCTGTGGATGGGCTCGAGGGTCAGCATTGGGAATTTGGACTTTGTCTCAGGGAAGGGTTTCACTGAAGTGAACTGCTCTGTGGGTGAAAGAATTCCCTTGTCCAGACTGGAAAATGGAGCCCTGGTAGGGGCTGAGGCTGAGGAGGGGTCCCAGCACAGGCTGCACGGCTCAGACACTGAGAGTGAGGGAGGAAACAGCCAGGGAAAGTTATAATGCTTGACTATATTGTGGTTTCTGACCTCAGTGTTTTTTTTAATCCAGGCAAAATAGCTCTTTTCCCTTCTCATTTTGTTCTCTTTGAATTTCGTCAGAGTATTTTTACTTTGATATTTTTCTTTAAGTATACAGTGAAACCAGAAATCAATTCTTTCCTTTACTGGTTTAGATTTCTAATTTGTTATCTACTGTTGAATTTCTCCCTTTTGGAAATACTTTTTTTTTTTAATTAACTTCTGCTTACTTTAAGGTTTTCTGTAATGGTTGAATGTAAAGTTTTATAGTTTAACAAAAATAAATAACTAAACAGAAAAAGAGTGGGCAGATTTATTTTTTTTGTGGGGAAACTGAGCCATGAACATCTTGCCCAGTCTGCTTACAGGGGTTTAACATAACTTTGCCTAAATAACTTTTCCATAACAATATATAATATTTGGGTTGGATTTGGGTTTTTTCCCCTCTAGGTTGATTTACAGACTGGACTATCCGAGTTTTCCGTGCTCCAGCGCAGGTTAAAACATGGCTGGAATGAATTTTCAGTAGAGAAGAAGGAGACAATATGGAAGAAATATCTGGACCAGGTAAGGGATTTTCTGCACAGATTCTCATTTCCTGGCAAAGTCCCCTGGCTGAGAGTGTCTCTGCATTGAAATATTCAGAATTTCTACTTCCAGAGGTTCAGCCTTGGAACAGGCTGTGCCCTGGACACAGAAACTCTCCGTTCCCGGGAAAACCATTGTGAGGTCCCGATGCAGAGTGGGAAGATAACATCTTCAAGTAGAAATAAACCTTTTTATCTCCACACAGCCCACAAATCAAAAGCTGTAGATTAGCGCCTTGATTGCTGGAGCATATTTATTTCCTTTAAGGCAAGTGATAAAATCATGAAAGGTTTGAGGAGAACCAGTAGAAGCTGAAAGCTGCCCTGATTTTGGCTGCCACAGTGCGGGAAAGGCCTAAACCTCCAGTGAAGGGGCAGCTGTGGAGCCCAGGGGTGTCGGTGATATCAGCGATACACCACTGACAGAATCTTTCATACATGGTGCCAGGAACTGTGAAAATCCATGATTTCATGCCAGCTTCCCCAAAAAGCCAGGCACAAGGTGGTATTTGCAATCTTGTCTTCCCTCAGCTGAGTTATCCTTGAATTTTGCTTTTATTAACTATTTCTCATAACTATTTAATGCATCTTTCACCTCTCAGAGCTTTTCACTGAACAAGAAGAATCTGTTTTGTTTGGGTTTATTTTTTATTTTCAACAACTAATTTGACTGATTTTATTCTTGCTTAGTCAAATCACGAAGATCTGAGTTGCTTTGACAGACTTTATTTTTATTTCACCATTTATCACTTTTTTCTACATGATTGATATTCTTTAAGCTCTTGGTAATCATCTCTAAGTCCCTTCAAGTGAGATGGTGTTTTTTTTCTGCTCAACCTTAAGCAGTTTCTCGTACAGGGTCACCAAAGGAATTCTTTGGGGCATCTCTGAGCCTCCTGGAACATGTTGGTACCTCTGGAGGAGCTGCTGTTTCTGTAAACATCCCCTTCACCCCAGTTTTCTAAAAGAGAAATGGAGGGATTTTCGCCATTGGTTTCTGCAAGGAATACATTTAAACCCTGGCTTTCCTACTGAGCACCCCCACACATCTGTTACCCAAAACAGGCAGTTTTTCTTTATCTACTTAATTCCTTTCCAACAATTCCCACATTAGCTGAACAGAGATGTAATGTTCTCAGGTAGGAGAAGGGGCCTTAAAATCCACATTTAAAAGTGAAAAACTGAATACCTGACCTCCCATAGTCTCAGTCGAGTGAAGAGCTGAGTAGATTAATTAAAGAAAAAATGGAAAAAAAGAAGAAAAAAAAGAAAGAGGATTTTTGGTTTCAAATTCTAAAAAGACAATCAAGTTTTTGTTTGTACTTATTGTGCATCCAAAGAGATTTTGGAGTCAGCCCTGTGCTGTGTGTCTGCAAAAGGAGCATTGCCTGTGTAAAGAGGGGAAAAGTGAGGAAACTTTTGTCTTTTGGCGTGAGTCTTGTCCTGCTGGTCCTCAAACCACCCTGTACAGGACTGGGATTTGCAGATGCCTGGCTGCAGGTGCTGCACCCTCTGTGTGGGCAGAGCAATGCTGCTGCACGAGCAAGGAGGGTCCCTGCAGCAAAACCACCCTTGAATCCTTCCTGTGGAGCTCTGCACCAGCTCAGCTTCAGCAGCTCCACATTTAATTTCATATTGCAACTCGTTCTTGTTTTTTTCCAGTTCAAAAGCCCCCTCATCCTCCTGCTGCTGGCCTCAGCTTTGGTGAGTGTCATCACAAAGGAATACGAGGACGCAGCGAGCATCACCATGGTAGGTGGGACCTCTCCCGCATCCCAGCCCTCGGCTGGCTCCCTGAGCTGGTGTGCCCACACCTGTAACTCCTCCTTGTTCACAGGCCGTGCTCATCGTGGTCACCGTGGCCTTCATCCAGGTAGGATAATCCAGGACTCAATTCCACAGCTGTGGCTCTCAGGAGCGAGCCCTCTCCTGTAACTCCCGGCTTTCTTCTCCTTTCTCCTTTAAAAGGAATATCGCTCAGAAAAGTCTCTGGAGGAACTCAACAAGCTGGTGCCCCCCGAGTGCAACTGGTGAGACATTCCTGCTGCAGGGGTTTGGCAGGGATGGGGGTAAGAGGGCAGAACCACAGGGTGAAGAAAATTCCTTCAGGTTGTTGTGGACATAATGAGACCCTGGTCTCTGGAGGGTTGGCACCGTGTGTGGGTGCAGCTGCAAGTCATAGGAAAAGGGGATGGAATAATTAAAGTAGGCACTGTATATTTGAATAAATGCTCAGAGACAGGAAGGTCCCAGAAATGCCCCACTCTGCACCTTGCATAAGGATCCCTGCAGCCTCCTTTGTGTCACTGATTCCCTGGGCAGTGAAAACCTCACCTGTGTATTTTTGAGGGACTTCAGGGTAGTTTTACTCCTCAAAGATTGGCACAAACCAGCACAGGAGTGGAGGTGAACGTGGGCTGGGGTTCCTCACTCCTATTTCTATACATACATGTCGGGCACAGGCGAGCACAGCCCCTGGAGCAGCTGCAGGGTGTATCAGATCCTGCTGCCCTGAGGGTTTTGATGTTTGCTATCAGTGCCTTAAATTACAGGAAACATTCTTCCTATTTAAGTCTCTGCAAGTCAGTTTTGTCACGGCCAACATAAATAAGCGTTGAGGCTCAGGGAAGTCTGGCCCTGCCAAAGAGGTGTGGGGTTTTCCTCTGGTCCAAAGTTCACCCTGGTTTGGAGCTTAAAAACCCCACTGTTGGTTCTTTATTTATTTATGATATGGGCACCATAAGCATCTGACCGTTTGGAAGGCTGTACTTTGAATGCAATAGTGGAATGCCAGGGCTAATTGTAGCTTTAAAAGTCTTCCTTTAAGGTTAAAGAATCTGCATTTCATTATTTAGAGCATGAAAGCACACCCCCTTGTCACTCCTATCTACTGTCTAAATACTATTTAATTCACTTATTGCTGAAATGTAAATCATCCATAACCTGCCCATCTGCTTATGAATTAAAACTGAGTCTAAACTGAACATAATCCTCTTCTCATCATTATGAGGATTTTATGTTCTTATTTACATTGGAAGTTCTTCGGGGCAAGACTTCTTGTTTTCCTGCCAGTCACATTCCCAAGCCTGCAGAAGGAATAAAAACCTCACAGCCTGGTTTGCTTTCTTCTTTTTCCATTTATCTGATGTAGCCTAAGGGAAGGGAAACTGCAGCATCTTCTAGCACGAGAGCTGGTGCCTGGAGATATCATCTACCTGTCTGTTGGAGACAGGGTTCCTGCAGACCTCAGGCTGATAGAGGTAAATACAGCTATGGAAGAGCCTGGCCTGGAAATTCCTTGTCTTAACAGTGCCAGAAATGTGTCTCCTTAATTAGGTTACAGATCTGCTGGTGGATGAATCCAGTTTTACCGGAGAAGCTGAGCCTTGCAACAAGACTGACAGTGCGTTGCTGGAAGCTGGAGACATAACCACACTGAGCAATGTGGTTTTCATGGGGACCCTGGTGCAATACGGGAAGGGAAAAGTGAGTCCTGGCACCATCCATCTTTTCCTTGGCATTACTTACAGATTCTTCCAGTGTGGGCATGGAGTGATAGCACAAAGGGGGAATGACTTTGTGCTGACAGAGGGCAGGTTTAGGTTAGATATTAAGATTATTTACTGTGAGGGTGGTGAGGCCCTGGTACAGGTTGCCCAGAGAAGCTGTGGCTGCCCCATCCCTGGAAGTGTCCAAGGCCAGGTTGGAAGGGGCTTGGAGCAACCTGGTCTAGGGGAAGGTGTCCCTGCCCATGGCAGGACATGGAATGAGATGAGATGAGTTTTAAGGTCCCTTCCAACCCAAACCATTTGGGGATTCTATGAGTCCCTAGATTTTTTCATCTCCATCTCTCTTTTTGGTTTTTTTCTTATTTTTTCAGGGCGTAGTTATTGGCACAGGTGAAAGTTCCCAGTTTGGCGAGGTGTTCAAAATGATGCAAGCTGAAGAGGTAACACAGTCTGTGTCTGTGGAAATGCTGGATGTCCTGGATGAAAGTGTATGAGCAGGAGCAGTCCCAAGAGTTAACTCACTGGGTTCAGTTCTGTTCCTGCTACAAAATGACTGTGCGAATGAAGGACACCAAAAGTGCTGTATCTGAAAGAGAAGGTTATTAGCAGGACTTAGGCTTCTAAATCCAGACTTGTGACATGTAGCTTGTATAGTCACCTAAAACTTGCGGTTTCTTCTTTTTTTATTTCACACACAGAATTTCCAGTAGGTATAAAAAACTTCTACACATCTCAAGATTTCACCAGTCACATCTCTGAACTAACACAGATGAGAGTCTAGAAATTAATTAACTCTTGATCCATTAACACAAGAAACCACAGGAAAACAGAAGCAGCCACTTTTCTGTGGTGCTGGGATGCTCTGCAGATCTCTGCAAAGCGCTGCTGCAGAACAGGAGCTCAGGTCTGGTACCTTCCTTGGCCTCAAACTTTCTCTGAGCTGGCTCAGTGGAGGAGAATGGTCTGCTCAGGTCTGACAGGTCACAGACAGACTGACCCTGGCCTGGAGAGGAGAGCACAGACCATGGGGATGGGGTTCAGACTTTTTATCCCTGTCCCAGAGGCTTTGCACACACATTATCCAGCTCTGGACTCAATCACTAAGGTCCTTTCCAGATTTAGCCTTTAGTCTGTCTCTACCTTGCATCCGCAGCTGTAAACTAATAGAATTAATTCATCTCTTCTCCCACTTTTTGCCTGTCTTGAGTGCATTGAGGCAGAGACTCACTCCCAGCAGGATGGTCTGTGCCCAACAGACCCTGTTGAGATTTGAGTGGGGTAAGCACTGGGTAACTGCAGGGACCATGGACTGTGTGGGATCAGTTGTTCTGGGCTGACAAAAATCTTCTGATCACACATAACAAGCAAAGAAAACCAGATATTCTCTGATTTTTCCAGACTCCCAAGACACCTCTCCAGAAAAGCATGGACAGACTGGGGAAGCAGCTCAGCCTGTTCTCCTTTGGCATAATTGGTGAGTGGGACACAATGCTGGCACTTGCAAGGATGGCTGTGGAATCCCTCTGTGCTCCAGGGCTGCTTTCCCAGAAATACTTGTTAATGTGGGTTACCTGGACTTTGGGGGTTCAAGCAGAGACAGCTCTGAAGGAGAGATTTGGGTGCCTATTGCACTTTTAGTTCTAAAACAACAGCTAAAGAAGGTTAGAGATTTATGAATTTCTTTAAGTGTTTTTAATGGGATGTTTTTCCTCCCCAGGTCTGATAATGCTCATTGGATGGTTACAAGGGAAACATCTCCTCAGCATGTTCACCATTGGAGTCAGGTGAGGGCTGGAGAGCACCTTTCTCCTTGATTTCTAACGAAACATACCCCAGGGAATTCCCTGTTCAAAACAAGGGACATTTCACAAAAGATAACCTGAGGAAGACCCTTCCTAAACACATATTTCTCTTGTACTGGTGACATTATTGTGAGCTTTAAACAGAGTTCAGGAGAACCAAAGTTTGAGGGTTTACGTAATTTTGGAAAATTGGCATTTTGAAAATCTTCACTAGCATCTCTACCTCATCATGCTGTGAATGCCCTTTCCTATCTGTACTGTGAATTTAGTGGGAGTGTAACGACAGCAAATATTACTCTTTGCTGTTCTTACTGGGCTTACGTCTAAAGATACGAATGAACAATTCATGCAGCATAAAAGAGCATGCACAGCCTCTTAACCAAACATAATAAACCATATTCCTACGTTTCAGTAGTGCCCATAAACCATCTTACTTGGGGTTGTCACGGCTCTAAAATCAATTCTTAAAAAAACTATTCTATGGAAATTAAAACAAAACCCCGGATGAGGAGACAACAGAGAAGCCAAAATGGCTCAGTGCCACCTTCCTTGTTTGCCAGGGCACGTGGTGGCAAAGAAAAGTGGTTAATCCTGAGTTTTGGAGAGCAGCCTATGGTTTTGAAAGCCCTCCTTGATTATGTTTTGCACAGACCCAAAACCATTCAGACTTTCCCAAGGAATATCTAACATTGAAAATAGAGACTGTGGCTGGATTTCTCCAGCATCTCAGGTGTGGACGGTTTTGGTATTGCACCATTGGCTGTGGGGACATCTGGGGAGCTGGTTCTGCCCCTCCCTGGTGGGTAAGAGGAGGTGAGGGGCTGCATGTGGCCAGGAGCCAGTAGCTAATGTGTGAGCCGTGATGCCAAGGAATATTCAAATTCCGTCCTCAGAAAGTTAAATAAACGAAATGAAATCCAACCACTAAATCCCTACTTAGCCAGAAATTAATGCTCTTTGGCAATGTAAAGAAGAAAAATAATTGCTCTGTCAAAAATCATCCAGAAAAAGGTTGAAGGGTTGGACAAATATCCTGGTTTTGTATTTACAGTGTGCCAGGAGCCCCAGTGGTGCTCCCAGGCAGACACTCAGAAAAACTCATGCCATGGGAATGTCCCAGTGGCACATTTTGATCAGTATTTGTTGTTTGACCCCTTGCTGAAGCTGTTGTGTCTCTGGTGTCCCCAGCCTGGCCGTGGCTGCCATCCCTGAGGGCCTTCCCATCGTGGTCACAGTCACCCTGGTGCTGGGAGTCCTCCGGATGGCCAAGAGAAAGGTGATTGTGAAGAAGCTGCCCATAGTAGAAACCTTAGGTAAGGCTGCCAAGGGGCCACGCAGCTCAGTCACCTGCCAGGCTCCAAAATCTGAGCCGTGGGCTGACCCTGTGAGCCTTGGTTTGCTTAAAAACGTAAATTTGGAATATGCTTCCTGGGACAGAGAAACCCGCCCAGAATTAAATATGTTTTCTACCCTGTGTTTCTCACCCTTTTCCCTTGTTTTAGTGGTATGAACACAGGCAAGTGCTTGGAATGACGCAACCCAAGCCGTGGTCCACAGGGAACAGACATACACGCCCTGCTTGGGTTAGAAGCTTGGGTTTTCCCTCCTCTCCATGCTCTGGGATCATCCTGCAGGTCCATCCTGTCCACTTCTTCAGTGTCTGGCTAAAAACCTCCCAGCCTCAAGTCAAGCCTGGCAGCATAAATGCATTTATCCTTCTGCAGCCTGGGTGACCATTTCCCTGATAACCAAAAAGTCACGGAGAGCAGGGACAGAGAGATCTTGAGAAGGCATCCAGCCCATCCTCAGAGCTTCAGAGCAGAATGAACCAGAATGAAATTATTCTTCCACCTCCCCTTATCTTCAAATGGGCCCTTACTCCCAGGTGGCTGCATACCTGGGTCAGCGTAGCAGGGAAATGGCGGAGGAGACACTGTGGTGTCTGCTTAGAACCCTCGTTAAACTCATACTAAGTGCCAAGCCCGGTCCGTGCAAAGTCCCGGATATCTGCTGCACAGCCAGATCCTTCAGTTAAACCCTGTCTTCTTTGGAAACCCTGCTATTGTTTGAACTGCCCTTGTTTGTTCTGCAGTTAAGGAATCTTATCACCCTTATTTTATTGTGTCTGCCCTGACCCAGGACATCTGAAATGGCTTTTCCCTCGTGAGGAATTCCATTCTGGTAGGGCTGTGCCCAAGGAAGCGGAACTGCCAGTGCCAGGTGGCCAGACCTGTGCTCACCCCCACACTGAGAGTGCCATGTCTGCTAAACTTCTAGAAAAGGAGAGAAATAATCCTTCTTCTCTAATTCTAACTAAATATGTAGTATTGGAAGTGATAGCTTTTCTCTCTGCTAATCCTTCAAAACTGTCATTAATTTAATTGCAACCCAATCTGCTTTATTCTCTCCAGGCTCTTACCTGGAGGTCATCGTGCTTGTGGGGTCTGTGTCCAAGCACTGTCGGCATCTCCAGAGCCAGGGAAGATACTCAGACTCAGAAGGGAGCTGGAGTCTAATCCTTTTTTTTTTTTTTTTTTAACTGAAGTGGTTTTTTTCACCTTCTTGGGAGTGNGGGTTTTTTCACCTTCTTGGGAGTGGAAAGTATCTGGAATGTGGTGTCTCTGCTAATCCACTCCCTTGCTGCATTTTGTAAATGGGCCCCAGAAAAATGATCTTTACAGAAGCAGGATTGGCACAAAGCAGAGCAAAGGCGCGGCTTCTTCTCTCAGCTGTGGATCTTTAAATACTTTTTGTAACAGTCTTTAACATCTCTGCTCTCACAGTCCCTTGGGGAGGCAGGGAAGGGCTGCTACTCCTGATTTAGAGAAGCAAGGGTCAAATGGCCCCTCTGAGGAAGCACGTGGCAGTGGGAATTTGAGCTGTCTTTTTGGAATATAGCAGCTGTTCTGTTGTGTGATATTGCAGCTCAGAACTGCTGACCAGCTCTCTGGGGATCAGTGCCCTCTGACTGCCCACCATGTGATGCTCGAGACAATGTGGCCCTCTTCAGATGTCCCCTACCACATCTCACACCCAAATTATGTGCCCAATGCCCTGATGTGCACTCAAATCTTTTCCTTACACACCCTGTCAGGTGACTCATCCATTTCCTGGTCTCTTCTCCCTTTTTCTCACTGGTGCAGTTTAAATAACATCAGGGAAACTTGTCCTCCCTCTTCTGAATCTCGTTGTTGGGCTGCGTTGTTTGTCAGTTCTGATTAAGAACTTTCCTGCATCAGGTTGCTGCAATGTCATCTGCTCGGATAAGACGGGCACCCTGACTGCCAACGAGATGACGGTGACTCGGCTGGTGACCTCGGACGGCCTCCAGGCAGAGGTGGGCACGAGACAGTAATTCAGGCTTTCCTGATGGAATTCAGCAGGGCTCTTCTGCCTCTAGTTCATTTAGACCCAAACGGGGGAGGCTGGTCGGCCCCAAACCAAGCAGTTTGTTGCACACCGCCAGTTCCATTAAAAGAAGGGATTTTTGCAGCCCTGGCGAGAGGCAGAGGTGGGGCTGAGGGTGCAGAAACTGCTCAGATTATCACAGAGGTGCTCACTGACGTAACCTGCTGTTCTCTGTAATTATTGTGAATACTGAAAGCTGCCACTGACCCTTGTTGGCCCATCTTCCGTAGGAAGATGTGGCTTAATCCTTCTGCTGGGTTCATTTACCTGTGCGAAAAGTGAGTGAAAAATGCAGACATGCAAAAGGTACGGCAAAGCTTAGACAAAACCAGTGAACTCACTGCTGCTAAGGGGCTGGATTTGTCAGCTGAGCTGCAGGAGACTCCTGAAATCACAGTGAACAAGTTCTATAGAAAACAAGTTGAGTCTTTTTGTTCCAATACAGCTGTTACATTATACTGTCACTGTCTGCAGCCTTCCCTATAAGCTTGAGACAGAAAAAAGAATCCCAGAACTCCTTCACAATTAGAACTTTGCAGAACAGTCCTATCTGGCACAGGGAAATATGTTCTGTCTCTCCCTCCCTCAGGTCAGCGGAGTGGGCTACAACGGAGAAGGAAATGTTTATCTTCTGCCAACAAAGGAGATTCTTAAAGAATTTTCCAACGTCTCTGTTGGGAAACTAGTGGAGGTAAGTATAACTTATGAATCAGCTTACCCTAGTTAAATTCAATTTTCAGTTGCACAAATCACTTTGGTAATTAGCGTGGAAAAAACAAACAAACAAATAACTTTTGTAAGTCCAAAATTAACTGTCCTACTAAAATGTTCTCACGGAGAGATGCCGAGTGTGATGTGTACCTGAAGTTTATGGGTGAAAGGGAGCAATCATAAGACATGCAGGGAGAGACCAGAGTCATCAGCTTCAAGAGTCAACGATATTTTGGATAAAAACACAGTTCTGTCAGAGGAGAGAATGATTAATTTTATCATGTTCAAATGTGGACAGATTCTAGATTTTAGCCACATAGTCTTTTTAGAAATGTATTGTGATAATCTCTGCATTCTGTGTCAGCATTAAATAAAATTTTGAACATTCAACTGCCATGGCAAGTGAGTGTTTGGGTGGTGAAATGATCTGAGCTGGAATCTCATATGGAGATTAGGTCTTATCTTATCCACACTGCACATTAGAAACAATAGGACAGGAGAGACTAAGTTTTCATTGCTGTATCCTATGGAGTAATGGGGTTTAGAAAGCACAAGAACTGATCTTGAGAAACACTGCTGTGGGGAATCTTTTCACTAGTCTTTTGGGATGTGGCTGCTTTCATTCTCCAATCTTTCATTATTTCATTTAAAGAGATGGAAAAGCTATGAATTTAGTAATTAAAAAAATTAACCATGTAAACCTGTCCCTTTCTCTAGGCTGGCTGTGTGGTCAATAATGCTGTTATCAGGAAAAACAATGTGATAGGACAACCCACAGAAGGAGCTCTCATTGCCCTGGCAATGAAGGTAAAGTTCTTATGGTTTAAAACTTTCCAGAAATTTTAAAAATAAACAAAACCAAAACAAACAAACAAAAAAGCTGGAATTGTTAGATATGGCAGCAGAGTTCAGACTGCTTGAAATTCCCCAGACTGGTTTTAGTCCTTCCTTGTCTCTTCTTCCCAAGGTCATACATGTACACCTCTCCCAGTCAACCTTTTTGTCGTGGGCAAACACCTTCCCTGAGCTTCTGCACTAATAGCAATAATTGTTTTGTTTAATCATGCAGTTAGGCTGTGGAATGGATTTCTTTCAGGGTCAGACTGGGCAGCCTTTTCTGTATTTTCTGCACATGTCAGCCTGGCCTAGTGGAAGGTGTCCCTGCCCATGGCAGAAGTTCAGGAGGAAGACAAGAGTGAAATCTGAGCAAGAAAGAACAGGCCAGATTGGAAAGCATGGCAGAGGGTCACCCTCATTTTGAGTCATCTGACAGCTTTTACTTCTTTTTCTAGTCATGGTTATGTTAAAGAAGATTTTTTTTATGGATGTTGCATTCATGCTCACAGGCAGAAGCTGTAAAATACCTCAAGGTATCCCCTAATCAGCAAAACACAGCCTGTGGCTTCAGAGCCCAGCTGGGCTGTAAAGCACAGAAGACACCTGATGAACTGATGCCACCTCCTAGTAACTGATCTTACCTCCTATTTTATTTACCTCCTATATACCTTTAACAGCAAAATCATGGTTTTTTAATTTAGTTTGTTTTCAACAATGACATTTTGCTTCCCTAAATGCTGAATTAAAACCTCCCTCCTGCTCTGGCATTCAGTAGCCAAGCAATAGCAGAATACGCGGGAGGTTGTCTCTTCCGTTTCTCTTTTTAACTTTTCAGTTTGACGAATTGCTTTTTGAGTTCAAATCATCAGGAAGTAATTTGAAACCACAACTACAATCTACCATTCAGTAATATGCAATTTCCCTTTTTCTTTCGAGTAGAGTCACTGGGAAATAACTGAAGTGGGGGAGCTTGAGCTTGGGCTGGAAGAAATCTGCTCAGCCCTTTGCTTTGCTGTAGGCTTACGGAATGGACTTGAGCCTCCTTTGACCCAAAGCCCCACCAAAAAGGCAGAGCAGCTCCCTAGTTCTTTCAACAGTTAACAGGAATCAAGCTTTAAACTCCAGTTTAATTTATCCCACGTGAGGCACCAAAAGGAAAAGATGGGTTTGAAACATGAATTTTTCTCTCCTCCTGTTTTCTCTTGAGCTCTGTGGTATCTGGCGGCCTGGAAGGACACGGTCAACAGTCAACACTTGTAGTATATATATATTTTTGTTTTACCTTTCTTCAGATGGAATTAGCTGACATAAAAGACATTTATGTAAGAAAGAAGGAAATTCCATTTAGCTCTGAACAGAAGTGGATGGCTGTGAAATGCACACCGAAAAATCAGGTAAAGCAAACAGTGGTGGTGGCTGGTTTCGTGTTTCTAATTGTGCACCTCAACAATGGGCATGAAATGGTATCTCTTCAGCAAATAATGTTTTCAGGAGTTAACTATGTTGGGAGAAAACTGAACAAACCTCCAAATTCCCAACTTGGGTGTAATTTTACCTTGTAAAGCTGTGTTTGAATGGGAGGAGAGAATACTTTCCATACACTGATTTGAGCAGGTAAACAAAAGCTTTTCAGAGATAACTGACAGGCAAAGAGAGATACAGTGTTTGGGAGGAAAAGGTTGGCCCTTTATCCCTCACTGGGTCAAGGAGCTCATTTTGGCTGATACTGTACTGGTGAGGTTAAAAGCTCACTAACCTTTTCATTATAATTCTGTCTCTGGCTGAACATGAAAAATGGCCAGAACAAAAATATCCCATCCTATACATAATGTAAGTTCCGGGGCATCTCATGAAAGAGGTAAAAGAGGAAACAAAAGATCCTTTTTAAAAAAAAAAAAAGTGCTCTTTTTTTAATATAAATGTATTCTCTCCTTGCTGTAAAGGATCAGGAAGATATTTACTTTATGAAAGGAGCATTTGAAGAAGTTATTCAGTACTGCACTCTGTACAACAGTGGTGGCATCTCACTGTCACTCACACCTCAGCAGAAAGCCTTCTACCAGCAGGAAGAGAAACGGATGGGCTCCTCAGGACTTCGAGGTCAGTCTTAAGTTTATGGGTTATCATGTCCTAGTGGACAGAGACTCAGTCATCACAGATTCACAACATGGTTTAGGTTGGAAGGTGCCTTAAATCTCATCTCATTCCACCCTCTTCCATGGGCAGGGACATCTTCCACTATCCCAGGTTGCTCCAAGGCCCATCCAACCTGGCCTTGGACACTTCCAGGGATGGGGCAGCCACAGCTTCTCTGGGCAACCTGTGCCAGGGCCTCGCCACCCTCCCAGGGAAGAATTTCTTCCTAATAATCAATCTAAATCTTTTTCAGCTTAAATTCATTGGTTCTTAACATCACTTTGCATGATCCCTTTGCAATCCTTGTAAGAGTTTGCCAAAGGCCGTGTCTTAGGTCTGCTGGTTGATCTGGTTTTTTGCTGGGTTTAAATTAGTGAGCTTGAAAGGGACTGAAATAAGCACTGGAAAGGTGAATGCTTTTCTTCCATGGAGTGCTGTGATTGCACTGAAAACTTTATGCTGGGCCCCATCTAAGCACTGCTCTGCTGACTTTTGCTTTTGGAGAAGCTGCTCCAAGAGCAACAAAAAGCCACTTTGAAAGGGCTTCCAAACATGGATTTGGGTGCTGAGATTTTCATTTGAAGTTCATTTCAATTCTTTACTAGAACCAAATCTAACAATCTCCTTTTGATCCCGACTCCATGTCAGTGCACAGCCCACAGAAGTTTTTTTTCACATGCCATCTCCTTCACCACTAGAAACATCTCTTCAGAAACATCTTAGACTTTCACACAGTAACAAAGACACTGTGTCTCCTGTGCGTATTCCCAGGTTGTAAGTAGATGAGAACAAGTCTTGGCAGCCGGATCTGGAAGATGATATAGTTAATGTACATATTCTCCAGCCCCATGTCTTGTGGTTAGTAACTCCTGTAAGGTGCTTGCTTTACAATATCCAAATCATCTGCCCCTGTGGTAATGGCAAATTAGTGCTCTGAAGGGAAGTGATTAGCTCAGGCAGCTGCTGCAGCTTATGATTCCATCATCAAAGCAACACTGACATGAACCCCTGGCAAAATATCCTTGAGTGATTTAATGATTGAATGATATGGATATGTACCAGGAACAGAAACAAAATGTTCAGAACCTTAATGTTTACATGATGGAAGTCTCACTGGTTTAACTGAATTTACATTTCACATTTTTAGATTTTAAAAAAAAAGAAGTGTAAGTGCTATTGTTTAACTTAGCAGTTTAATAGTGTCTGGTCTAACATTACACTGTCCCAGTTTCATCCATCTGTGTTTGGGGAAGATATGGTAGACAGCTTAAAATGAGAAGGAAATAAATCCTAAGAGAAATACGTCGAAGAGAAATGCTCTGATTCAGATGAACTGAATTTTTGTGTTCATACAAGATCTGATTGTAATGACTAAAGATCTGGTTTTAATGACTTTTTCTGCTGGAAAACTGGTAATTTCATATCTCCTCTAAATGTTCCTTCTAATGTATGGAAATGCATTATTAATAATTTACTCTTGTCATCTTTTTTTTCCCGCTCTGTTTCTAGTACTTGCTTTGGCTTCAGGTCCAGAACTTGGCAAATTAACATTTTTAGGTCTGGTTGGAATAATTGATCCCCCAAGGGCTGGAGTGAGAGAAGCTGTTCAAGTCCTTTTTGAGTCTGGTGTGTCAGTAAAGATGATAACTGGAGATGCCCTGGAAACAGCTGTGGCTATAGGTACCAAACTTTGCTTCTTCCCTGGGGACCTATAGTATGTCTGCCAGATCAGTCAAATGTTGCACCACTTAATAACCAAGTTTATCATCCTTTTTGTGTGTGCAATAAATGCTCTAAAAGTCACTGAGCTCTTGCTTTTCCCTTGAATCTAAACTTAAATGTAGAAATAGAGCAGCTACGAACTATGAGCCAAATTCCGGTGACTTAATTCCACTATTTTAGCACCAGAAATGGCAAAATCTCAGTGTAAGACCCTTAAAAAGACACCAATGGCATTGCTGGGATTACAGAATCCACTAATGTTCAGAGTGTATCTCAGCTCTTCACAGTTTTTTTCATTTTGCGAATAGAAATGCACAGAGCAGGTAGCAGAGCAGAGTGACAGATTTAGTACCAGCTCCAGTTCGGGGTACTGTGCTACTTCCATAATTCCCATTGGGTCAGGACAGGATGACTGGCCCAATCCCAAAGCTGTGTGTCCTGTCAGGTGCCCCAGGTTCAGATATATTTCCCAATAAATTCTTTAATTGCTGTCTCTGTTCTCCGAGTCAGGAGATAGTTGGCTTTTTCCAGAGCTGATGGGCAGATCTCATTTTGGGCTTTTCTTTGCAGGACAGAATATTGGTCTCTGCAACGGGAAGCTGAAAGCTATGTCTGGGGAAGAGCTAGACCAACTGGAAGAGGCAGAGCTGTCATCCACTGTCCAAAATGTAGTGGTTTTGATTACATAAACAAGGCCTATTCCCAATAGCTTTCATCCAATACAAGATTAATTATGTTTTGATTTTTTTTCTGTTTTTTCAGGTTTCCATTTTTTTCAGAACAAGTCCAAAGCACAAACTAAAAATAATAAAGGTACTAAAAGCCTCTCAAATCCTTTGTATGACTCACAAAAACAAGAGGGAGGGGGAGCCTCAGTTCTCTAGATGACCTGGTCCTCCATGGCAGGATCAGCTCAAACTAAAGGACTGTCAAAACTCATCTAGAGCATTGGCACTATTTACACTGAAGGATTTAGATATGGAGTGGAACTTGATGATCCTTGGGCGTTGTTTCCAACTCAGGATATTCTATGATTCTATGATTTCTCTTGCAAGTGTGGCCCAGACATTTGAAAGACACTAGTGAGCTATTCCAGCATAATATCAGGAGAATGATTTCTGAGGACTTGACTTTCCTCTTCTAACTTCTGCTGGAGTTACAGTTAGATGTAGAGATGCTCTACATTCCTGAAAATCTAGTCTTTTAATTCTTGGTCTGAGTTTAGTCCTCAGTGGCTGCTGAGCCTCGTTTACCCTCAGAGTCACACAGCAGTTTTGCTCTCTCGGTGTTACTTGCAAACCCTGTGATTGCCTGCAGGACTTACTTATCCTCTGGCTAGAGAGCCTGTCACCTCTCCTCTCCCACAGGCTTTGCAGAGGGCTGGTGCCGTGGTGTCCATGACAGGAGACGGTGTCAACGATGCCGTGGCCCTCAAATCCGCAGATATCGGGATCGCGATGGGACAGGCTGGCACAGACGTGAGCAAAGAGGCTGCCAACATGATCCTCGTGGATGACGACTTCTCAAAAGTAATGTAGGTTTAGCCGCTTTCTTACCAGCAGGCACTTTCTTACTCCAGATGCTTTCTGGCTGTCCACTGCAGCAAGTTTGTTGTGTAACTAGCTCTGGGAACAAGGTGAGACACAGGACACGTGAGTGGAGATACCCAGTGTGGGTCTGGCTCATTTCCGGTTGCGTACACAGCAATTTGATTCAAGTGGTGGTGACAAAGCCCCCTTTCACCTGAAAGCTCTGGTTTCTCCTTGCTGTAGCTAACTGGGGGTCTGAGAGCACCCAAAAGTCTGGGTAGATCAGAACTTTTTTGGCCAAAAGTTGGGCTCAACAATCTTGGAGGTCTTTTCCTTTATGATTCTAAGATTCATAACCTTTATGATTCTAAGATTCTCACTTGCTCACCTCCTCATCCAGGAAGCTCAGAGGAAAAACATACTTCGCAATGCTCTGTTGCTTCTTAACAACAGAGAGAGTGGGCAGGGTCCAGTGAGGATATAAATAGGTCTTAGGCCTGCTTCATGAACCAAAACCTGGCCATGTGACCCATGTTTTCAGATCTTCTAGTTCTGATAAAGTAGTTGTAAGTGAGAAGCTACACTGACAACCTCATCCTGAGCTGTGCTCTGAATTTCAACTGAAATAAGGGGTAGAGAGGACAACTTGTGTTTGGAGTGTCACAGGGTGTTCAGTATAAAACAGTGTGACTGCTCTTTACTTAATAAACTCTCCTGTCCCTTCCAGGAATGCAATAGAAGAGGGAAAGGGAATATTTTACAACATAAAAAATTTTGTCCGGTTCCAGCTGAGCACGTAAGTTCCTGTTTGCTTCACTTCCAGTGAAAGCACCTTTGGGGAGAGTCCCTGAAGAATAATGTTCTTTTGTGCTTTGCAGGAGTATCTCAGCTTTGAGCCTAGTTACTCTGTCAACAGTGCTCAATCTACCAAATCCACTCAATGCTATGCAAATCTTGTGGATCAACATCATCATGGATGGGCCGCCAGCCCAGAGGTACAGAAGAGTGGCATGAGCAACATATTCTTGGCTTTGATTCCTCAGCAATGCACTAATTATTTGGTGGTTAGATAAGACAAATTGTTCTTTTGTTCCCTCCTGATCTCTCCAAAAGCATTTATTTCACATTTATGTGTTGCTGTTTCATGGTAGCATCACTTAACTATGCCATTTCTTGACTAGGAATGGTCTGTTATCCTGAGAACATCACCTGGTCATAGACTGGCAAGGGAATACTGGGTACCTGTGGGGTCGTATGGCCCAAAATCACAACACTTAGGAACCTCACCCAACTGCTAATTACAACTACAACCAATTACAATTACTTCTTCCACAACATGGAAGAGATGTTGGCCGCACTCTCACTATTACCTCTCCCTTTGGCAGAGGGAGATGATATGATGGTCTAATGTGTCATTTTAGCAGCTCCATATGCAAAAAAGACCTTTGGTGTTGGTGCCACAGACAAATTTGGGGCCTTATGTCATCCTGCCAGAATACTCATGCTGTATTCCAAAGCACTGCCTCCTCCTGCTCCATCCTGGTGTATCAGCAGTACCATTTTGGGATGCCCTGCATTAACTAAACACATCCCTCTGCTTCTCTTGGAGGCAGCTTGGGAGTTGAACCTGTTGACAGGGACACCATCAAACAGCCGCCCCGGTGTACCACAGACACCATACTCAGCAAATCACTGATCCTGAAAATCTTCATGTCAGCTCTCATTATCATCAGTGGAACCCTCTTTGTCTTCTGGAAGGAGGTGAGGAAAATTTGCAATCGGATCTTGTTTTCATCAGGGTGGAGAATGAAGGGAAGAGCAGTTTCTCAAGGACATGCAAAGGACTTTCAGGAATGCATCCTGTGGGGAAGGATCAGTGCAGGCAGAGGGTTGAGAAACCAGGGTCAGCTCATAGCTCTGCTTCTGCCTTCCTGTGTTGCCTCTAATTTGGAACTTCCTTACTATAATAAAAAACTCTTACTTACTGTGGAATCAATGCTTTAAGGGACTTTCCACTTCTCCCTTTCCATGTAGGTAGAAAATGCCAAGTGCTATGGATTGCTGTCGGTAAATAGTAATTGTTACTTTAACAGTTTAGCTAATTTAATTTAGAATGTCCTTTACCCAATTCCACATCAGTTTAAGAATTTAAAACATGGTTGATAAGATCATAATCTCAAAAAATTAGTAGAGAGGAATTAATGCTACTTATAATCACTAGAACAAGATTTACTCCTTTGTTTTATTACTCTTTGATATGACTGGGGCCATTCAAGGGAACATTTAATTCACCTATTGGATTGACATATTTTTTAAAGGCTTAACTAAGCCCTGAATTTTAAATGTGCTTCCAGAATCCAAAAAGCGGCATAACTCCTCGAACCACAACGATGACTTTTACCTGTTTTGTGTTTTTTGACCTCTTCAATGCCCTGACATGTCGCTCTCAGGTGAGATCGCTCTGTCAGCAATAATTTCTTGTCTCAAATCACAAACATAAACATAAGAATGCCAGCATTTTGCATAGTAAGGGGGTTTTTTTTAATGTCATTTAAAGCACTATGATTTTTATTAACTTTTTATATAAATAAAGTTATCCATCACAGTTCAACTGCAACTACTTTCAACTATGTAACTCTACCTAAGTTAGTGTTTATGTAACTTCAAAAAGGGAGTTTGCATGTAAAGAAACACTGTGACATTATGTTCCAACAGAGATTGGGTAAAGTTACATTTCTCTTTCCTCCCTTCCCACTTCTCTAGACAAAGTTGATACTTGAAATCGGCTTTTTTCGGAACCGCATGTTCCTGTATTCCGTGCTTGGATCATTTTTGGGACAGCTGGCTGTTATATACATCCCTCCACTACAAAAGATCTTCCAGACAGAGAATCTAGGAGTGTTAGGTAAGTTGCAAAATAAATAATGGTTTGGTTTTTCTTTCATTTAAGCTACTTTAAAAAGCAGATGCCATTCCCAGTTTGTCACATGTTAGCTCCCAACCTATCACTGGTAGGGGAAATCAATCAACAGCTCCTGTACCTTTATATTTACACATAACTATACACAAATAGTAGTAGTATTTAATGATATTATCCCAGCCTAGGTTTTGAATTTTGATTTACTGCACATAATTGCAAGTTAAATGGAGACATGCCATGATCTTCCATGAGTTCTGATCTTTCCGTCCATAAATCTATCTCTGATCCTAGTGCACTCCCTTCAGAAAGAGCAGGGTGACTGTTTCCCAATTGAAATGCAGCGCAGGTTTTACCATTTATCAGCAAACTCCACCCTACCACACTGTGTTTGCATCCACATCAGGCCTGTTGTCATAAGCAGTGGTCATCAATAATTTGATCCCAAATTATTAATGCAGATAGATACACCCCCTGAGTGGACCCAGCTGTGGATCCCTTGTCCACCGCAGTGGGTTCCCTGATTCTCCAGCTGGCAAAGGCATAGCAAGGCCATGCACCCATGGGTTACACCAGCACAAATGCCAGCTGCAGGAAGGCCCTGCCCTGGGATTCCTGCCCAGCTGAGCTGCCCTGCACTCTGTTTCCTCCCCCAGACCTGCTGTTCCTCACTGGACTGGCTTCCTCCGTGTTCGTTGTGTCCGAGCTCGTCAAACTGTGTGAAAAACGCTGCTGCCGCCCGGGGCACACAAAGGGACGTCACAACTGACTCAGACCTCCCCTAAAACACGCTTGGAACAGAGCTGTGATGCTGGATAATCCAAATGCATCTCTTTCTGATGCCACACATCCTTTCTGAAGATACCCACGTGCATCTGTACCAACAGAGTCTCCTCTACACGCCCCACCTGAGCTGTTCTACAGAAACCTCTGCAGCAACTCCCGTTTCAAACCAAGAGCAGGTATATTTTTATAACGTATAACAAGAAGGCTGTGATAGTCCTAGACAAAATTAGTTTCACACCTGTACAGAAAAATATATTGTGCATAAACTGCGATTTTATTTATTTAAATCAAAGTCATTTTTATTAATAAAATCTACATTTTTAAATGTTATTTACAAGTATCTGTGTGAGACTTGATTTAGACCTGTCCTTTTACATTAAATTAGAAGACTGGAAAAGACCTGCATTCGTTAGCACTTCTTTTCCTGTAGTCAATCTATAGTGTTTCTAGATTCCCAGATATCCAGCCTTGACTCAGGAAGCCTTTCAAGGAAACTGTGGGGAGATGTCAGAGTAGAGAGCTGAAGTGCCAACCCTCAGCTGCCACTTTTGTAGCTGTGTGACTAAGGGGAGCAAACTGGAAGGGTGAAGTGATCCAAAGCATGGCAGTGCGTGGATTTAATGGGGAAGGGAATTGCTCTCACAAGCATCTGAGAATAAAGATGAGTCACACACAGAGCAGGGATGTCGAGCTTTGCAGTTGGATCAAGAGCTGCACAAAAGGGACTGGGATGTTTAGATCACAGCTAAGCCCGCTGCTGACAAATGCTTTCTGGATGTTTTAGGTGCATGAGCAGGAAGCCCAGAGTGTTTAATCATTATAGGTTCGGGGAGAAAAAAAAGTTGAGTCTCTCCCAAGCCCATCTTTTACATTTAAAGAACAACTTTGAACAATCCCACCCGCTGGTTGGGTCAGTAGTGTCCCAGTAAATAATGCTTCACTGAGACATTTGCCAAAGTGCCATAGTGTCCATTTTCTTCTTGCCCCAGCTTAACACCTTCACTTCAAGGGGAAGATGAAGAGTCTCAGACACAAACTTGTCAAAAAAACTACACTTTCAGAGGTCACAATGCTAAGCTGATAGTCACAACGTGATGTTTAAACAGGATTACACTTTGGATTCATAGTCTAAAAAGAAACAGCTATCCTGATACTTATTATAAATCAAAGACAACTTGGCCACTGAAATCCTTACGGTGAAGTCTCTGCCTTCTAATGGAAGGAAAATAAAGTCTAGCTGTTTATTTTACGTGTAACTGCAGAAATTCAGCTGCCTCATTCCTGTATGCCATCCACTTGGGAGTACTTAGTGCCTAAGTGGAAAAGAACCTCTGAGACTTCTGGTGGGAGTTTGAGAATGTTCAAACAAAAGCTGCTACAGAGGGCCTCGTGTACTATACAGCACTCCCTACATTGTACTATTTAACATTCTTATTAATATATACAGAGAAGAAAATTATACAAAAGTATCAGTGCAATTGTTTTGCTGCTTACATTTTTTTCTATGTGTTACAAACTTGGGAGACTTTCAGGTTTATTTAAGCAAATACAGGATAAAAGGACATTAGTTCAGGCCTTTCACAGCACACTCTGTACTGGAACAAAGAGCATATATGCCCCAGTCATTAGTACAGGTAGTGTACAAAATGCACAGTTGAGCTCTAGGATGTCTGGCTGGAGTGATTTCTTCATGCTCTCCTTTCCAGGCTAAAGTTCACTTTGTTTAACAAAATCTAAAAGAATGGGACCTACCTTAAGGCACAAGTGTAGATTATTCAGAACATTCATATCTGGCTCCCTATGAAAAACAACAGGTGGGGGAAAAAAGGACCACACACGAGAAAACAGTAAGGGAAGGAATGTGAAGGAAGGCCACATGATCAGGAATTGCAGAATTCTGGTACATTTTTTGCTCTAAGCTGCACAGAAGACAAAGTCATGCCAAATGGACAAAAGAGGATTGGATACAGTCCTTTTCCTCAGGAGGAGAAAGGCTGACAATCATAGACACCAATAACCAAACCCTATTTTGCCGAGGTAGAAATTACACTACCTGGTAGAAATTAGGGTTATTTTTGACAAGTTAATTACACATAGAATTAGCGAGGTCAAACTAATTACTGATAGATGGGAACAAATTCAAGTAGAAAAAGCCCTGAGTACAAGAGACCTAACAAAAGTGGTGCTGACTGGTGAACAGTCACAAAATAGAGCCAAAACCCCCAACCAACTGCAATTCATATAACAGGATATTTTTTTCCATAATGCAGTAATGATTAATTATGCAGAAATAAAGTGTACAGCAATCTTCTTGAAACATTTTACATAACCCTGATTTTTATTTCTTTTACAAGGTGTCTGTAGATCCTATTCCCAATTAACTGGCTTCCTTTTTACAGCCTGATCTTTTAGTCCAGTCTCAAGTGAGGCTACTAAAGAAGTCACCTTCCCTGGAGAATTTCTGCTGAAAGTATGGCCCATTTTTAGGAAAAAATATGGCTGAATGATTCCAACGATTCTGTTTTACTAAGTTTAAAAATCAACAGACAAATTTCTGCAGAAGCAGCTCAAGTGGGGTGCATTAAACTATATTGTAGTATTATAAAACTTTTTGCTGTGTATGAGTATTCTGGACATCTCACAGCCCATGTGGAGTCACTTGCTAAAAAACTGACTTAGAAAATGTGAAACTTAATGCTTTAACTGAAGCAATGCAAATTAATAGCACCCTTCATATGGAATCATGTGGACTATTCTCTGTTTACCAGTGTAAGACATCATTAGAATTTGTAAGCTTCACTGACTAATTTCACTGCATGCAAATAAACACGTGCAGTTGAGGTATAAGAGCCTTAATCAATGTCTTGGACAGTCTTTATAGATATACAGATATATATATATATATAGATATATATATATAAAAAAAATGTACATATCAATTCTCCAAGTCAGCAAACCATACTGTTAATATCTTCTGCTGCTTTTAATTTAGTTTGCAGACATGATCTATGGGGCATGAAAGCAAATTCATATTCAGCTAGGACTCAGACATGTCTAATGATTGTGTCCCCAGTTATTTTTTCTCTCCTCCCCAAACAAAATTCCCGAAAGAATATTGAATTAGACCTAAATATTACATAAGTACATGGCTTAAGCTTTGTCCCAGATAATTAGGTAAATTTAAGGGGAAAAAAAAAAGAAAAGAGGAAAAATATCCTGTCCAAGGAACATTAACACTTGGAAGCAAATAAAAATAAAGGAGTTTTCATTTTACTGTGATTCCTTTACTTCTCATCATCCTCATCCTCTTCAATGGGTTCCCGGAGACCTTCACTCTGACGACTTTTTCCAGCCATTTCCAATAGGGCCTGAGCCTCAGGGTCCACATCCAGGATACTCTTCTTACCTTTTGCCTGCAAAAGAAAATAAAATACAGTCAATTTAAAATGTCAATATCAGGCTACAGGAAAGAGACACACTCAGAAGTCCTAAGTCATCTGGTTTGCAAGCTTGGCACAACCGAGCAGACACACTCTCCAAGTAAGGCATTTAAGATTCACTGGGATACATCAAATTATTTTTATAGCTGCAGTTACACAAAATAGCCATAAACTTCTCCTAAGATGACAGTGAACTATTTCAAGTTTATTCAGGTTACAAGCCAACCAGAACATCCCGGCTAATCTCACCTCAGTCTGAAGTGCAGAAGTGAGGGTTTTTTTAAAGAAGAGATTCAATTACAATTTGACATTTTCTGTAAACAGTTTGTTCTGTTTCTATTTAGAGCTCTGTGTCCAGGGAAGTCAAGGCACATGAATTTAATATGAAAAGAAGTAAAAATTTGAAAAAAAAACCCAACACCAAACTGTACAGACCAGACAGTTTAATATGAGAATAAATTACAGGGACAGAGGAGACTGGAAAGAGGGCTCCTGCTCATTCCCAGAAATAAACTGAGTGCAGAAAGACAGGCATCAATCTAATGACATGAACTTCTTGTAAAACAACAGTAAATTTAAAGCTACTGATAAAGAAATCTTTTGGGCCTATTCCTGAACTACAGATTGGGCTTTACCTGAGAGTTTCCAGTGCATGCTTTCTGTTTTATAAACACTGGGTTTTACTGAACCCCTCCAAGGAGGTTCCTCCTGAAGACCATTCCTCAATATTGGAAAAGCTTTTGGAAATTCAGAATAAAGTTCTGCTCTTCTGACTCTATCACCTCTTGGCTCCTGAAGTTCTTTCTTGTTAGCAGCCTCCATAATTCCACTACTATTTTGCTATTTGCCTGCTACAAAATACATGGCACCACAGGGCCAGTTATAGAAAATATTATTAATTGCAACACAGAGAGAGAGTTTAATGAGAAAACTGCAACTGTGAGTTTTGCATGTTCTGTTCCAACCAGGACACCGTTTCACAGGTTCACCTACCACACTTTCAGGGACATCTCCCACTGCCCAGACTTCCAGGGCATCCAGTGTGAACTCCTCTTTGGCTGACAGCTGGGGGCTGTTGTAGGTGGTACATCGAGGTTTGGCTTTACTGTGTCCCTTCCCATAGTCACTGTCTATCCAGAGCCCGAAGTATCCATGTTGTCCACCCATACCCTGTCAACCAAAGCAGCACATTAAACACTTGCTGCACAGGTAGAACAGACTGGGAAAGTCATGAAGCCTAGAGAATAAATTGCTGTGCTCAGTGTTTGTGCCACACTTCTATGGGTAGCTTAAAAAAAAAGGGGATTCAGAGTAAACCTGGGCTTCTGTACCCACATCTTGCATTCCTGAAGACAAACAGGAATTTACTTGAGTGATACTGCCCTCCCTCTATACTTCAGAGAATACCAGTATCTGTGAGTTGTACCAGAAATTTAGCTCCTGGTTTTTGTTTATTGACTAACAGTCCCATTTCAAACAGGGTGACACTGCCCTGGTTTGCTGCGTCCTTTCCATTTAGAAAGGCATTTACAGAAACAAATAATGTAACTTGATGTTGTTCACTTTCTTTGGAGCAAATTTATTCCAGCCTGCCGCAATTCTCAAATTGCACATAATGCTGCAAAACTGCAAAGCAGTTTCAAAACAGGTGGTGTGTTGTAGCTCGGTGGAAACTCCTCTGCAGCTGGAGAGCTCATTTGTGAATTTGACCAAGAGAAGCTTCTGCCGCTGTAATCACACAGCAGCAGCAGCAGCAGCTACTTGCAGTGTTTGCACTCTAATTCTGCTGGGCTTTCTCTTCCATAATTTAAAAAGCAGTTAGTGTGCCAGTGAGAGAAGGATCCTCAGTTACACAGATCAGCTATTTTGTGCTGCTCCAGTGGTGTGGATACGTGCAGTCAGTTCTTCCAGGGAGGACACCTAGAAGGACTTCTGTGATAACCAAACTTGGCAACAAGGTTTCTTCCCAGAACCTCCAGAAATCTGACCTACATAAAGCCCATCTGCTTGGGTCACACACAAATAAATTCCATCTTAATTGATTCAGTACTTCAATATACATATTAACTGTAAAGAAAAGTATGGGCTCCATCAGTGCTGTAAGCAGTTCATCATAGCATCATTCATGGCTCACACTTTACACTGATGCTTTAATACTAAAAAAGAAAAAATCCTCCTACTAAAAGTGGGGCACAAGGGATGCTACCTTCCTCAGAGAATAAAAAGTGAAATAAATCTGCTCTCGAAAAAAAACAAAAAAACACCAAAACCGAAAAAAACTCTTCCAAACACAAGCCACAAATCCAATTTCCAAATTGTCATTTCTGAATACTTACAAGTCCATTTGGCATAGTCTGTTGGCCATTGTTCAAATACATAAAGTGGTCATTGTACCCTGTGTATGTGTACACAGCAAGAGAGGGGAAAACAGAAAACAGAAAGCATCTGTTGTCACCTGTAAACAGAAAAGCGCCTGAAGTCAGACAAGTGGTCAAGCAATAACTTGCCTACAAGTAGGATAGAAAAATTAATGGAAGAGGTAAAGCTGAATAACTCAAAGACAGCAGCTGCCATCTCAGAAAGCCTGTAGTTATCTCTCAGCAAGATCTACACCTGTTGTTTGCTCTCAGTTAACTCTGTGCAGAGTCACAGAAACGGATGCATTTATAAGCTGTGGTCAAGGGCAGAGTCAGAGGCATGACTAGGACATTATGTCACTGTGTGAGGACACACCTACCACAGGCTGCATTCTGTCATCTAAAACTGGCCAGCTGCCTGATCTGCACAAACTGATGGGAGTGCAGACACCCTTACTTCTGACTCCACTGATTTATAGATCAGTTCAGAGTCAAGGATTTAGAGCACAACTTTCATTATGTCCAGTTTGGTACTCAGAGGGACCTGTGCTGTGGTTGGCTAATACACTGTACCTGCTATTCTATCAAGAAAAAAATACAAGGAAATTGTGTTCAACATAACATTATATTAACTGACTGAAATGGTAATCATCAAATACTAATTAAGTATAGGAAGTGAGTTTCTGATGTAGCCAAAGTGAGGATTCCCAGCAGCCTATAACTGTTTGGGTTTTTTTTCAAAAATTCATCACAAAAGTTCTTTCCAAAGAGTTATGAACAAAAAAACTTCTCTTCTCCACTGAGGTTTCAAGGGAACCAAAAGTTAAGCTTGTCCAAAGAACCCTTTGGCTGCTGGATTTTAGAAGGGAAACAAAGACAGATGGTGCACAATTGGCAACAGGAGGCTCAACCTGGCATTTGGCTCAGGTGTTCCTGATGGAACACTGCCATCCTGTGGACAAATCATTTAATCTCTAATCACCTATGCTGTACTTCCTTAATTTTCATTTAATTTTCAATCTATGCAGCTACAGGGCTTGATAAATTTCCCTGAAAACTTGCTCCAAGATCAATAAGTCCTGCAATTTTAAAGGTCTTATCAAACAGCAAATTATAAATATTAATCTGTAACATGCCTGACTGCCATGCTAGGAATAACTCTGCCTGTGTCGTGTATTTTTTGAAAATTACTGTTATTTTTGCCACAGAAAAACACACTTGGAAGTGTAAGAAACACTGTCATGAAAGTAAAGTGATAGTATCCATGAAGTGGATATTAAGTATCCATTCTTGTACCTGCACAGAACAGAGAACGTTTACCAGAGCCATGGGATACGGAAAAAAAAGAAGAAAAATGAGTTTTACCTTGAAACTGGGGCTTTGTCTCCCAGGAGTGAGATGCAAACCCACCAAAGAGAAAACCATCCAAGTCCTTCAGGATCACTATGCAAGGACCTTTGTTCACTATGTGCCCACACAACTGTGAAAAGCTTTCCCCGTGGAGCCGGGAAGAAAATAAAAGCTGCCACTTGTGCCGGAGCTCTGCAGGCAGGTGGGAGTTGATGTAGATGATGGATGGGATGTCAAAGAGACTGACAAGTCCTCTTCCCTTCATGCCTTTGCAGCGGGGAACCAGGTTGAGGATGTCGTTGGTCTGGTCTGGGATGGAATGGAGAACGTGGAGGCCTTGCCTGATCACAACACTGAGGAAAACTGAGACCTGGGGAACTCTGTACACCCAGTCCTCAATGACACTCAGGTCAAAACTTGTCTCCAGCAGCTGAGGACCCACAGGTTTTGTCCCATCTAAATAATGAGACACATAGAAACAGGAGTAAGTTTGCCAGTCTGGAAAATAATCAGCTGATCTTTAAGTGTAAACACAATATTTCATTATTTTAAGGGACAGGAAACCACACATGAAAGGAGCCATGACAGTAAAGTGTCAACTACATTAAGCAAATGAAATCACAGAACAGAGAAACATTTACCTGTGACACTCACTGGCTGGGCTGTTGTAATTTAGAAACATGGGCTCCTGGCTACAACTTAGGGGATGTTCTTTGCAAGACAGCAAAATCTGTTATTACAACAGTGCAAAGGTAGACCTGCACTTTGTAAAAGGACATGTGGTCATAAATACATGATAAATATATTCAAATAAATAATACTTAGATGCCCATGCATCTAAATGCCCATCATCTGCAAGTCAGGTGTTTGTAAAACAGACATGTTCCACAAGAAATAGTTTTGCATGTCCAACTAATCTGGGACTTCAACCCAAAGCTCTCCTGAATTTAGGGGAGAAAGTTGGTAAGGTAAAATAAATAAAATTCCCATGTCATTTGAAAAGCACTAGGTTTGAAATTTTGGTCTCACCATTTAAATTCAAAGATGTGACCCGAACAGAGAAATTCTCATGAGATCAGTGATTACTGGAGCTTAGATCTGCTACACCAGGGGTGTTTACCTGCAAGCTTCAACTCTGAGAGCAGCTGAGAAGCCAGAGCCTTTACTCCACTGGCAGAATCCCGAGTATTCTCCAAATTCCAACCTTTCAGTTCATTCCTGTAGCTCAGTACATGGACCACAGACGTGATCAGATCCTCTATGAACTGAAAAGATTAAAACATCATCATTTTGGTACTTCTTACATGAAATTGCTAAGAGCTTCAAAGCACTGTCTGAGAATAAAGGCAAGCAGTATTGATGCTGTAATCCCAAGGCAGAAACTTCTCTTGCCATGACAAGTCAGGAAGCACAGAAATACTATTTCAGTCTCATAAGTCTTGAAATGGAGCCTTTTTCAAGACATTTTGTATATGTTACTCCACAAAGAAACTCCACAAAATATGGCATGAAGGAGGGAGGGAGGACCAAGTTTTGCACTGGTAGGAGCTGCTACTGAATTACTGTTCTGCGAGATCCCACTGTTTCACCTTGCAAGCTATATTTGATTCCCACAACTATCCTGCAACTAAGGCTCTGACAAGTATTTCATTCAAATTCCAGAAGCACCAGTCACACCATATCCCCTTCTGGCTCTTAAATACAGCCCTGCTCTCTTACTGTCCCCCCAACACACATTTCAACTGCCCCATTTACCTCTTGGATTTGTTTGCCCTTCACAGGCCCTTCTGTCTTGGAGATCATTCTCATTATTGTGGTAATCTTCTCATCTGCATTCCCTTTTAAGACGTCTGACATAAAAATTACAAACTGCTCCTTAGAAATCTGTTCACTCAGCCCAGATGATTTCCCAGGCAGGTCAATGCTTTTCATCCCATTGTACAACCGAACGGTCATTTGCTCTGGCAGTGCCTCCCGAGTACGCGCCTGAGAGAAACAGCAAAGGGCACATTTTATAACTGAAAAAATAACTTATGTATTCCAGCTAATCTGTGCTGAGATGTAGTATCTACTCTGAGCAACAAACTTTTCTCAAAGGACTGGTTTTCCAAGAGAAAAAGTAAAAAAGTCTTTATTTTTATAGTGATTATTTACTGATTCAGGTTGATACTGATACCGGACTTCGGAAAAACAACACTGTAAAGTCCTAAGAGGATATCAGCAAAGTGTTTCTACATGATAACTCTGTTGCAAAGGTTTACAACTTTGCCAGTCAAATACTCAAAATTGTGTTTCGAGTCTGCTTTTGACAGTGGAGCTCACAGATATTTAAAAACAAAGAGAAAGTAAAGTGTTTGCCATATCTCAGTTTTGGCCTCAAGACAATGTGTTTAACTCTATGTGCATGTGCAGAAACAACCCTGAGAAATTTCCCCCTGCATATCAACTAATTGAAGCATGGAACAAAGTTGAGATCACTTGATTTTTGTAAGGCATCCCTGACGTTAAGACAGGCAAAATCAGGAGTTATTCACCTGAATGGCAAGTCTGGCCCTTTGAATTGAAATCTAACTGGTGTACATCATCACACACCACAGCTCTGTGGGGAAGATCTGACTCTGGATTCAACTTTCACAGTGTTCAAGATAATTACGTGGTTTAAAAATAAATCATCTCAAATACATGCACACACTGGGACATGATTCCAGCGTTCTCACTGTGCACAGCACACTGAGGACCTGCCTTGACTGTTCCGTACAGTGTAGCCCAGTGGGGACTATGCCGAAATCAATGGAGCTGCACCTGCCAAAAACACTATTCCAGCTCCATTTACTGATTTGCTGGCTCAATACCACTCCTCTGGAAGCCACCTGGGCTGCTCCTATTTGATGCTGATGGCTGTTGCTGGGCATACAGAGACCCAGTATCGCGAGCTCTATCCTGCTTTCATTGACGTCAGTGGTAGAATTCCCATTGATTTCAGCAGGAGCAGAAATAGCAGCCACAGTCCTTCACATCAGAGTGCTCCATATTGAGGCAGGGGTGGTCACAGGGGGTACAGCCGTCTTTGAGAGGCTTTCTGAAAATGCTAAATGAGCCTGAAGTGGGAGAAGCAGCAGGGAACACAACTAAAACCTTATACTCAAGGGCTTTTTACTTCATACTGCTGACTTACCTACCTACTCCCTACCTTATCCTGCCCAACACCTCGTTTTGCTTTTAGCTCTTCCCAAGAGTAGACCTGGGGTGCAAAAAAAGGAGATCTGTAAAAAAGGAACCTTTAATAAACATCTAACTGACTCACACTTCTGCCAGTTTAGAATCCTTGTTTTAAATGTCTTCAAGAAAGAATCTGGAGATTCCCGCTCTACCTGCTTCCCAAGCTGTGCAGTGCAGCCTGCTCTGGCCCAGAAGCCATGTAGTTTCCTTCCAGCAAAGCATGAGCCTAAGCAGAGTCCATGGGGTAATGCCTGAGAACTCATCAGTGTCACCAGACTGTTGCTAGAACCAACCTGTCACATCTCAGTCCAGCCCAGACATGAGCAGAGTCACCTACGAGGCAGGAACGCCACAGGAATTGTCCCTGCACCAAGAAACTGGGCAGCTACAGGTAGCCTTCCAAGATTTTAATGTAAGATGGGAAACCAAAAGGCAGGAAGGGAAAAGACAAATGTTCATCAAACATCGCACTGATCTAGAGGTAAAGCTAGAAACAAAACTTCTTCCAGGTCCCAAACCAGTAACAGACACCAAGGACAGGTTCTAGGATAAATCAGCGCTGGAAAGCTGGGCAGCAGGAACACTGTTTCCAAACTAGTGGCAGCTAATGAACATCCAAGCTGCAGAAGGCTAAAGCTGGTCTGTATGCAGAGGAACTGCTAAATAACTTAAAATAACCCGCTGCTTTCAATGAGTTTTAATTTGATCCCATTAACTGTGTAACATATATAAAAATGCACTTTACCACTACATTCATTTGGCCACTTAGCTCCTGCCTAACTGAAGTTATCAACTATTTCAATGAATCATTTTTCTCTTTTCTTGATTAGAAAATGAATGTGAAGTTAATCAGAAGCATATTGCATGTTAATTAGCTAAAACAGAGAACCACAGCTTAATCAAGCAAAATGGAATTCTCTCCTTTTAGTGCAAGTGAAGAGATTAGAGGTGGTGATGCATTGAGGGAGACAGATATAATCAAATACAAACTGACTTTGTGACAGCTTCTCAAGAAAATCTGTAAATAATCCCACAATATAGATTCCCGGGGAGAAAATATTCTTCCAATTTTTTAGGTTTCTGTAAAAACATTTCCATATGTCCCAATTTACTTCAGAATCAGGAAAGCTGCAAATGGACCCAACAGTGCAATTTAAGGGATAAATAAAGACCCGAAATTCACTACTCTGTTAAACTGCAAGAGAAAGCTAAAATCCATCCCGCCCAAAACATTAAGTATTAAATTGAGATGAGCAATCCTTTAAAAGTAACTATTGCCATATCTTTAATTTCTTTCTGGAATACTGTTCGATACATTACATCCCATACAGATATATCTTGAATAATAGATTGTCTTGCCTGTAGTGCTGCCAGAGTCATAGTTTTCTTTGTAGCTTTGGCATTTTTTCCTCCGGCTGAGCCACTTGATCCCGATAAGGTATCAAATACTCCATCAATGTCAGTCTGCTCCTCAGGAAGAAATCTGGAAAGGTGATTGTGATAGGCATTGCTTTCTGTATTTCCCATCTTTTCAACCTGAAGCAAAGGAAAAAGAATTTAAAGGAAAAAGAATTTAAAGGAAAAAGAATTTAAAAAAAAAAATTAAACTCAGAAAGGTATCACAAGGGTCATGGAAGACATATCAAACTGACTAACATACCAATGCAAGTTTAACAAGAAAAGCAAATTACTACTCTTCCAGGAAATTATTACAACTAGTGTTAGTCTCTGTATTCACTGAGACTTAATGAATTTGCAGAACATCTGTAACTGTGCTTTAAAAATTGACAATCTGATAGCTCTTTGCTAAAAACCCCCTGTCCACCAATGCAAACATCATTCAAGTCTCTACCAAATGGAAAAACCAATATGATCTAATGGTTAAATTAGCTTATACAAAGTGACCATGAATCTGACAGCTGCAATACAGCCCTAACATGAAGGAAAAAGCCTGGTTATGGATTATTTATGAGAGATTATGCTACATCATTCTGATGCATTAATGGACTGAAGCTACGTCTGCCAATATGATGTGGCACTAAAACACCATCAGCGAAAAGCCTCTGAAAATGATGAGAGTGTTTTTTTCCAAGGACACAATACAAAAATATTTTGAAACAAAGTAACAAAAACATTTAGGAACAACTCAAGACCCCTTAAAAACACACAGATTCATGTGAAGTCAATAAATCATTGAGAGTTGGTACCCACAGAATTAAGGTTGGTGGGGCGAGGGTTGGTTTGGGGTTTCCTTGTTTGCTCGTGTTACACATTTAATGGTACAACTACGATTTCTCACACCGTCCCAGCATTCACCTGCACTATGGAGATTTAATTTTTAGTGTTGTCTGGGCCACGTGCTCTGGCTTTCTCCCTGGAGCAGCGCAGCACAAACCTAACAGTGCCACAGCAGCGCCTGAAATCCCAAATTCCACCATGGCCACAGTGACAGTCCCCGCTGCCAACGGCCTTCCCATCTCTCAGGGGTAGACACATGCCTGGGATGACAATATAAAGAAGGCAAGATGTGGAATAAAACATCCTTTTGTAGTTTTCTTTCCGTAAATTCCACGCACTTCCTGACAGCTCTTTTTCGGTTCGTGATCACCATTTCCACAGGACTATGTTTTTGCACACAAGCCCATCACACAGCCCTTCAGCCTCCCCAGAAGGACACAGTGATGAGCCTAACGCAGTATTTTTATTGCTAACCGATGCTTTGTTTACCGCACCCAAGAGGCCGGGTTGGGCACACTCACCTTCAGGCCTTACAGCCCCGTTTGCCGGCGAGGAAAATTTCGATCGCGGGGGTAAGCCCTGAAGGGTGAATGGAAACCATTGTAACGCGGAAGGCAGACCGTGAAGACACGATAAATTTAGGCAGCGAACCGCTGGAGAAAGAGGGTCCTTGGAAGGCTCATTTCCCGGTGTGCTCAGCCCATCCCTCGCTGCCCGGCTGGGCAGCCCTGGCGTGTGTGTGTNTGCCGGTGACAAGGCAGCCCTGAGGGGAGAACCCCACCCCGACAGACCTCCCCGCTTACCGGCAGCGCTGCCCCGGCCTCTCTCCGCCCCCGGCCCCGTCACACGGCGCCCGGCGCCATCCGGCGCCATCCCGCCCGGCCGGGGCGGAGCGCGGCCCTTGGAGCCGCCCCTCCGGCGGCGGGGAGGGACGGAAAGGATGGAGGCTGGCAGGGAAGGGAGGGGC
>VZRE01002870.1:148372-173334 GCA_013396775.1 Cephalopterus ornatus
CCGAGGACATCCTTCGCCCTCAGGGGATCCTCCTCCCTTGAGGGAACCTTCCTCTTTGAGGGGAATCTTCTCCCTGAGAGAACCCTCTTTCCTGAGACAGCCTTTCTCCCCGAGGAGACCCTTCTCTCCGAGGGAACCATCCTTCCTAAGGGAATCCTCCTTCCTGAGTTGTTTCGTCTTGTCCCTGAGGGGATCCTTTCTCCTAAAGAGACCCTTTTGGCTGAGAGGACCCTCCTTTTTGAGGGAACCCTCCTCCCTGAGGAGACTCTGAGCTGCCCTAGCCCTAAAACGTTTTTCAAAAATAAAAATAAAAATTCAGAGCTGTAGCCAGGGCAGAGCGACCACACACACACACCCCCCCCCCAGCAGCCCCTGTCAGAGCTGAGGTGCTGGGGGTGGCCTGTGCTGAAGCGTTCTAAAAACCATCCCAAAAATTATCCCGGGAAGATCTGTGGGAGAAGGTGCCGCCGGCCGCGATCTGTGCTGGAAACAGCTCTTGGCTTTTGGGAAGGGAAAGGCTGTGTGTAATGTACACATACACAAACACAAACATACACACACAAACACACACACAGGCGTCATTTTCAGGGTAAACACTCAGGGGCTGGCGGATTTCAGTGGCAACGGGGAGTGAAGGGAAAGCACGACAATTTCTCAATGAACAGGTTACACTTCTATCTCCTGACTGGCAAAATCAGGCTGGACGGAGGCTGAGGGGTAAAAAGGTTGTACAAGGGCTGAGGGACTAGTGCAAGGTCACAGGGACTGTGCTTAGAGATCGGCCCTGCACTTTAATCAGACATGTGAATACCTGTGAGAAAAACTAAAACCTCAGTGGTCGAAAAACTGGTCCCAGAATTCCCTTTTTTTTTCAGGTTAACAATTTTCTATCTCACTTAAATTACTCAGCAGAATTCTCCTTGTACTTTCAGCCACGGGGTTTGGTTCCTGTACCATAGCAAGGCCTTTGCCTTCATAGCAGTGACACCTCAATCAACTGTGCTTTGTCTGACTCCAGCTGATTTCCTTGCAGCCCAAGCTCAGTGTGAAGCCTCCTCCTCCTTCCAGCCAGGGGGAAGATGCACAAATTCCCACAAAGCTGGTGTTATGTGAGTTCCTGCAGCCAAATGGAACAGGTTATCAGCTTTGGCATTTAACTTTTAATTGTAGTCTGAGCAGTGCGCTTTCAACAGAAATCTTCTATGTTCCTTTATATGTGCAAAAGAAGTAAAATTAAAATAAATAAATAAATAAATAAAAAGACTTGTCCAGAGAAGTTATTAATGCTCCATTCCTGGAAGTTTTCAAGGCCAGGTTGGACAGGGCTTGGAGCAACCTGGTCTAGTGGAAGGTGTCCCTGCTCGTGGCAGGGGGTTGGAATGAGATGAGCTTTAAGGTCCCTCCCAACCCAAACCATTCCGTGATTCCGTGATTCTATCTGTGCTAGCCATGGCAGAGCTCCCACTGTTTTGTTCTTTTGCAAGAATGAGTAAAAATATTGATAAATTCTAAAAATACTCGGCTTATTTGTAGTTTGTTTGTTTGTTTGTTTTAAATCTTCATGAATGCAAAACTTCATAAAAACATGTAGAACATTCTTCTTGCTGCCAGATGAGAGTCAGAAACACATTGACCAGAATTCCAAGGTGACCACGTTTGAACCAGTGGATACAGATTTCGATTTGTTACAGTCGCCACTAGGGGCACAGGAGTTAACTGGCTTGCATCAGCAGCGTGAGGACATGGCAAGTAAAGGTGAGGGAATTAATAGGATGTTGATGTAATGTGAACGCAATCTGGGCTAGGGGAAGGTGTCCCTGCCCACGGCAGGGACGAAATGATCACTTTAAAGTCCTTTCCAACCCAAACCGTTCTAGGATTCTGTGAAATTCAGCCAAGTCCATCTGGAAACTGCTGGAGACTTACTTGCCCACACGATGGCATCGCATGTTTAGAAAGTTCTCTGCGGAGCCTGCGCTGAGGGCTTAGACACTGCTGAAAGTGTGTTTAGATTCCCACGTTTACAGATAGCACTTGTGTAGAGATAAAAGCTCGCATAAGAAGAAAAATGAGTACTGAATAAGAAAAAGAAAGTTTTCCCATTCAGGTTCAAAAATTAAAATCAATCTTTAATTGATTTTTAAAGGCTAGTAGTTCTGTGGACGTATTCTTTCACATAGAATAGTATGATTTTTAGTTTATAAATACATTTTTAGTTTATAAACATATTGTAACTGTGTCTGGAGGATCTCTTTCAGTCTGGAAATACAAGATTAGAGATTCTGGTCTAACCAACCTTGCACTAAGACTGACTGACCAGTATCACCTTCACAAACACATGATGACTCTATGACCTTTTTCTCCAGCTGTTGAGCACAGAACCAGCCAAAAGCTGCTGGAGGGTACCTGTCTTGCCTTAGCTCCAAGCAGCCAGTTTTGCAAAGATATGTTCTGCTTTAGCTTCTTTTGTTCAAGTCTCTGTGCACTGTGGGTTTATTTGCCTTGTCTGTCAATCTAAACCGAGCTTCCTGCTGCTACTGGATGGTGGTTTGTCACTACCTGTAACAGCAGGCTGTAAACGGCAGGGTAACTAACTCTTAAAGCCACAAGGTACTCACACTAAATCGCACAGATTATGCTCCTGCTGCGGGGAGTTTCCAGGTCACAAATTGACAGCCTCTCATCGCCTTTTTGCACCAAGTCAAGTTAAAACCTGGTGCATAAGGGCAACAGTTTGAAGCACTCCTTAAATGACTAGTCACTTCCTCATGTATGTTCTCAGATACCCAGCAGAGTTAGTCAAGTGTTTCCAGTCGCTTAGTTTCTGCCAGTAAGAAAGAGAGAATACACTAAGATGCCTTTTAAGGGCATTCAGGAATATACTGGTGTATAAAAAAGAGGAAGAAAACACAAGAGGGTTCTATAAACAATTGCGGCTAATTTTGTGAATTGCTGATAGACTTGTGTTCGTTTGCAGAGTGAAAAGAAACAAATGCACAAAACCCCAAACTCTTTTATTTAAAAGACTGTATACTTCTGACTTGCATAAAAAGAAGTAGGTTTGGTTTTACTAGTTTGCCAAGACTATAGAAAATCTAAATGGCCTTAGTTCTAAATAATTCTCATATCAGTTAAAGTCTCTCACTTCAGGTAAGTCTCCTTCAGTTAAAAGAAATTGTTGCAAGATAACAATGGCACATAAATGATGAGCTGAGCAGCTGTGTCTCTATATCAAGCACTTCTGTTTTATTCAGATTATCTTGTATTTCCTTTAAAATTATTTTCTCTCCTATCTTGAGTTAAAACTGGGAAATTTTACTGCTCATCAGTCTTACAGACATATGTTAAGGTTGTTACCCTCTCTGTCAGTGATGCAGAGAATCATTCTGATTCACCTTTGATAAGATTCATACCTTGCACTGTGTTCTTGTTGAAGGCCCGCTGAGAAAGGGACCCTGCTGTGCCAAAGACTGCGCAGACAGAGAGACAGAGGATTTCTGTTCCCAAGAGCTTATAATTAGCTACATTCACACATACATTGAGCAGAACACCGGTGCCCTCAGCCACAGACATCAGAGAACTCCAAAAAATGGTGACACCATATCAGTGGCATTTTTCAGCAGGGTATTTTGGAAGCATATTCACCTTTTGGGAAGGGGAGGTTGGGACTATATTTCAAAATAAGCCATCAGGTGTCAACACTCTCTTGCAGTCTGTAGTCTAGATAAGCACTAGCGTAAATCACATGGAGGAAACACATTTTAACTTCCCAGTTATTACTCAGCATTTCAGTTACATTATATTGCAGAACTCTGGCCCTTTCAAGAGAGGTCAAACTTGACCTCTTGAAAACAGGGGAGTTAAATTATAAAAGACCTTTGTGCATGTTTTAGGGTCTAGTGAACACAAACATCATTGCAATTCTTTTTAATGCCTTTTAGGCTCCATGTTCCCTGTTTTGATGTAGATGATGTATTTTTACAAGCCATCTGCAGTCACAGTATGTGAAATCCTGCAAAAATGTTGATATTTGATGAAACTAGTTGCAGGCCCAGCCCACTGATCATCTTCTAGTGCGACCTCAGCAGAGAATTCTTTTGACTTTAAAAGGTATAGTCCAAACCTTCCCCCTCATGCCCTTTTATATCCGTGTTGTTCAGCTCTGTCTGTAATTGGCTGTTGAAACAGCTCTACCTTTGCAGCTACTTACCTGATTTGCCTTTGGGGTTCTGTGGGATTGCCATATTTGGGGAAAAGAAATGGTCTGACTCTCAGAGAACTGTGTTCTTAGGTAGTCACAAAGGAAGTTCTGGGTTTTGCAAGGCTTTGTACTTCCTTTTACAAAACCCTCTGCCTGCCAGTAACCAATTCCCTTCTATAAAAGGAGACAGAAACAGTGAAGTGAAGAGATGAATCTGATTATTGGGGGTTGAAATTAAATTACCTTTATGGTCCCCTCCAAACCGTTCTATGAGTCTATGATTATGGGTAGAGATTACAATATGCAGCATCTTAGAAAATGCAGTTACAGATTGGATAAAAGCCTCCTGTCACAGCCTATTAACTAAGAGGAAATGTGTTGTTGCCAAGACGCAGCTGCTACATCTACAGGAAAACTGCAATGCCTGACTTTACTAAACTCAATTGTCGCATGTGTTGTGCGCATACAGATCATAAACATCGCTCTGGGCTGTGGACTAGATCCTGGTGAGTGGAAGAAATGCACGACCCATAGTGAGGAGGGAATATGAATACGAAGCGCTCCTGGACTGCCCTGGCCTTGTCTTCCTTGAAATACTGTAGCATTTTTAGTGGGGGTGGGATCCAGGGATCCTTTCCATCCTCTATGATTCTATGATTAGAGCTGTTACATGGGAAGACTAGGTGCAGATATTACATGGCTAGATCAAATAGATCAAAAGGTGGGATAATTAATGTGCAAAAATATCATAGGGCTTATGCTTGGAGCATTAATGAAGATATGAGATGTTGACCACGCTGACTTCTGGACTCCACAAAACAAGAAATTAAAAACAAGCTGTCTGGAGCGAGGAGAAGAGATACCTTTTTTTCTTCCACTTTGGGAGAATTAGGAGGAAGACATTATTCTTTTCTTATGCAGATTTCCTTCATAATAAACACTGTAAATTACCAGCTAGCCTAGATACATATATAGTTTACAATCAAAAATGAGGAACTAGGGCTGACTTTGTTCTTAGAAGATATTTACATAAAGAAAAAAAGCTGATTCCAATGTCTTTTCCAAGTCAGCTTTCTTTCAGTTTTTGGGATGTAGGAAGTGCTGGCCATCTGAAATATGAGAGGATCTCATTTGGGCTGGATGTTCACAAGATACAGCACAGGCAGTACAGCTGTTTGTATTGCTGCTCCTGCTGTGCATGCAATTGTCGTTGTTCATGCCACTGAGAAACGTGATTGTGCATCAAACTGGAAGAATATCCATCTACTTCTGACTAAAGGGGATTGACTTGGCACAGAGAATTTGGGCTGCACAGCTGAAGTCCTCTCCACCTCTGCAGGTTGTACGGGGGGAGCTATAACGCCCCAGGTGTCAGGTTTGTGCTGCTCTGTACCTGCCAAAACAGGGAGAGAGTTCCTAGTTCATCAGTGATAACTGGATGGCATTTGGGGGTGCCTATGTTGGCCATTTTAACACACTTTTGATATAGTTTGATATACAGCTCTCATAAGTCAATTCATAACAAGACCTACGGCCCAGGTTGGTGTTAGGAGGTCTCTCACTTTAAGAAACCATCTGTTATAAACTTCATATAAACTAGAAGTAATGTAACAAGGTAAACAATCCTTAACAAGGGAGCCTTCTCCATGAAATATGCAACCTGTGATCTCAGAACTCTGCACAACCACTTCTGTTTATTTTCTGCCTAGCCCAGGCCTAGTTTGAATTGAACAGGCCAGATTACTCACTGCATTACCTAACTCTTGGTATTGTTTGTCAAGGCTTGCAAGCTGTGTTTAGTGAAAACTGCAGAGGAGTAGAGCAAGTCTGTAACTGAATAAAGGAGTCAAATGGTTGATTTCAGTCTCTCACTGAACATCAACAGTCCTTGGGTTTGTTTCTTTTTTTTGTTTGTTTGGTTGGTTCGGTTTAATTTTGTTGGGTTGGGGTTTTGTTGGCTTTGTTTTGTTTGTTTATTTTTTTAAAAGGCTGCTTTCCATGGAGGAATTTTAGAATTTGCTCAGGGTATTTGTTCTAATAAGGAAGTTTTCCATAGAGTCTGATGATGCATAACTGGAGCTGTTTCCATATATAGTACTGCAGGATGGAAAGCAGAGGATCCTTTTGCTCCGGGTGGAAACAGAAGGTCTCATTTCCTCAGAGAACAGCCTGCATTTCAGCTATTTCAATTGTGATGTGGGCAACACTACACACAGTAGCACTGTGGCCCAGTTTTTTTGAGCTGGATGTGAACATAGATCACCTCACAGTGTGCTGTCACAACTGTGTCCTTGTGCTCAGACTGCTTGGTCTATCAGTCCAAAACCCTGGAAGTGTTAACGCCAGTGGAGACAATAGGGTGGAAATACAGTGAAAAAAAATCAAACAATTTCAGGGCAAACAAAAAAAGGGGTTGAGTAGGAGGTGGGAAAATCTTGGTAACATTCCTGAGCTCATTTGCACCCTTGTTCAACTCTTTAACGCATGCAGACTCTTTCTCTTCCTCCAAACAGTGGAAGAGAACCCTTTAGAACATCTTAGGTTTGTAGTTACTAGTGAAGGAAGTCTTTTTCAGCAGGGCAGCTGTGTTTCTTGGCAGCGTACAATATTTAAACACTCACCATGTAATAAGAAACCAGTGTTTTGTCCTCTGTTGTATGGAAAACTCTTAGGTTTTGAAAATAAGTGATGGAAACATGATCATGCCTTGCGTGATTTTAAGAGCCATTAAGTAAACTAACAAATTTCTTCTGATTTCAGGTATTTGTGTAAGTAACATTGCACTGGTTTAATTGTTATGGGCAACTCCTTTTCCCACCGCCCGGGCTGGATTTTATCTATTCATCTCTTTTTGTGCTGTACAGTTTATTTGCCACCACAGCTCATCTTTTTGACTGCTTCCCATATTTCTGTCCAGATGTGGAGTGTGTCTATCAGAGTCCAAAGTCTTTGGCTTACCTGAAGTGAACAAGTGCCCACAACAGGGTAGTTACTGCCCAAAGCAATACTTCCCAAACCCATGCAGGTTGTTGGAGCACCCAGCTGTTGCTGCCTGCTCCGTGCTGGGATCTGGGAAAAGGTGAGATACTGAATTAAAGTGTGAGGGAGGAAGTTGTTCCTGCCTCATGCCTTTCCCAGGGGTGTATATATATGTATATATACAATATATAGTGTGCAGTCATGTCCCTGTACCTCTCAGCATTACCAAACTTCTCCAATCAGTTGCAGGGGTTTTTTTATCAAAACTTTGGGCTATAAAAGCCAGGTTCTGAAGCAGCTTCCTATGTGATCCAGCAGCTTCCCGTGTGATCCAGCTGTGCTGCCTACTGGAGCCATATGCAGTGGAAGGAAGTTAGGGAGGTAAATTGCTTCCATCTCAGTGTAAATCCCATGTGTGGGATAAGTCCAGCACCTTCACCAAACAAGTGTGGCGGATGTGTCTCCCACAGCTGCTCTCCAGAGCAAAACACAGCAGCTTTCTCTTTATTTTCTGTTTTCAAGGTGTACTTTATCTCGTAAGGGTGAAACCATCATTAAGAACAAATATTCTTAAACTGCAAATCCAACTGTTCTCCAAAGCACAATGAGCTGTTAAAGGTCAGACTGGCTCTTTACAGCTTGGGCCCAATTATGCATTACAAACAAGCAAGAGGATAACATGCTTTTATCCTGAGTAAGGTACCAGTGAGATCAAGATCAGAGCAGAGAGCTGTGACAGCTTTGAAGGGCTGCCTGTAAGTTACCTGCTGCTGGAGGTGACTCAGGGAGTGTGTCCCCAGAGGAGGTTCAAGTTGCAGTTTAAAGCAGTGATTTCCAACACCAAACAGGAGATAAGGGACAGATCAGAGTCCAAACCAAGCTCTGCCTTTAGATTGGGCTCTGCTGGCAGCTGATGTGGGGAGGGGGAGATTCAGGGTGGTGGGGAAAAGAGGGTGAAGCGGTGAAATGCTCTGTGTGATTGGCTGGAAGCGAAAAATGAAACAAACCTCTTTTTTTTTTTTCTTTTCCCCAAGATTTGTCCTTGTCTTGCTCTGTGGCCTCAGGCAGGTTAGTTGTACATCGGTCCACACAAATTCCACAGAAGTGCAGGGCGTAATGGCCCTGATTTTACTCAACTGCTGGAGCAACATGCTTTCTAACAACACAAGGAGGAAAAGTAACAGCACATGTGTTACAAGTTGCCCTGAAACCACCTTTTATTCCCATCCTGCTGAAGGACCCCCCTCCCTTAGGTACCTCCCTTCAGAACTGATGTACCCGCCAAGCAGTGGAGTTGCACTGAATAAAACTGATTCCCATGGCTCGAGGTGCATCAAAAAACCCCTTTGCACTCCAAAGCAGCCACCAATCTGGCAGGAGTGTGAGGCCACCGCCAAAACTGGGTGTTACACGATACCTTATTCCACTTGGGAAGAGCTGGCTGTTTCTATGGCTACTGCTGCCTTTCTCTCCAACACACCAACCATTGGTTCTGATGAGATCATGTTGTATTATAGAAAAAAAAATCAGTCACATACTGCTCTACACTGCAGCATTTGTTGAGCTACTATATATCTGACTTTCTATAATAAAGACATTTTCCATTTAATGTATTCACATAAATGGGTAGGATTTCCCTCATCTCTGATTTATAAATGCATCCATTTTGGCCTCGAAAATCCTGGTTCTGGTTTCCATGACAACAGGCTTGATTTTTGAGGCTATTTCTTCCCCTTACTTCATCTTGGGTGGGAAGAGTTTCTGTCCCCTTCCAGTAGCAGTGCAGTGGGCAAGTAAAATGGTTGCCTTGAAGGAAAACGAGCAGACCTGAAAGCAGAAACTTCAGCCAGTTTTTTTTTAACACAGGTGAGAAACGCATGAGAAGAATGGCACCACAAACCTAGCACAGGCTTGAGTCAGATTTTTTGTACACAGCAAGTCAAGTGCATATATAATTCCAGGAAATTTTAGTCATGTACCCCCCTGTCAAGTATTTAACAAACTGATCTGGTAGCCCTGAATAGCACTGTGTTGGCACGCGGCAAAATAACCAGAGGATCTCACCAGTCTTTTCATATTGTAACTCTGTAGATAAATTAGTAGTGAATGCACTTTATTATTTGAAATACACTCTCACTATCTCTATTTTTTCCCTCAGTACTTCCCATTTTCTGTACTGGGCTGCTGGGACTGTCTCTTTCATAGATCATTCACAGATAAACCATATTCCTTCAATGTGGAACAGTGCATTTGAGACTCTGGGTACTAAAGGCACCGTAAATAATCCATAACTGCTTTGCAAGGATCTTTCTAGTGGGCTTTTTCACTTTCAACATTTCCAGGAAAAATGAAGATAGACAGCTGCTGGTACTCCATGGCTGAAGTGGTTTAGTAATTGCTGTTCCAAAATGATAAAAAGGTGGTTTTTGCAAACTCCTCAGAAAATCCCTCGAGAGGGTCTTTATTCCTTTTTCCTGCAGAGAAGCAACACAACATACCTACATCCTTTTGGGTAATAAGTACCTTCAAATGTGCCATCCACTAAGGTTGCAGATGAAATGTCTCTCGTTAGCTTGTCATAGAGTTTTTCTTAATTTCTGTGCGTGAAAGATATTACGGAACCATAGTGTCTAAGGTATCATTGCATCATGGCATTATAATCTCATTTGCATTTGAGCTGGGAGCAGCATGATAAAGCTGTTCCTTGAACTAGTACACGATTGCTCCCAGTGTTTAATCTGAAAGCTGGAGCTCCCAGCCCATCTTTTGGAGCAGAAGATTCAGGCGTAGGTCAGGTATTCTGCATTAAGAGAGAAGGCAGGAGTATTTCCTTTAGGCATGTTTTATCCATATTGTTGTAACCTGTCAGCAATTTACATTAGAGACTGGTCTGTGAATCCCAACCAAAGCACAGTCCCCACCTTGTGCAGTCCCAGACACATCTCATGGAAGGTTGAGATTACCACTGAAAGCCAAGCACAGTTTGGAGTGAATCAATATCAGGCACAACACAGAAGTGATTCAGTGATTGCCTTAAATAACCACAGGTTTTCCCTTCTGTCATGACTAAACCATCCTGCCCTAACAGCCAGTCCCTTGGGGACAATGAAGTCACAGCAGCACAATTTCAGCTGTGCAGCCAACTAGAGACAATATGAGCACCCTTGTCTTCTGTGCCCTTCCACGGCATGGAGGGGATTAAAAAGTGACTCATTTGCTGGAAAAAGGACTGATCCTGTGGCAGTAGGACAACTATTAAGAAAGCTCTTGCACTCTGTAAAGGTTAATTATAAGAGTGGTGAAGCAGGAAGACACAAGTGAAAACAGTGAAACCTATGCAATTCCATCGTGTACTGTTAACTTCTCAGATATCAAGGTTTCCTTCTCTAAAATGCTCTCACACTTAAAACACTTCAGTGGATTTATAACCCAGGACAATGGGGGAAAAAAGACAATTTTTACTTGTTTGGGTTTGTCCTCATTTCATGTGATATTGTACCACACAGGAGTATTGTGTTGAAATCCTAAATGTTGTTTGTAACACTGCCTGAAAGTTCCTCCAAACAGTTAATTGATTCCTGCTTTTCATGTAGCCCAGAGCAAGTTTAGAGGAAATAAATGTAACATGAGTTAGTCATCCTTAAATAATCTCAGAGCAGGGAGCCCTACATTAACAGCAGGCTGATAATAAGCTGTGCAGTGTTATCTCCAGTAAAGCTTTGCTCATGACTTCAAATAAATTTAGGAGCTGCCATTTATTTGTTTGTTTGCTTTTTCTCAGCAGGAGAATTTACTGTCTGCTTGCTGAAGTATCAATTATTCTTGAAAAATTGAATAGTACTGTCTTAGGATTATGCATATCGAGGCTAACATAATGTGAGACATGATGAAAATTAATAAGACACCACCTCTGTTAAGACACCTGTGCTGGGTACTTTTTCTGTGCTAGAGATAAATCTTACGTTAGAGGAACAGCAAAGAGTGGGGTTAAAAAGGACCAGCAGACTTGATCTAGCCCTGTAAGTTTTTCTTTTTGCAGGCTTCTGGTGTCAGACCATCTGCAGCTGCTGTCGGCCAGGCATTGATCTGACCCCTGAGGGACAGAAATCCATTCTGTTCCGGGGCTGATCATTCAAGTCTTTTTATTCTAGTGTTTAAATTGGATTTTATTCAATTTTATTTAAATCCACTATATCAACACTTAATGAACAGAAGCCGTCCCACTCTGCTCTGTGGCATCCCATTGTATACCACCATTTTAGTCTTTTATGTGTCCTATACATATTCATTTCCCTTAATCTTTCATGCTAATGTGTGTTTCCCTTTCCCATTCTTTTTCTCTTCTTGATTATCATTAAAGGCCTGGATGAGACTTAAATGTCAGAAAAGCCCTGAGAAATGCCACAGAAATGCCACATACTGGAGGAGAACACAACAGTTTATATTCAAATAGCCCTGAGCATGGTAATATCTGATTTCCAGGCTGGGGGGCTGTTCTGGCCACCCCTCATTAAAAAACCCAGATCTCTTGAGAGAAATAGATTTCTGTTGCTGATGGTGTTTTGATTTTGAGCTTTGATACTGAAATTGGAGGTTCAGAAATGAATCCTGTCTTCTCTCTAGTTCATCTCTGCCCTGACATGATAATGGGTCATTGGAACAATCAGCTGGCTTCATTAATTATTAATCCTAACACATGGCAAAAGCAATCTGGAGATTCACAGGATGTGTGGGGGTCTGCTGATGGAAATGTAAAGGGGGCAATTAACAGCCTGAAAATGCCAAAGAGGAAGGGGAATCAGAAGGCTTAGGTATAGCTGGAAGAACAGAATGATATTTTATTTTGCAGTCAGATGCACATCTTAAGCTACATTAAAGTGAAAATTCCTACAGCAGGACATGAAGTTCACATGAGGATTGGGTTACTTGGCTGAACTGTGGTCTATGCAAATATGCATTTATAGACCTTTACAAGAATTCTGATACTTGCTGAGTGCATAGAAAAAGCTGTAAACTGTTCACTCTTAGGGAACTGGATACCCAGACAAACAAGAATATAACTCTCATCCATGTATTTTAGTAGCTTTCTTGTGTGTTCATGCTGAGGAGAGAAAACAGAAGTCTTCAGGCCATGGAATAAGAGCATAACACGACTGCTGTGTGAAGGGGACTTTTCATCTACACCAACCTAGGCAGCCTAATGAACAATGAGACTTACTGTCACGGCAGAAAGGGAACTGTATGAATTTGCCCCAAAGGGTGATACAACAGGAAGGTTATTCCTTCATGCTCTGGGGTTCCAAAATGCCTGTAAAAATCAAGGGCAGAAGGAGCTCTCCGTACATTTTCTGCCTCCCTAAAGCAAAAGACTCCACAGATGAGGCTTGTGCACAAATACATCTTATTTGAATATCTTAAAGAACGGAAAGAGAGAGCGGCATGTTCCAAACCCCCACTCTGGTCTGCGATGCGTTGCCAAGGTCTGCTAGTCTCCTGGATGCTGTCTGGATTCAGCTTCCAGGGGAGCTTTCCCTCCCCACAGCCCCAGTGACATCGGAGCCACCTGTGGCAGCTCCAGATAGGCCATCCCAGTTTTTCCTGCCTTACCCAACCCCCGTGGCAGTGGAAGGCAAGGCTGGAAGGGTGAACAACCACCCCGCAGCCCAAATTGCTGAGGAGGGTTGGCAAACCACAAAGGGCTTTCTCTTGCTTAGGCTGCCACAGCTCATGCGATGCCACGGATTAATGGAACGTCAGACTGTCTGATGGAGTTTTTCCCACAGAGCAAAATATTAACCAAGTCAGCTGACTGCATTTTCATCTCTAAAGGGAGGTGCAGCCCACACATCCCATTGTGTCTGAGCACAAAGACAGTCTGCTGAAGCAACCCTGTGTTATCTCATGGGCTCTTTGTGCTGCATCTTGCCTCTGATGTAAAAGGAAATGCGGATTCTTGCTCAGAAGACCTACCTGACAAAGAAATATATTTTTGTAAATTCAGTGTCCCCCAAACTGAGGAAATTACAGTAGCTGCTGCTGCAAAATACTGTGACAAACCGCCTTCCATCTGGAATGTTTCCATAATCCACCACAGATTGCCAATTAATTGCATACTTACTTCTATGTAATAAGGACACATAATAGGCTGTATCAGGATAAGTCCCCCAGAGGCAGTGGAAACACATCACAATATTCCTAAATAGCATATTTTTATTTAAGCAATGCCTTCAAGCTTCTATCTGGTACTAGAAACCTATTGTGCGAGGGACTGTACATGTAATGAAAGGCCAGATTTACAGCACACACTCCTATTAAGTGAAGCACTTAATTGCTTACTTCAAGTACCGGTTTAAACAAAGTGATCTCATCTATTTTCTAATTAAATGTTGGAAATTACAGTGTGGCTGGTTGAGACACAAGGTTTTTAAATCCTCTTCTAGAGCAGGAGGAACTGTAAATAGTCTCTTACACTGTTAAGATTAAAATGAGACTGGTCTCACAGAAAGACCCTTTGAACAATGCCGTGTGAAATAATTAGGATTTTGTACATATAAATAAATTATGGATTTTTTGCTAGCTTATGGATGAGCTTTCATTGACAGTTTGGATTTAGACTAAAATTCCCTTTAATTAAACCAAATAATGGGAAGACATAGTTTTTAGAATCACATGTATTTCATTTTATTCAGACTAATCAAGTTTTTCCATGCTCTGCTGAACATAATGTTCATGATGACCTTTTTCTGCTTACTGTAGTTTTAATGTTTGACTGCAGTGTTTCTGGGAAGCAACTCAGTAAACAGGAATTGTTGTCCAGAGGATAAAAAAGGGGAAAATCTGTATGTTTTGAAGTTAAGTCAGATTGTCACAGGATTGTTAGATCTAAAGAAGTAATGAATCTTTATTTTATTGCATTTACTGCTACAGTTAGTTGTCCCTGCACATCTGTGACAGGTACAAGAGAGTTGTGCACTTCTTCAGTTTAAAATATTCCTGAACATTTTGTGTTTGTCCTGTATAAGTGGAACATTTCAGTACCCAAAGCCACACTACTGGGTGTAACTCTTGTACCTCCATGTGAAAGTCTCTCCTGGAGCACCAGAGGCGGCAGAGTCTTCATTTTAACTCAGATTTCTCTGAGAATAGTTTGGGATTGCTCTAGGATGCCTGGGAGGGCTCCCACTGAAACGCCTCAGCCTGTAACTATAACCTGTCCCGAAAACAACTGATTGTTTTCATGTTGTTGTTTTTTAAGACATTGCTCCTGTGTGTGTTTTTCAGAAAGGGGAAAGCTGAGCACTTAGAGCAGCTTGCTGCTATCAAGAAGAATCATTTTCTCTGCCATTTCCTTCTCCTGAGGTTGCCACAGGACTGATGAAGCAAAAATTCTGTCATGAACCACCAAGTGTAAGACAAGGCAGAGTGAGGCTGGACCCCCCTGCTCCTCCTGCATTATACATACCAAACTCAGGATAATTTCAGCGGATTTCACACTCTAAAAATAGTGTCCCCATGACCCGGGGCCTCTGGGTCTTCCTAGGAGCAGGCACCACATAAATTAATCATTCAGCTCCACCTTCACTTTTGTGCTATAGACCAAGCTTAGCTTAATTCCCAGGAGTGCCAAGCATCCATTTGCCAGTAACAACAAGGGATATGTAATTTATTACCCCTGGAAGCATGAAGCGCTTGTGTCCATGGGAGACTCAGCTTCCATTTAGCCTCTAACAAGCCCATGTGCAATTTAGAACAATTTAGCTTTTTTACGCTTATAGAGAGAAGTCACTTCAATAGATTATAAATAGGTGGGTGGGTTTTCCTTTCTCTTAAATGCAAAGTTTGAGGTTTTTTATTTTGCTGTTCCCAGATGTTTTTTATACTATCAAACTAGAGAACCTGATCTCTGTAATCCTATCAAAGATTTTAGTCACGAGAGCAGTAGTTATGAACTAAATAGAAAACTTCCACTGTCTCTTTTCAGTCCTGATGAGACTCTTCCCTTTTAACTGTCTCTGAATTCCATCTGGGAAGCCTCTGCATCACTTACAGACACTTGTCTGCTCTGATAGTAGGTTGTGGGAATGCTGATTAGAACCACTTGATTTGGATTGGTATTGAAGTGTCTATAGGAACTCACTCCCACAGAGCAAGATAAAAGTATTGGTTCCTCCCACGTAACAGATCTCAGGAAGTTTCTTACACCTTCAAATACAAGGGGAAAGCTTCGTGAATCTAAAATCTTCTGAATTTGATAACAGAATTCCATCACAAATTCTCTTCTATAGAGACAACTTATTCCTCATTAGTTTTCTTTTTTAATTAACAAAAAAGCCACTTCTGAATATAAGACTGAATTTTCCTCCAACCTTAAGACATCTTTTCACTACAAATGACAAATTATCAGCACCTTTCTCATGTCCAGCTGCAAAGTATTTTAACAGCTAGTAAATAACAAATTAATTCGTACTGGCAGATGAGAAACAAAAAAGCATGCTGCCCCACTGGCATATGTCTGTAAAATAAATACACGCCTTATAAGTGCATATCTACACACTCTTGCAGGCCATTACAGCTGGCTATGTTTATACATTGGACAGATATAACCTTCTTTTTTCTTTGTTGTGTTCATGGATTAATCTCAGAACAGATACACCAAATCCCCAGCCTTATGAGTTGTATTGAGGTCCTGATCATTTATACCACCCATATAGTTATGGGCCCGTGTTCTGTCAGCTGTGTTTGGCTTTCTCATGTACATTTGCTGAAATATGTTGTTCTGAAGGAACTGTTCTGTTTTGATGCCCCGACTGAGCAATAACAAGAACTGACAAACCTTTTTGTGTGTGTGTGTGCAGATCTGTTATGTATTTAACAAACAGCATTCTTCTCCCCACACCTCCACAAACACACTCTTGTAAATCTGAATCAAAGCCCACTCTGGACATTTGATTTTAAGTGGTTTCATCTTACTGTAATTACCAGGCCATGTGAGGAGCAGCGAAACAATTGTGTGCACAACAATGGAGATGAAATAAAGATAGCCTCTAATTAATTCCAGCTAGGTTATAATTAATTTTGACTGAGTTGCTCAGGACAATACACTTAAGTCTCACAGGCTTCTCTAAAGAGGGCTGATCACCAGCTGCTGCTCTTTGATTTTCAAAGCAGATGGGGCTATTTCCAGCTATTGCTTAAAAGGAAATGATGAGGGTGGGGAGTGATTGATTGGCTTTGAGCAGGCTCTGGGGTAAGCCTGCTGGGGGGAATGCTCTGTCAGAAAACTCATCTCTGATAACGTCTTTCAAAGATTTTAGAGATGTTTTGCTATAATTTATGTTTGTAAGGGCCCCTTTTTGCTTTATTAGAAAAAAAAAAAAGTACAATATGTGGTGCCATGTCAGTAAATATTTCATCATATTCTGTATATTAAGTCTGCCTTGGGTCACAGTGGTGTTAAAGGTGATGAAGGGCACAAACACGAATGTTTCCAGTCTTTGACATTTCATAGAAACAAAAGATGAACGTTATCTATTTAGATTGTTATCCTGGGTCTGTCTGTCAATGAGCAATTCTTCCCTACTTCATTATACAAGAAGCTTTGGCGAATAACATATTAAAACTAATTAATCTGAGAAATTCTGCCACTTCCTTTGTTTGCTGACAAACTACAAAATTCTCAGATGGATTTGTTGCTAGAAATTATTCATAAATTTCTGGAACGAGTAAATCGCAGTTTGCTGGTAGACTGTGCTCATTAGGAGCAATGGATTTATAAACTACCAGTGTGGCAGTTCCTCAAACACCGCAGTATTCAGGGGTCTTAACTGGGTAACTTGTAGAGCTACCTAATGCCTGGCACGTGCTTAGTTCTGCATTTAAATGCAAAAGGTGAAAATCCAGGTCGAAAACGAACTTTGACGATCTCTAGTAGAACACTTGAGTAAACAGAGAGCAGATGTGTGACAAGTTCAGAGATAAAATTTTCCAAGCTGAGAACCACCACCTGCGTTGTTAGTGGGGAGGGAAAAGTCAAAGTGTTTTCCCCGTTATGTGATTCATTAGAAATAAATAAGAAGGTTGGTTGTTTAAATGTTAAATGTTTTTAACAGTTAGATGCTTTTTCCAGGAATTTCATGTTCAGTCAGTATTTTCCTGTGCTAAATTCTCTGCACCTTATCATTTTGTTTTGCTGCCTTTTCATTGCTGTAGCATACACACCACCTACTAAAGTTACGTGCTTTAGAGGGTGAAATTCCCACTGAAAGCAATGTTTTAAAGCTTGTATGAAAGACCTGTTAACGTGTGAGAAGCTGCCAAAGAAATTGAGCAATCTTTGCCTTATACTGGGGTTTTGAAACTGGTACAAAAGGCACTCACCAGTATAATCTTTGTACTGTGCATGGCTCCAGTCAGACTCAGTTCTTGTGCCTTGTTTAGTCTGAGGGAGACAATCTACAGTTCTATTTTTGGGGAAGCATCAGTGTAGTGTGTGGAAACACAGCCTGCATTATCTCCATGTTACCTTGAATGTGACAGTAGTTGAATTGTAGTGCTCTTTTTGATCTCTTCATCCAGGTGTCCGTTTCCTTGTTTACAGTTAACTTTCTGAAGCCAATAAGAGATCATTATAATACTTTAACCTGCCTTTTCCATAACAGAGCCCACAAATTCAGTGGGCTCAGTTTCACCCAGTAATTCTTCCAGTGAGTCCAAAAATCATGCTCCAATTGTAAATTCCCTCTTTTCCCTCTCCCTTAACACAGGTGTCCTCAAACTCTTTGGTTTTCCCAAGCAGACAATGTACTGTAGTCATTGTAGGCATGTAGAACCAGCTTGTCACTGGCTGTGTGGCTTCACTTGCTCATATCATTTTGTAGGTCAGAGTCCTACCTAAGAGACATGTCCCACCTATTTTATAAAGCTGTTATAGTCTGGATGAATATATGTCTGCTTTGAAATAAATCAGGACTGCAGGTAGGGCTTTTCCCCCTTCAGTTTTCTCTCTTGAGCAAGTTGTGCCTCCCACGCTTCCAGTTTTAGGCCCTGTAAAGCCCAGCACAGGCAGCTTCCCTGTTCTCTACCAATTTCCAGCCTCCCTGGACAACAGGAACACACTGTCTTGTGAGACACCAACACACTGAAACGCTGGAGTTGTGGTTTTCACCCTAACACCTGTTCCCTCTAGAGTGGGTGGGGAATTCAGGTTTTTATTGTAAAAAGGGAGCATTTAAAGTGATTCACACATTTGTTCAGTTTCTGCAAAGATCAGTTTTCAGGACTTGGGCCACAACCCTCCAAGGTGATCTTAGTGTGCATAATTGAGCGATGATGACTAGCCTTCTGACTTCTCCTTTTGGAGGTGTGTGTGGTGTTTAAGGGGAAACTTAAGGCACGCTGAAGTGAACAAGTTTGCTTGAAATGCAGCCAGCTAGGAGCAGACTCGTGGAACTGGGCAATAGAATCAGGTCTCTAAACATCTTGCTTAGCTCTCTTTTCCCCACCCTTTTTTGTTTCTGGACACTTGATTAATACATTTAGCAAGACAATTTAGCTACAGAAATGGCCCAAAATTAGATGATTCTTCTATAGTGAAGATCTTGACCGACTTGCAATTTTACCATGTTTTCTTGGTGTACTGCTGAGATCTGCAGAATGGATTTTTGTCTTTTCCCTGTGAGTAATTTTTCACGCAGCTTCCAGTTACCCTTGAAAAGGAATTTAGTCTCATCTTGAGAGAGAAATGCAGAAAGGAGAACTAGGCAGCCCACAGCCTGTTTCCTCACACCTCCTGGTCGTGCTTACTCTGCTCTTTGCAATCAGTGTCTCAATGTTGGTTAGTTCCCTCTTGGACACAGAAAATGATACCAGGATGGTGTTTCAAGTTGCAGACACTGAAACCACAAACCTTTGTATGGTGTCTCAGTTGTGCCTCCTTTGTCCACTTGAAGCAGGTTTTTCAAATATAAGAAGCTTACTTAACCCAGGGTTTAAAGCTATTTTTATCCAACATGAAATGTGCATGGAGAGAAGGCATCTGGAGATAGAGGACAGTACTGTTTGTTTTTCCTCAGGGTCTCCTTTATGCTCGGGAAAGATATAGCTATTTTCCAGAAAAATGATATTCAGATATCCTTCACACTCACACGGTTTGGGTCAACTCTGAGGGCCAAAGCAGCAGATTAATTTGCAAAATCCCACTGCTGCAGTCAATTCAAATCAACTGTAATGTCGTTGCTTTGGGTGGTCCTGATTTCTACTGAGGTTCTGGATCCTTCTCTCTGAGATCTTATTGAGTCCTATCAAATGCATGTGGAAATTTCTCGTTCCCAGACCACTGCTCCTGCACTGTTTGTAATAATAACTAAGGGCCCTTCTGTGTTCACCTCACATCAGCTGCTAAAATTGCCACTATTGTAACAATATATCAAAGAGTATGATCTCTTTGAAACACAGCTCCATAGCACAGTTTGGGGGGTAGCACATCCCTCTGTGCTGCTGTTCCCCAAATTTATCGGAAGTGCTTATGTAGGGTGAGACTACAGAATTTAGAATGCTGGCGCAAAGATTGATTGATAGAATTTTGCAGGCTTTACCAGAGCAGCCACGTGACTGTTATCAGACAGTTTCACTCCACCTTAAATGAAGAAGCATCTCTGTTGCCGTTGTGAGCTTTTAATCGCTCCAATTACCCTGCTTTTCCCATCCCGACAGCTGGCATGCACAGGACTCTCTCGGTAAGTCTTGAAAGAGAGGTGGATTTTTTTTTCCCTTCAGTCAAGTGAATGACCACAGCGCAAAGCACAGCCCCAACAACACCCAGCAATTTGCTCAGCTGGAGTTCGCTGATTTTGCACAGCAGACGTTTAATGTAGAACCCGTTGTTATGTGCACATTAACTCCCCTTCCAGAAGTTGCAGCAACACAGAGCACACTTAATTCAAGGAGTTATTGAAAAAAAAAAAATACACTAAAACCAGAGTTAACTTTAAACAAGAGCTTAGTTTAAAAAGCTGTGCTTGTTGTAGCTGGACTTTTAGTAGAACAGGCTGTTGGCTTTTGAATCAAAAGTGGGTAAACTCTGGTACCCGAATAAGAATCAAAGTGTATACAAGAAAAACCTTCTCTGCAATACACATAAAGGACTGACATTGCCTCAGGTGTAAGGAGAAGAGCTTTGCTCTCTTTCAGCTTCTCCTGAATGGCCATGCTGTGAGGACTTCTCAGGCAAGATTACTTGGGGGGTGGGGGGGTTGCCTAATGGAGGTGAATTGTTTCCCCTTCCTCACATCAGGAAATGTTCTGTGCCTGATGAACAAAAGAGATGAAATCCAGTCCTGGCTGCACTGAGTTTTCATAGCAATCACAGTTTGTCTCTTCAAAACTTAAATCCCAAAAGTAGGTCCTGTTGCTCTTACGTAAATTAAGCACCAAAGCCTGAAGAAGGGCTGAGGATTTCACCCTCCGTGAGGCCTGTCATGACTCGTGATGGGTCAAAGATTTAGTGACTTGCCAAAGGCCAGAGAGGAGGGAGCTGGGCATGTGTTTTTGTCTTAGCAGCAATGCCAGCTTATACAACTCTCCAGTTGACCATCCAGTGTCCTGAACTCTGGAAATGGTTAGGCTGAAAATTTGCGTTTTAAAGAAAACTTGGTGAGTTGGGTTTTCTTTGATTGTTTGTTTGGGTTTTTACCCAATAGACCGTGTTCTTTTCATTCACTTGGCTCATCCAAAGTTAGATACTTCTAGCACAATGAAAGAGATGGCTCTAGATCATTCTTAGTAGCTGGTTCTCGCAGCTCTGTTACTCAATATCTTACCAATGCTGCAATGTCACTAAATTCCCAGATATTCTTCAGAAATGTGTTCTCTGGAAAACCTCTCCAAATAGCACTGAGTTGAGAACCCCTATAGTCTAAATTGAATACCAAAACCCCTATTTGAGAAGAAACAATTCAATACATTTGCCACTCTGGCCCATTAACAGAAACCAGTTTATGCCCCCAAACCATCTAAATTGCAAAGTTTTCCAACAGTTTAATATACAGCTGCTTCTCTTGTGTGCTGAGCTGGACCTGCAGCTGCTGGTGCCTTCTCTAGTGATCAGAAAGGCTTGTAGAAGTGTTGCCTTGAGCTCCCATACAAATAACAATGAAATCAGGAGCCAAGAAATGTGAGCAAAACACAAATACCCTGGAGAGAGGTGTGTCATGGTTGTGGTTTTACACTCTTCTCCTCTGCCCTCCTTCTCCCTGCTGTAAAAGTTTGTTTGAAAGCTACAGAATAAAAGTTGCTATGGGATCACTTCTCTTTTATAACAGTGCAGAGCTCCAACTTCCTTTTGTACATCACTCCAGAGTGTCCTGGGAGCTTGAGTTCCCCTTTGAAACTCCAAGTGTGCCTCAAGGAGCAAATGAGTGCAGGTTGTTCTCAGCACCTTGCAGAAGTAATTTTGGTGTGTTGTGGTGCAGGAGGGGTCAATTTAGTGATATTCACCCTCAATCTTAAATTCAGTCCTGCTGTTCAAAGGTAACTCCAAATTTTCACTGCTTTCCCCACGTGAGGATCTAGATCCAGGTTTGCTGTGCCATCGGTTTCCTCAGCCAGACCCTGAACACCTGCTCTAAGGGCCCAGCTTTTCTGACTGGCTGTGCCCAGCAATCCCTGTCCCTCTCCAAAGACAGAAGGTGGCTTAGCCTGGGGAACCGGCTTTGAAATGAGAATTCGTTCTTAAAAGCCACATTTTAGTTGTGCTAATCCGTTGTACCAACCCTCCCCCAAAGACTGGGGTACAGGCACCTGCTCTGTGTTGCAGGCAAGTGAAGGTGCTCAGGCAGCTCCAGCAGAGCTGCTCTGGGTGTGGGCAGACCCAGAGAGGACACACATGGTAACCATTTGTGCATGGCTTCAGAGCTACCTTTATTCAGAAAGGCTCAGGATTGCCATGGCAACCCCAATCACAAACTGTAAAGGATTCATGCTAAAACCCAAAAAGGCTCAAGCTTTAAGGGCTTTTCTCCCTTTCTCTCCCTCTTTCTTATTTTCTCCATCACAGAAACCGATTCTGAGCAGATGGGCCTATAGCAGCTTTATCATGGACCCTTTGTGTGCTGGGAGCCCTTTGTTCCCTGGTTTCTGAGCCTAAGCAAATGCAGCTGCTCTGGGAGTCAGCGGGAATATCAGGTGTCTGTCTTCCAGTGACTCAATCAGCAGGGTCCTTGCAATGAAACTACCCAGTCCAGTGGCTCTTTTCAGCTCCAGAACATCTCAGTGGGGTGAGGTCTGAAACTGCTGGTCTTGCACTGCTCTGTTTGGAAAGACTGTCCCTTATTACAGCCAGAAAATCTCTGGTGCATTTTCTGTGTGCCAAAATTTTAGGGTCCTGGGAGATGAGCTCTGTAAAATCTTACAGGAGTGGTGTGGGAGATTATTGAGTCATCTATTCCTTACATCCTCCTCTGAAATGTTACAAAGTTGATCACAGAAGCAAGTTCTAATTATCTACATGCACTCTTCTAGCTCGGCTTAGAAGAGCTCAGGGAGCTTCCGTGGTTGGGAATTTATTTGGCTGCCTCTTGGACTGGGATGGTTTTGTCTCTCCAGCTGCTTGCTCAGTCCTGTCTTGGATATCTGTTTACAGTGGCATAACCGGACCTTTAATTTTCCTATCCTTATTCTATTTATGCACATAATATGTTTAAACAAAGCTCTGTCCACTGGATGATCTTTGTGATGAACAGGAGATTTGGGGAATTCCAATGGAGCAGAGTAGCTCAGGGGGATCTCTCATCATATTTTATTCCCTATATGCTGAATGCATTTCAGAACTATCTTCCCCTCCCGAACTGAAATGTGAAAAGTAATTCTGTTCTACCCACTGACCTTCATGTCCTTGCCCCTGGTGGACAGCAGGAATTCCTACAGAGCTGATATTTTCTCTGCTGCTGAGGAAAAACTTTTTCATTTGCTCCGAGTTACACTGGATGTTCTCCATGGCTCCATGGTTACCCAATTCACACTTCTGCTCCCTGCCTAGAATTTGCCACAGGATTATCAACTGGCTGAGACTGGAGGACCTTTATAGGTATGAACACAAGTCTCCCTGATTTGTCTTGGCTGATTCTGACCATTTGCTGAAACAACTCCTTCTAAGACCAGCTAATATTTTACACAAGTGGGTGTGGTGTGCACAACTGAAAGCAGCACATTTGTATTTTCACCCTTTGCCTGAAAGGGGAACCAGCTGTTTGGGTGGGGGGAGTTCCTGGATCAGTTGAAGTGGGAAATAGGGAACTGAAAAAGTCTTTTTGGCTTCAATTTTCCTTAAGAAACATGTCTCGGTGAGCTCCCAGAGAAATCTGGCTTTTGTTGCCTCTTAATACAGCGAAGAGACATCTTGATTATTTTTTATTTTATTTTTAAGAAGAAATAGCAGATCAGCACGGCCAAAAGTGGATAGGAACAATGTGAGGAATTGCTAAATGCTAAAGGAAAGTAAAGGTGATATGAGGGATTAAATTGTTATTGTTTGACTGAGCTTTAAAGGCAGAATGTTCAGTATTTAGTCATGCAGTCTGACATGATTGTGTTTTATGAATGTGTTTGTCGAATAATGGGGTTGGTCCAGCAGTGCCCTTGGTGCCCAGTGTGGGAAGAGCTCCTTTTGCTTTGATGCCAGGTCTGAGCAGCTGCATTCTGTCCAGTGACAGTTCTGATAATGCATAAGTTGCAGTGCATCTGAAATGGCTGGTGCAGCAGGAAGGCTCTCCCACAGAAATAGTTCACGAGTGATTACCCCCTCTCTGGCTCAGGCAGACAACACAGCAAACGTTTGCAGAGCACAGCAATCCAGCAATCATTACAGCACCAATCCTCTTGCTCCTGAATGGAAATGCATGAGAGAACTATATGTACAAACCCCAAAATACTTCCTGGGCATAAAGCCAAAGTAGAATAATTTAACCGCATCAAAGTGTTTTGTGCTTGGGGGGCTTTTTTTTTTTCATGGTAACACATGAAAATCAACATGTTCTCAAGGAAAGCAGAGGTTTTGTAGAAACAGCCTTTTGTAGGGGCAGAATGGTTTTTTTTTCATTGAATTTTGACCCATTTTTCTAAGACAGACTGTTCAAAACTCAGGGGCACATGCAAATTAGGGGCAAAAGTCTAATTTGCACATGCATTTGCCAGGATTGTAAGAACAGAATTAAACTGATTTGGTGCTAGGGGATTAATAATACTCCAGGTCTGAACAGAAGGGGAGTGTGAGGGGGTGGGAGGTGGTTCTAATTTCATGATTCCTGGCAATGTCAGCCCTGGCATATATATAATTAACCTACTTGATTAGCACCACAGAACGAAAATATGAATGGGGGAGCTATTCACTCTGCCAGCCCAAAGCTGAGGAGCTGGAAGGCACTGAGAAGAGGGCTGAGGGGTGGGCAGAGAAGCCCTGCAGATAGAACAGTTTGTAATGATTTTGCTAGCTGGAGACTCAGCATGACTTCCCCTTCCCTTGTTTATGGCAGAGCTCCAGTCGCAGCCTCCTTCCCGAACTGAAGTCGTGGTCTCCCTCCAGAATCTTTTACAGTCCTGTCCTCGTTGCTCGTGTTCAAAGGCCTGGAGAAATGACTGCTCTGCTTTTTAACACGCTGTGGAGTCATGGATCTGTGCTCCCTCAGCCCTTGTGTGGAGCAGCCCTCCAGAATAAATAACTGCAACAGCTCCTGCTGAAGAATACAATTCACACAGACAAAGGAGGGAGCATTAGTTGCTTCCACCCCCC
>VZRE01002870.1:173342-221654 GCA_013396775.1 Cephalopterus ornatus
CCCCCCCCGCCTTTGTTCACAAGCAAAATAACCAAGGCAATCCATCCCTTTCCCAGAACGTGGAAGTAGGGATAAGTAGCTGTAGAATCCTACAGGGCAGATGTCTGATAACAAATCCATTCAGTTTAGCTCTCCTTCATGGAAAATAAAGGAATATAAGAACTCATTCTTGCCAGTGCCCCAAGCAGAAGCTTAGCAGCTCGCAGTAGTGACAGCTCAGATTATTAGTGTATTTATAATAAAGTCTTTTAAGTCTGCCACATGGAGGGATTTGTGAGTCAGCAAATAGGTCTGCAAGAGACAGGCCAGCACAGAACGGAAACCTGTCAGGAATTACTCAACCTTCAGCATGCCCAAGTCCGCCCTCGTTTCCTTTAGCAAGAACTATTGTTCTGGGAATGAGAATTGTTATGTTTAATTTCTTTGAAAGCAGTGCAGGGAAGGCAAGGAGAAGTGTTGGCTTGTGACAGAGGATAATGAAGCAGGTCAGCCTCCCCGAGCTGGCACCGGCACCGAGTGAGCTGTGCACGAGGATGTTCTACCAAATCACCTGCCAGGCAAAGGCTGCTACCCAGTTTACCCTCTTAACCTACATTTGGAAGCACACCGTGCTGTACAGATGCACATTGCAGTAGGTTTGGGGGAACTGATTGACTTTCTAATAGGTTTACAGCTGGAGATACCAATTTAGGGCTCAAAGGAAGGACAGCCCTTAATCCTGTTCAATCTGGAGGTTCCTTGCAGGGCTGAGGCCACATAGAACACAGAACACAGAGGTGTGTAATCAGTTTTCTAGATTTTTTTTTTTTAATAGCATTATTTACATAATGCAAAAGACCTTAATGATATATGTTTTCATTGAGATTTTAGGAAAAAATAAATCACATTTACTGTTGTGACAAGCCAGAAAGCAGCAGCTGAATGCCAGGGCATAAAGGGGAGATTCTAAAGAAAAGGATGCACAACTCTTACCAAAAGTTGGTTGGAATGAAACACTAATTCACATCAGGATCTTTCAAAGCCTTGCTAATCATGGCTCCTAATCACTTATGCTCACTGATGGTCCCATTCTGCTTTTTATAGCACTAGTAATCCAGGTAACCTGGACAAGCTCCAACTTGGATAATTATGTTCTGCTGACCTAAATTCCTCTTGGTGTTTCAAATGGATGCTGTTCTCGGGCTGATATCCTAAATAAGCAATTGCTGGTTTGTGCACTCTAAAAGGCTTTCTGTGTTTCATCTGAGTTAACTGTGTCTCACTGGAAATACAACGTGACCGAGGGACATTGTGGTAGGTTTATGAACTTAAAAATCCCTTTGTAGGGATAAAGTGGGAGAGGAATTAGCATATTTCATTTACAGTTTACAGCATCTACTGAAAAATATTTTTGCTGATATATGTCAGATGTGTTAATTAAATGGGATACTTTGGCACGCACACACGCTCTGGGGTGTGGGCATTGTAGGCACTTTAATAGGCAGTCCTAGAAATTCAGCTTTTCTTGGCATTTATCACAGGCTTCAGAGAACGAATGCTCATAATTCTGCCAAGCACTCAGTAACGAGAATTTCAGCTGAGCATTTCCAGCTTGTTCTTCCCAGTTCCAGCTGGTCATCCAGTACCTGAAACACACCAGTGGTTCCTGGAAACACATTTCCTCCAGGAAGGCTCAGCACAGATCAATAGACAGACCACAGACTAAAGCGTATGTGCAGATAAACCCTGCTGGGGATATTCTGGGGCGGAAAGGTGTGTGGGTTTGGTTGAGTTTTTTTTAATGAAGGCTCCAAGATGAGGCAACAGCCTGAGGCAGCTGTAAAAGGATAAAGCAGATCTAGTGGATCACCCTGGGGACGTCAGCTGAATCAACATCAGCTAAATTTACTAGACTTTCTTCCACATCTTGATTTCAGTCTGCTCTGAGTGTCAAGTACTCACCTTCACTGTTGTGTTACCCATCTGGTTTGTGATTTTATCAAAATCATTTTACTAATCTTCATCTCTCAGCTCAAGCTTGGGCCTTGCTCTCTTTCATGTGATCTGAGCTCTTGGCACTCCTGGACAGGATCCCTTCACCGGTCAGCCGAGCAGAGGAAAACTGAGGGACCAGCATTTCAGGGATAAGCACAGGAAACAAGGAAATGTGTGTAGGAAGGGATCAGAAGGGAAATCAGGGTCAAAGCCACAGATTTGAAGAAGGATGGGACAGGAAGTAGGAGGGTGACTGGAGAGGAAGAGCAAAGCTGCTGCTAAAGGACGTAACAGCAGAGTATGGAAAAGTGGAAAGGTGGAGTGTCAGTGGCTGAAAGAAATGAGTAGAGGATGGAGCCATGAGTAGCAAGGACAAGGTCTGGGATTGGGAACAGGAATTAGCACAAAGCCACTGCTCAGAGGAAACAAGAGAAATTCGGGTCTCATCAGCACCCAGCCCTGCTGACATTCCCTCTCACTCCTGTCAGGGTAACACTACAGTGAGCTGCAGCCACTGCCAGAGAAACCTGGCTGTGTCAGGGCACAGCCACAAAGCCACTGCACTTTCATCAGTGCAGTAAAATCCATGAATTATATATATTTGAGTATGTAAGTCCTGTTCTCTGCATGGATACAGGCACAGTTGCTGTTTCATGCAGTCAAACAAATTGAGATGCACGAAATGGGCCAAACAATTCCCTCATGCATTAAACATGGATGAACTTGACCTAAAATCTTTTAAAATTGCATTTACTTCTCTCTGTCACCAGTAAAAATGTGAGTTAATAATGCTGGAGCCAGCTGAGGCCACAAATTCCTTGAAATAAGGACATTATACGCTGAAAACAGTTCTGATAAGCACAAGAATGATTGCAGTCTTTAGCTTAGGATCTTGAATAAAGCACTCCTGGGATTTTGGAGAGGACTTGGTGTTACTGTGCTGTGATGCTGCAGCCACTCTGGGAGTGTCTGAGCTCAGAGCAGAGCTCAGTGTGGTGTTTTCCAGGGATGTTACAGGAATTAAGAAGAGATTATACAATCACTTCTAATTGGCTTCCAAAAAGGTTTTGTTACTGGTTTCAGGATGTGAGTAAATTAAGCAGATTAACTGTTTTTTATTTCCTTGTATTTCAACGGAAAGAAAAGTAGGAAACCCCCATGCAAATTTAATCTGCCTTGAACTCACTCTGTCTCTTAGAATAATCATTTTTTACTCCTTTCCACTTTAGTATTTTGGGCTACTTTCATACTTCAGTCTTGGGAAGCTTTAGAGATAGAAGACTTATGGTCTCCAAGGATTTATATTGCATAAAGCCCCTTTCTCTCTGTAAGCACAGACTTGAAACAACACGAGCAGCCTGAGACAGGCAACAGTTTTTGAGGGGAACTGAGAAAGAAGAGAGACTGTCTCTGATGAGAAGTGGATACTGAAGCAAATAACAAAAACATGGCCAAAAGTCCATGATGTTGCAGCCACTGTTGAGCGTGGTATAGGGGAAAACTTTCACAGTACCATTTGCAGAACTGCAACGTCATTAACTGGTTAGTGATAATGACCATTATCACAAGGACACTTTTTCTCCAGCCTTTTATCTTCGATGAGCTGGAAGAATGTCACTCTTAAACCTCACAGCACCACCCTGGAGTAGGTCACCGTGTAGGGAGAGTCAGAATCACTCAGTGTTTCCCTCAATTCACCTCACAGTAAAAATCACATTTTTAGGTGGTGAGACTTTGTTTGTGCTGCAATGTGCTTTAGCTTCAGAAAGCTGTCTGACAACTACAGAACCATCAGGATTTTAGACTGAAGAGTTCTTGGTCACTCTGGAGCTATCCAAGGTCATTCACTTTGCCACCAGAAGTTAGACTCGGCCAGTCAGGTTCTCAGCATCCTCTGAGATACAGGTATTTCCCATGCAGTGCAAAAAGCAGTGAGCAAATACACGTTAAGAGTGCCCTGTTGCACAGTTACCATAGAGACGGCACATTAAAAGAACTTATTCCCCTATCACTGATCTAGAAATAAAACCAACATTTTCTATTCTTTTTTTATTCTCTTGCACATACACAAGGGGTTGAATTTCTAGTCATATCCTTGTGTTTATGATCAATGTTTTGTGCATATTCCTCTTTGATGCTAAAGTGCAGACTCAGTCCCACCATCCCTGGGGTTGAGCAGAGTTCAGCCTTCAGAGCTCCCCACTTTGTTCCTTAAACCCTGCTCACACAATTTCCTGTTTAGATGCAAAAAAAAAAAAAGGGGGCTAAAGAGCTCTTGGTGCTTCCTCTTCTGGGCTCAGTGCAGTCGTCTCTTCCACAGAAGCAGCTGACAGCATATTTCTCTGATAGGCACTTGAGCTAATTTTTCATATTCTTATCAGTTCAGATGGCTCTTTGTAAGAGCCGTTTCAAAACCTAATTTCAAGTGGCAAAAAAAAATATCAGATAAAATAGGTTCTTTGAATTGTAAAAGCATTAGCTGAGCAGTCTTGGTTCAGTGTGAGAGAAGCACAAAGCTCTGCAGTTAATACCCTAGAAAAGCTCTGTAAAGAAGGTACAAGAAATCTGGATCTCAGTTTTGCAGACATTGCTGTTCCTTTGCTGTATTCTCTGCACTTCTCTGAGGTTTAGAAAAGGGTCCTGATACTTGTTAGCTCCTTCAACTTAAAGGTTTGTTGTCTTACTAAATACAGAGGTGGAAGCTGGGAATCTTTGCAGCTGAGGCCTTTCCGTTGTTCACTCCTCCTCGCTCTTTGGGGAAGTGGCAGTGTCACAATGATCACCAGGGTTAACAGTGGCACTGAAAGGTCAGCAAGAAACATGTGAGCAGTGAAAACAATTCTCCTCGAGGCTTCTTTTCCTGGTAGGTTTGACTGAAATCTTTCCGAGGTGACAAGCCTGAAGAGAAGCTCTGAAAAAGCCAAGAGGGAGACCTTGGAGAAGAAAGCAAGTTTTTGAAATGCATGGGGAGGTCAGTACAGTTCAGGTGACGGGGGATTCATACTACAGGAGCCCTCAAAGGCCTGGCTGCAAAAACTGCTGAGCGAAGGCAAGACACATATTCCAGAGTACATTCCTTCCCTTGAGGTTGGTTGTGTCCAGGAGATAAAAGGACATCAACCAAGTGATGTCCACTTTTCACCACTTTCAGTATCCCCTCCCCAATTTTAACATCTACCCTGAATCTATTTTCTGCTCTATATTATTTAGTCACTAATTGCACAATAATTCTTCAATTACTGTAGGCTGGAGAACAGGGAAATCCATCTGTTGGGTGCTCTGTGTCCCTTATGACTCTTCCTGACCTAAATTTGGAGAGGCTCCACCTTGCGACTCCTTTCCACTCCCTGAGGGTGTTGACTGCCAGGCACTAACAGATTAAATTGAAGTTCCAAGTGCCAGCAGTCTGCCCTAACTCCCAGCAATTAATAGTCTGGCAGAAGGGACAGATGAGCCACATATGAAGCAGATCCTGAATTAGGCTGTAACTTGTAGCCTATGATATTTAAGTTGTGAAACTAGAGCTGTCTACCTACATAGGCAAGGCCAGAAACTGGTGATGTAAAACCCCCTTTCTGCTTCAGGGAAAAGCAAGTTTGGATCCCAGAGGATGTCTTTGGGAATAAACTGGGATTCTGAATTGCCCCTTTTGTCCTCACCTGGACAGTCAGTGTGACAAACAGTAGCCCATAATTGAGGGTCAGAAGGACCCAGCATCCAGCTGTCTTGGTGAGGAAGGAGTGGTGTCTGGCATATTTTCTTCAAGTATTTTTACCCAGTAACTTTATGATTCTGTTGACTTTCTAAATACACTAATAAGCACTTTTACATCTTCAAAGTGCTTACAGACACTATCTCACTCAATCTCCTCTGGAAGGACCATAAGTAACGAAGAAGTAAATGATTTAGTTTTGTAGAAGAACTCAAAGCTTAAGAGGAATTAAAGACCTGATGTCAAGCTGAATCAAAGCAGTGGAAATGAACTTGCAACTTGGATCTATCTAAGGTTTTATTGCCAGCAGGATGGTGGAACTGGCAATAGCTGGTGCAGAAACAACTTCTCTCCCTCCAGCCCCTTAGAGTGGCCATTTGAGCCTTTCCAGCAGGGCACTGAGCTCGTGGCTCTCCTGGTAACTGCCCACATTGCTCTGGCCACAGCAGGGCCTGGTGCAGCCCTTCTGTGCCTTGCCAATGTCACTGTGCTGGGGATAAATGTCACATGGAGGAACAAATTAGAGCTGGGACCGCCCAAATCCCAGAGAAGTGCCCAGAGAAGTGCCCAGTTTGTAAATTAAGATGGTACCTCTCACAAAGATCCTGCTTATTTTGTCACAGGGGAGGCCAGCTGGATGAAAATATTTCTTTTTGGATAGTAGTTGTAGGATAATAAGACGACTGGCGTCGTAGAAAGCCAAAATCTTTGCAAGTGCCAAGTGCTGGTTTGAATGCGCTCCTTTCTTTCGAGACCTTCAGCTATTCCCTGCGTGCTGGGAAACACTTTCTGAAGAACCATTTCTTGAACTGGTACAGCACAAGAAAAGCATTCCTCCTTCAGAGAGCACTGAATACTAATTTACTGTTGGCAGGTTGGGGAAAAAAAACAGCCCCCCTTTCACAAGGATGTTTTTCCCCTGTCCTTTTTTGAATTGAATAATGTGTTAATTTAGGGCTAAAGTGCTCTGTTCCCTCAGCTCTACTCTGACTTTGATGCTGTATAAGACCCTCCCAGCACTGCTTTTCTCTGGCACTGCTCAGATATGAGACTGTCCCAAAAGCATTCTGTAAATCTCCTAATTAAGCAGAGGAAGGCAGTGACAAGTGAAGGGAGCATGTAAACAGGGCAGGCATCATATCCAGCCCAGTACCCCACGTGCTGGTGTGAGCACTGGCACCAGCTGAGGCAGGGCTGGGTTTGTGTCTGCCTGGCCAGCACATCCCAGACTGGCTTTGAAAGCCCTGCTCTGGGTGTTTTGCTTGTGTTCAGGATTCCTTAATGATAAGTTGGATTTTGCAAAAAAATATAATTTCCGTCACAGCTCCCAAGCTTTATGCACCTACAGTTTCCCTCTACCCTTGTGGGACAGACCAGGGTCCTTTTGGAAGCCCCTGATGTCCCTCAGTGCCACTGCACCTGAGGCAAACAAAAGCCCCCTTAACCATACACTGGTGCAGAGCACAGACCTGCCCTTCTCCCCCACAGAAACCTCCCCAAACTGCCTCAAACACTTACCTACATATTGCCTTGCCAATGCAGACACGAGGGAAGCTTAGATTCAGGTGCAAATCAGCAATAATTTCAGGGCCAGGCTAGGTTTTATCTGGTAATGATGGTTCATTACCCTAAATTATGACATCACTGAACCAGTTTATTGCCTCCAGACAATTAATTATCAAGACATTCCTGATTTGTGGAGCTTAAGTAGGCAAGTGCATCTACAGATGTTGCCCATTACTTGGGTTATGGGATTATACATTAATCTTTTACAGCCATGAATACGTGTGGAAATTAGTATTCAATGGTTCTCTTGGATCTCATCATCACAAAACATGGCACAATCCAAATGTATGAAATGCCTGTACCTTAGAAAGGCCTTAAAAAGGCTGGGTCTGGGTGGGGATTAGACCCTAAACTATGTGCTGATTCACTGGAACAAAAAAAAAAGTCCACTGCGTTTCTAGACCTCCATAAATCTCCAGGTGTTTATAGGAATGGTTTTCTTTTGTTTTACTTATCATCAAATAGTGGTTTAGAGCAAAGCAGAGGATCCAGGAGTGTACAAACCTGCCACACAGACATTAAAAGTGATGTACTGTGAGAAGCAGGGACTTAAATCCCTTTTTATGAGATGCTGAAATGCCCCTAAAAAGCTGTCATTGCCCCAGTTTGTGTGACCTTAGAGCTGAAGGGGTATTCAAAAATGAACCAAACCAAACAGCTTCTGGAGGAAGATCAAATGTGAACTGGTGTTTGGCTCATGTGCTGTTCATTTTCCAGATACTGGATAAATGAAAGGCTGAATAAGGAAAGTTCAGTGAGAGCAAAGTGCAGGTACCCAGCTGAGTCAGTATAGATAACTCACTTCTGATAACATAATTATAACTCTAATGTTCTATCCTGTACAAGCAGTGTCAGGAAACACAGCTGACAACCTGGTATTCACGGTATTGATCTGAACTCATGCATGAAGTGTTTCAGATGCTGTAGGTTTTTTCAGGTGGATTGTACCCTGAAATTAAAGAGGATGACCCTGAGGCATGCACTGTACACGTGGCTTTGGAAAAATTATCCTGCATTCTTTATCTTTTCTTCTCTGGGTGAATTCCTTTAGTGGTAAACACGTTTTCACACTTGAGGGGTCTAGCTTGGGAATATTTTCCAGTTCTGGATGGTCTCACACTGGAACACAGAGCTGTAATCTGCAGAAAGGCTTCTCTGATCTTACCAAAGAGGCCCTCGTCAGACTGAAATGGGACAAGAAGGTCTTGTTCTGAGTTTCAGTGGAGCCTCTCCCTGGCCTTTGGCATGACGCAGGTGCTTATATTCATGATCATATGTAATTAATTACACCCATGATAAATTTGTTTACATAATTAGTATCCACATAATCTGGAAGGAATCACAGAGAGCAGAATTATATCATCCCAGTGTTTAAAGCTAGTTTTTGAAATTATATGTTCTGCACGGAGACATTCTGTGTTGAAAGCAAGACTCAGCCTGGTCTGTCAGGCTGTGGCCTTGGTTTTGTCCTGCTCCCAAGGACAATGACAGGGCAGTCTGTGGTAGCTGAGCAGGAATTGTTCTGGTTAAGAACTTTCTTTTCTTGGTATAAATCAGAGCCCAGCTCTGACTCAGTTGCAGCAACTGTAGCAGAAATTCCCTTAACCCAGAAGAGTGTAGACACAGCTCAGTCCTGTCCTCTTCCTTCTTGTGTCTCTCAGTGTTACCACAGTCCCCCCTTCTGAAGAATACAGCGAAAAATACTCATTCTCTCCTTCAGCCTTTTAAGTCTTAGTGTAATATTTTTTGTCCCAGTGTCTTCTCAGTCTCATTTTCTCTTTTCTTCCCTCATTTCATCTAAGCTCTGTTTCATGTCAAATAAGGTACCATCCCCTGTAAGAGTCAATTTAACTTAAAAAGAGATAACATCTATTTTATTTTTAATTTTTCTAGCATTCTCCTTCAAGTAGGCAAAGGTTTTCTGCATTGTATTCAGTAATTAACTTGTCTTTGAATCAACCCATATGCTCAACTACTGCAAATTATTTTCTGGCTAGAATCATTTATTGGTTGAAAGAAAATGAACATTTTAATCAAAGTAACATTAAAAAGTAACTCAGCTGTGTTAGTGGTTCTGAAAATTTGGTGATGGAAAATTTGCTAAGTATGTTAATATTAAGGAAAGCTTTGATTGGGTCTCAATGGGGATGCTTTCTGCATCTTATAGCTATATATAAGCCACATTACATTTCCTCTTTCAAAATATTCCATTCTGCAGTAGAAGGGATCCTGGGCCTTTCCAAATGTCTTGGAAAAGAATCTGGGGGAGAAATGGGAGTAATGGCTTTTATCCAGCTCCGACTGCTTAGTCACTGGCTGGAAGGACACCTCTGAGAGACACAGGAGGCTTAAACTCCAAAACAAGGATGGTTTTAGTGTCTCCTACCTAATGCTTGAACCAGGGCAAATGTGGGGACATAAATTGCAATAGTGAGGCAGGAGTGCTGCAAAGTGGCTTTGTCAGAGAAGGAGGTGGGTGAGAAAGTGTTTAGGCTTCTCAGGATCCTGGTGTGAGTCTGCTCCAGCCCCCTTCCCAGATGAAGGGTGGGATGGGCTGTCCATCATTTGAAGAGAATGAATATTCCTCTCCTTGGAGATTCAGGCCAGAAATTCAAGCCACACCAAACCTGGTCCATATGTTCCTACAAGAAGTTCATGCTTCAGCAATGAAGTGTTTTTGTTCCAAAAAGGACCACTGAGTTTTGCTCTTGACTTCAATATGACCGAGGTTCCACTTGTAAAAGGCTTTAAAACCTCTGGCACTTGGCTGCAGCTCATTTCTCTTACAAATCCCTGAGGCCATGATTCAACAAAACAATAAATCCAGCTTAAGGGCTCCTTGTGTCAGCTCAGAAAAGTCATGACACAGAATCACATCACACAGAGCACTGAGCCAGGGTAAGCAAACATGCCTATTCAAATGTATTAAAAAATAATGATAAGTTTATGTTGGACCAGAAGTCTCTCTCCTAATGAGACATCTCCTGCAGCTACTGCTCCAATATTTTAATTGTCTGTCCTCTTCTAGGCAGGGGAAAGTGAACAAAAATGTTGTGTTCTGCACTCTGGGTACTTCACCACCATTAAGATCCTGTGCCGATGTCTGATCCACATCCAATGAGGTTTTCTGGCAGATCAGCAGTGCAGAGAACTGCTATTAATGATCAGAGAACCAGGGCCTCAATCCAGCAGCCTGGGAAGATGCTTGGAAAAAGTAGCAGTGCTTTTGCAGAGGCACTTGGAGAACATCACGGTACTCATTTCTCCTGGTTCTTTCATCACGGAAGTCACAAAGCTGCACAGGCAACTCACTGCAAAGAATTGTTCCTTAAGCACGGGAAGATCCAGGAGTCCAATGAGACATCATCAAATGAGAAAGCAGCCATGAAATATTCCAGCTGTGGTTGGAATAGAAAGTTATTCCTCCTCAGTCCATCACGTGAAGATTCCCTCAGCTGGCCCCTGCCAAACATGCACTGGTAGTAAATGACTGAAGTCAGGCCTGAAATTGTTTAAATTCTTTGTCACAGAAAGGAGAAGCTCAGCAAATCCTGGGGATCCACAGGTAGCTGTTCCAAACTGAGCTCCTTTTGGGAAAGAAGGTTGATCTCTCATTGCAAATTTGCTTCAGTTTTTCTGGAATTTTTTTTGCAGCCCAAAGCCATCGTGCCTTTGCCTTCAGTATTTCAACAACCTTTTCTCTGTGAGGTGTGTTCTTGTGTCATCAAGTTTTATTCCCAAATCCATTAGAACACTTTGACTCAAGGAATAACTTCATTGTATGACACAGGTGCCAGGTGAACATTTCCCACTAACAGGGAACATTTCTGTGTTCCCTTGACCATGTTGCTAAATCCTCTCCATCTATAGAAATAACAATTAGGACATCTGAGGTCACATTCACAATAGCCAGAACAATCCTGTAGTCTCTTCCAGAAAACAAGGAATTGCAGTAAACAAGGGAGAGGTTTCCCAGAAAGAGACATTTCACAGTGAGCTCAGTCCATCATGAGCTGTAGAGAATTGAAGCAGTTTGTCGTAGCCCTGCAGGTCATTCCCAAAGGAGAGTGAACAGGGATGTTGCCAAATCTAAAAGCTTTGACTGACATGTTTAGGGCCAGAGTTGCCCCTAAACTGTGGTGTTATTCACCCTTCAGCACAGCTGTTTTGGCTTTGTAGATGTTAAGTATAATCTGTGCTGAAAGGGAAAAAAATGGAAATTAATTTGTTAGTGATAATGCTCATTGTTTCCTTGCACAGTTTGTGTGCAGAGCTCATGGTGTAGGAACAGCCCCAGACCTTTCCCACTGCAGCAGCCCATGGAGAGCTCCAGAGAAAGGGCTTTCCCATGCCATAACACTGATCCTCTGGAGCACACGGGGTGTTTTGTCCTGCTGTGAGCCCAAGCTGCCAGTCAGATCATCATAAAACCTTCCTGAAAGCAAACAGAATTAAATTGTGTAGTAGAAGACACTAGTTCAATTTCTTACAGTCCATAAAAATCGCAGAATTCCTGGAAGGGATGGATTCCTGGCACTCAAGCAGAATCAGAGAGGCAGTAAAAAGAAAAGAGAATGACACCTGGGGCATGTAAAACAATCACAATCAAGATTTATTTCTTTTTTAAGCGAGACAAGTGGATAGGAAAGATTACAGAAACATTGGGGTGGTTAAGACTCTGCTCAGGAGTTGTGTCCAGTCTTATATAAATACATAATAAGATGCAGCCCCTGGCCTGAAGAAATTATGTTTTGAAAGGCCAGACTCAGAGAGGCTGGGGAGGGCCAGAGAAGGGAAGCAGCATGCCCCAAATGAGCTTAGGATCTGAGCCAGCTTCCTCCCACACTGGTGTGATGGGATCTCACCCCCTCCTGGACTGACTGGTGTGAAACAAATCCTCCTTGGCAGAAATGAGGCACTCACACCACTCCCAAACTCAGCTGCAAATCTCCTCCATGCAGAGCTTTCCCGTTAGATGTGTGGCCCCTGAACAGTGAATTTAAGCCTGCTAACAAAAAAGGTTGTTTTACTTTGTAGTGTTTCATGGAACCCTTGGAAGTAGCCCTTGGAATACCAGGCGTCTGCAAATTTCAATTTGAGTGTCTATGTTTTATAAGTCTCTTTACACTGTCTTGGTCCTCAATATGTTTGGAAGTTTACAGTCAGAGCCAACAGTTTCAGAAATTCTGAGCTGCCCCATTTCTTGTCATCCTCTTTTGGACTAAAGTAAATGGAATAATTGAAATTTTCATGCTGAATGAAAACTGAAGGTGAATTAAAGTGAAGTTTGAAGAGTTCCTACAAGACCTAGGGAATGCAGAACCAAAACTGAGGAGGGAAGACCCCAGATGAGGGAAGTCATTGTAGCACTCTCCAGCTTCCTCGCGAGGGGCAGGAGAAGGGCAGGCGCTGATCTCTTCTCTGGGGACCTGTGACAGGACCCGGGAACTGATGTTTTGGAAATCCCCATGGAGATATTGCTATGACAATTCAACAATGCCTAGTATGTGAAACACCGATGTTAACACTTCTAATTTGTCCAAAACGTCCTTCTTCCATTCTTGCAACATGCTAGAAAAAGAAACCGCGAGTTGGATTAGATTCCAATTACCGGCAGAATACTTGTTTGTTGACAGATGTGTCTTCCTGTTGGAAGTTAATGTAAACCAGGATAGGAAAGCTGAACTGATCAAACTGAGGTCTTTTCGAGGTGAAAAATAGAACAATTGCCGGATGCAGGTAGATAAATTTTTTCCTATGGGACAAAAATTCCGTGGAACATGCTGATTTTGCAAAACTAAAACCTTTCCCAGGAATCTGTCAATTCAGTTTAGCAGGGAACTAAAAAAATGATCAATTGAATTGTTTCGGGTTTTTTATTTGTTATTTATTACTCTGAAGAATTAACACTAAAAGAAATGTCACTGGTAAGACATCATTTCTACAGCTCTTTACACTTATACAAATAGTGTAACAAAATCAACATAAAATGATTCGGTTGTGAAAAAAAACTTTGTTATAAGCATCACAACTTTTTGTGTTGTGGGGTTTTTTTCCAGTTTGGAACAAAGCAAATTTGGAATTACAGCCTTGTAGAAAAACTGAGGTTGGAAGGGACCTCTGGAGGCCCCGCGGTAGAAGCTCAAAGCAGAGCTAATTTCTGAGTCAGATCAAGTCATGGAGGAACTCGTCCCCACAAATTTTGAAATTCCACAAGGACTGTGATTCCACAGCCTCTCTGGATCCCTGATCCGCTCCTTCCTCACCCTCTTTGAGAACATTCTTTTTCTCCTTTAGGTTTGATCAGAATTTCCTTTTTTGTAATGTGTGACAGTCTCCTCTGGCACTGTGCCAGGAATTTGAGTTGGGAAAGGATAAGCTCGGACAATTCTCCTGTCTGGGCATCCTGGAATTCAAATCCATGTTTATGCCCGGGAGGCCAGTCAGCAAGAACAGCAGGGCTGGGGAAGGCAGGATGTTGTGGTGATGAGGAAACTCATTGTGTTGATTTGCTTTTTGACTCGTTCTGTGAAGTATCATCTGAAAAGAAAAATCCTCATCACCCTAAAAGGCAAAGGGGCCAAGTGATGGACATCCAACACTGGCAAATCTTTGAGTTCTAATTTCTCTTGTATTTTCACCATCCGGTGCTCCCTCACCAATTTATCCTCCCTCATCACTGACATCCTTCAGGACGTCAGAGCAGATCACTCCAGAGAGGCAGAAATGCCTTTTGACCTCATCGTCATGAGCAGGAAACTGGAACCCCAGGGCTCTCTCACCCTTCTGTCACGGCTCTGGGTTCTTCATAAGTGGATGATGTGAAATATTGGGTTTTTCCTTTCCTTCAGACCTGTAGCATCCTTTTCCCTGATTTTTTAGCACTGGGTGGAACTGGAAAACAGCAGCCAGGGCAGGGCCTGGTGTTTGAGGACAAGGTCACAACTAAGTTGGTTTCCTGAGTGCACGAGGAGAGGTGACTGCCTGACACAGAAAAAGCTGGGGAAGGACCAAGCCCTCAGATTATTGTTTAACTGGTCAAAATGAGAGACCAGAGCATGTCATAAAAGGCAAACAACTGGCAGGGTTCCTTGGGGGCTTGATGTAAAATGCTGTTGCTGCAATTGCACTTAAAAGGAGAATAAAAAAACAAAATAGGTTGTTTGGGGTGTCTTATGACATGACACAACTTTCATTAAACTCATTAAGGTATCAGCTGCAAGGTTGGGAAGTGCAGCAGTCAGAAGGGGTTCATTTTACACTGGGCAAACATAAGGCAGCACATCTGAGGAAGGCTCTTGTAAACGTTGGTATGTTCACACTAAGCACCCTGCTAATCAAGGGTTCCACCTTGGTGCACATTTTGACACAGCAGTAATAACTTCTTTAAACAATGAGTATTTTCTGAAGTTGTGGCTGTGTTTAAAAACTTCCATTATTTGAAATACAGTCAAAATTCTATAGAATATAAGTCCTATTATCCTCTTATCTTGTGGGTGTGTGGGGGAGAAAGAGAGGGACTAATGAATAAACTGGAAAGACTTTCAGTTCCTGTTTTCTGGCGCTTCGGGCTGTTGGACAGTACATGACACCTTGCACATTTTTCACTTTGTCGATTTTCCTGCCTGTGAAGTGCCATGAAAAGCCTGAAGATTTCCTGTCTGACACAGGTTGTTCATCTGATGGGAGATTTGATGTTTCTCCTTGATGTAAGACAGCTGAAGAAAGGACAGCAGAACCCAGTCTCAGCAGAGCTCAGCTTAGGTGGCTTTCCACAGGGACACAGCAACTCAAGTGGGATGCTCATATCAGTCAAGGGCCAGAAACACCTGCTGAGCAAAGGTGTCAAAATGTTTCTTCCTGACCTTTCAAAAAAGAAAATCTGAAGGCTGGACAGAACATTCTCAGCAATTATAAAATGAAGATGGCAAAAAAATTAATTCAACTATCAAACTGCCTTCCAGGAACAAGGACAATTCTTTATAGTACATAATAAAATGCAAACCCCTACCAGAATGGGATATTATATTACACTCAGGCCCACTCAAGAGATAAGTATATTTAGACACATGAGGGTATACCATTAGAGAGGATTTTCTGTTAAACCGGAGCAGACAAAACAGATTCCTCTGTTCCTTACCCTTGTTGTTGCCTTTAAGAGCTTCAGGAAGGCAAGCAGATCAGCTCTTGTGGCCCAAAATAAGTTGAAACCACCCTCAGACAGATCTGAGTAGGTACAAGGACATTACAGGATCAGTGGCAATGGTGTGGAACAGAGCAATGAAACTCAGGGGTCTCCAGGTGAGTCTCAGTGATTGCCACAATCGTATATCACTATTGGGCTGATAGGCTGGAGTCCTGTATCCTGCAGGAATGAGGAAGGGACTGGAATGATCAAAAAGGGGTTTTCCACATCGAACTTCTCTTGTTCTGCTTCTTTTGAAGAGGACTGTGGTGTATTGCATTATTTCCACCTTTGTAGAAAAATTTTGTCATAAAAAAAAGAGTCTTATTAAATAACGCCCTGCTGGGATTGAGTGGGATTGAGTTACAGAGGTGGGTTATCTGAGCACTCCAGACTGCTCTGAAAATAGAAGATGGAAAATGCTTCAATGAGGGAGAAAATACACGTCTGTTCTTAAATGTTAATGTGAAATGTCCTGGAGTGTTGGAGACAGAGAATTGTGGCTATTGAATTAATTTGCTCACTAAAAATACTCTAGTCAACTCCAAATAGCCTCCTCTACTAGACAGCATTTCCAAAAGCTTCTGAAGATTTTATCTTTGAAACCAACTTTCCTTTCATCTTCTGCTTCATCATCTCTGGTGACTCTTTTGGAGTCAGTTTCTAACTTATTTTTTCCTGAACCCATTTCGTTCCTTGTCAGGCTGGCTCACATTGTAAGCATTGCTGGAGTGCCGGGGCAGCACTTGTCTGCTGTGGTGATGGGAACAGGGTGTGCTTTGAGCAGTTTGGTTTGATTCTATGACCTGTGGGTGTGCAGATGATGCTGCCATCCCTCATCTGTATCGTTTTCTCACTGGTTTTGTGTGAAGGAGGGAGAGAACAATTGAGTAAAGGCCACTAAGGACAATTCTCCTAATTGCTCAAAGTTAATCTGGAACTTGGGAGAAGAGATAACTCAAGTCTCTGATAAAATTGCATATTGCTCCTGAAGGGAATGATCGTTTCATTTTGTTGAACTGTGTTGAGAGCTTTGGTTTTTATATGTGTCTTCAACAGTTTGGGGATCACTAACTGATCCCTAGCCATATCAATGTCCAAAGAGATTATCACAAGCACTGAAGTTAGAGAAAATTAAATATTAATTTAGGGGCTCTGAATTCAGCTGCCTCTCTCCACTGATCCATGCGCGAGCCAAAGGAAATAAAAGCTGGACACGAAGTTTGTCCTCGGGACACAGGTGTACAGGAAGTACAGGAACTCTGTATGTCCTCTCCTTTATCACTGGGTAGCCAGCAAATATAGAAAATATGGATCTTCTTTAAAGCTTCTCTCACAGCACTGATGGCTGAAGAAAAAAAAAAATCATCACTTCTACATTCTTTAGTTAACCTGAAAAATGGCTTCACTGTGTAGATTATTTTTCAAGGAACTTCATCACAGAGGAGATTACAGCTACCAGAGCAATCCCACCAGTGGAGAGAACCCTTTGCCAATATTAAACAGTTCCTGAAGTTAATATAACACTGTCACAGGGAAAGGAAGGTGTAAAACACAACTGTGCTGCAGTGATGAAGCTGTCAAAGAGCACTGTAACACATCCCTTTTAGTGATCGCTTCTTCCTCAGCCCACCAAGTTGAACATCTTGGCTTGGTGATCTTGCTGAGAAACACCATCTAAATTTAATAGGTGCCCAGCATGCCCATCCTTTCTGTAGCACTCACTGCTTTAAAACTAGTCCAGGACACCTGGCCCTGTGCTCTGCATTAATCTGAGCTTGCTTTTAACCAGCATAGAGGGGAAGCTCCGCAGCATCGCAGATGTTTGCTCGCTGGCTCTGTGCCACTGATTTGTTGTGGGGAACCCAAATGTACCTGCTGGTGTGAGGGGAGGTAGAGGAAAGATATTGTTATTTCTGAATAAAATTACCCTTCCTTTTTATACTTAATTAAGAACACAATCTCGCCTGAGGCTGAAAAGCTTTGGCTTCAGTTTGCACAGACACATCCTATGTGTCTCCCGAATTTTTTACCCTTACTTATTACAGCAGAATCTCTGTATCTGGGCCCATAAATAATGATGGCAAAGAGCTTATTGATTTCAGCTGAGCAGGAGCCAGTAGAAGCTGATTTTACCTGGCCAGTGTTCTTTAACAGATGTAGCTCAGTAATAATTCATGTAGTTGAATCCAACATCAGACTAAGAATGCACAAAAAAAACCAATCACAGTTCTGAGCCTTTTTTTTCCCCTCTCTGCTTAATCAACAGGACCAGAGAGAATGACCAGATGACCTGTAATAAAAGGGGTTTATAATTTCTTTGGCACTTTGTTGCTGAAATGAACATCATCTTTCACTCTGGAAGAGTGAGAGGGTAACACAGCACCCTATTACTATTTATAAGGCATTTTCTTTGGTGATGCTTTTACCACACCACATTTGTAACTGTTGAAACATAATCTGGACCCGAAAGCCTAGATTGAAAAGGTGGTTATTCTGTAGAAGAGGATAGTGAGGTACAATTTCAGTCATGGGATAGCAGAGCTTATATCAGATGACACCGGGAGAGGAGACCTTGCTGTGTTTTACTTGCACAAAGGAATTTGTGAAGGTACATTAGTTAATCACTGCAGCGACATACAGGGGTGTCAGCCACAGGGAAGCTGAGGGGAAACGGATGAGAGTTCACCAGTTTTGCCCTGGAAAATACTGGAGGTCCCTGGGAGAGCCTGAGTACTTTCATATCTCAGGAACTTTCAGGTTTCATGGAGGTTTATCCCAAATCCATCTCATGCACCATTTGATCTCATACACCAGGCCACTGAAGTGGGAGATCTCTGCCTCTTCTTAATGTTCAGTGATTTCTGATTGTAAACTATGGATGTGTCTTTCTCCCTTCCTTGAAATGGTGTGGAAGGACAAATCTGGCTGTGGATCCCAATTCCGAGTTTCAGGCCTATCTGTGATTTATATTGGTCCATAGTGCTTGTAGCATGAAAAGTGCTCTGTTCCTATTCCATCTCCCATATCTCTGATTCAATGTAAACCATATTTCCCTCACAAAGAACCTTTCAAAAGCAAAGAATTTCAAAAATCGCTGCTATGAATGACCCAAGAACCTACATAGTAAAGAAGTCTCCAAATGGTCTGTCCTCATTGCAGATTTGTTTGTTAGCTTGAATTTCTTGGTCCAGCAATGGGTCGGTTTTCACACACTAACAAAAAGATCTTTTGTTTTCTCAAATATGTGTGAATTTCATGGAATCCTTTTAGGAAAAAGAAAAGCATATCTTTAGTTTCAAAGTGCAACATGCCAGAACCAGTTGCTTTGAAAACATCCTCGCCTCTAAAGTGTTTTTCATTAGGATAATGTATTCCCAAACCGAAATTAGTGCCAGTTTTCAGGAACCACTCAAGTGCATTCCTTCCTTGACATCTGTTGGTATAAATAATGTAGTAAAATTCAGAAGAATTATTTCTGTATATTTGAGCAGACCTGGAACTGGGCAGTAACTCTGACAACCTGCTTGTAAATGCAGAGCTGTGCTCCATTCAAATACTAAACCCAGCATAGAGGAACAATATAATTATTGCTGGATCACACTTACAGATTGGATTTACAAGTTGCAACCAAATAAAGGAAAGAAATGTCAGACTGGCACGGAAGTGTCACCAGGGAGCAACCTTGGGAACAGCGAAACTTGGAAAGGAAGTTTACAGTGAAAGCTGTTTTGTTGTTGTGATTTACATTTCCAATAAAGCTAAACCCCAGGAGAACTTTGGCCTGTGTGGGGTGTTTGCAAGCTGGTGAAAGCAGAATGGGGAGTTGCTGCACTAACCAGATTTTAAAACTCACCAAAAATTAACCTTGTGGAACGGAAAGCCGAAAGCTGTGCATTTATATTAGGGATACTTGCAATAATAAGACGATAATTAATTGACAGTTGTCCTAACTGGACTCCTCTGACCTTAGTTTAAGATTTAATTGTTATCATTTCCCACAGGATTTGCTATGCAGAGTAACTAGTGAGCAACTTCCTCCCCTTCCCTCATCTGCTGCCTACGGGATGGGTAAGTAGCTCTCGTTCCTTCTGCAGACAGAGATGCTCTTGCTGGGAGCAGTTTAAAGGCTTGTATGGGAAAGACAGAGAGTTTAGCAAACATTTCACTGCTTGTACTTCGGTTTTTGAGCATTGTGTCCTAATGCCTTGAGTAAAGGGTCCTACTTCATGGTGTCCATAGCAAGAGTATAACCAGAACCTCCCCGCCCAGCTCCACAGACACTGTTTGGGGTGGCTGCTCTGTTTTGTCCCTCTGTGTTAAGTGAAGGCTTTGTGTTCTCTTGCTGTTTATCCTGTTCAGAGACTTTCATGTATTAATCTGCTGAGAGGAAACCCCGGTGACCTGCAGGCAGGTTCTGAGCTGTTTGTCTGGGGTGGCAGCATGTGCCAGGAGGGCAGAGCTGGCAGCTGGGGGCAGTGACCAGTTCCACACCTTCTTTTAATCTGCCCTTACATTTCTATCACAGCTCTTTCCCAGCACATCTTGCAGACTCTCTTAAATTTCAGTCCAACAAGCACTAAAATCAAACTTTCTTGGTTTCTTGCCTGGTTTACACTTAAGGGGATGAGCTCGTGCTGGTTTTATTTAATTCCACATCAATTCTTAAATATTTTTCCCACTGGAAGACTCCAGATTTTCTGGCTCTACTGAAAGTAGCATTTGGCATAAATCATAAACCCTACTTCAGACAACTTAATCTGTTCAAAATGGGGCTGAAGAGGAAAAAGAGCACTATAACAAACAAAAGCTTGTGTATCCTTATTTAAGGCTGAGAACCTTATGGCTGTGAGAGATCAGTTTTTTCTTTGGATCCCCCAAACGCTTTAAGACATTTCCATTCCAGCTGTTTGCTCAGTCCAGAGCAGAGCTGGCTCACTTTTGCCTCACAACTGCAAATGAATCTGAGCTCAGTAAAAATACACTTTGAATCAGTTCTTGTGTTACTGCACCTGAGACGGTGAAGATGCTTGAAGTTCAGAAGAGAGATGAGATCAAATCTAATCATCTGTGCACTGCAGACAATTGTATTTCCCATTTGTTAAACCAAATCACTGGTGTTTCATTCAAGCATCTATTCCAGAAAGAGAGAGTTCTTGCTTTGTGTAGTAAAAGACGGGGTGAATGAGTCAGTTGAGTCAATTGCTTTGTTTCTTCCAGAGGTTAATCACCTTCCCTTATAAAAGCTCACGTCTGCTTTGTTGTTTCAATCTGTCTGTCGCCAGCCTTTAGCCACTGATTCTTGTTCTGTCCCGCTGTGCTCAGTTACAAGACACCAGTTCAACCCCCAGCAACACATCACCTTCTCTCCTCCCCCGCAGACCAGGCAGCCTGGTTCCCATTTACAGCCTGATGCCTCATCCCTGTAGGTTTTGTTAATTGGATAAAATTGTTAGTTGAATCTCCTTCATGTCCCAGGTCAGTGATTCTTGGAATATGCCATCCCATTCACTGCAATTAAATCAGCAGCCAGGGCAAAATGTGTTCAATTTATGACCAACTCCTCCGTGCGCTCGTGTAATAATCCTCAGATAAACTGATCATGAGATTGTACTGCTTAAAGCCACTGTTTATCTTTCCAAGCACTTAAGGCATTAAGTGTCAGTATGAGAGGAAAATGAAATGTTGGCAGAGAGTTTTCAGAAACGAACATGAACTGGAATATTAAGAAGCTCATTGCAAGGAGGGCCATGGAGCAGATTTATGGTTTCGTCTGAGAGGTTCAAGCTTTTAAATAAGGAAGATAAAGGCAATAAATGTTGTAGCATTTCTGATTTACAGCTCTGATGTAAGATACACCTACTGCTCTGTACAGATCATGGTTGAGATTCTTTATCAAATCACCCGACAAATGCATCCATCCTCACCCAGTGGCAGTGTGATTCTGGAAGCTTAAGGATTCTCCGGGAATCCTTGTGTGTTAGAAGGAAGATACAGCCAGATGCAAGATGCCTCCTGGAAAACAGCTTAAAAGAGAAGGAAAGTGCTTATTTCTTTCTGACTTTAAAAGTAGTTTTGTGATTCAGTCTGAAATGTTTTTCATCAGCCCTGTAATTCCACCTGAACTAAAAGTGTTGGGGGGAAAAAAAGCCAAAATATTTTCAAATAGAATAAGGAACCTGGTGACGGCCAGCACACGGATATTGAAAACAGCTGCTTGTCTGGGTCATATAGGGAATATTGACACATAGATATGGACTCTGGAACCCTTCCACTGCAAAATACACAAGAGTCACTTTTCAACTGGAAAAGAGAACAGTGCTTCTCTCTATTCTTACAAGGTATTTTTAATAGCCTATGGATAACAGAATAATTTGTGACTTTATGACATTAATATATTTTATGGCATAGAGTTATGGCTCTTTTTCTGAAACAAAAATGCTAGTAATTTTACTATAAAACTGTAGGGAGTTTTGCAGGATTTTTGCTCTCAAGAATTGTAACAGCTTTTAGATTCGTTTTGATTTGGATCTCAGCAAAACTGAGACATTGAAGCCTTATGTAAAATACATTTAAATGCTCTTTGTTATGATAACACACCCTTTGTTGTTACATTGGAGATGGGAAAGAGATGAAAATTCAGACTTGGTCACAGCCCAGTCTAAGTCATTCTGAGCCCTGTATTCTGTAGCAAGATTTCACAAAAGTTCCCTCACATGAAACTTTTCTTGGCATGCAGTGACCCAGAAATCCCTGTGCGAGGGCAGCGTTCACACCTTGCTTAGGGGTGATCTCATCACAGCTCCTTTGCTCTCGAAGTCTGACTCCTCTGAGGACAGCCCCGAGACCTGTTTGACTCCTGATTTTGGCAAAACACTTCTTCTCATGAAAACCGAAGTCAGAATTAACTTCAGTGGGACAAGACTCAACTCTTATTATTTTTAAATCTTGTCACTAATATACTTATTGGAGCCTTGCCCTGGGTGTAATAAAACCTAGTTTAAATTGCTGAAGGGCTCAGCTGCTGCCTCCAACAGCTGCACGGCTGTAATTTGCCAATAGGATGTATTACATCCTGATTACAGTTTCTGTTGAGTGATAGGCCAAAATTACAAGGCAGAAATGTGGCTAATCATGATAAAGGAGATAAGTCTATTCATCTACTGCCCGAATTCAATATTTGCAGAGCAGATGCTGTTTGTTCCCTTCAGCTGCATTTACATGGAAATGCACTCTCATTCTGGAGATGTCTTAAGGTTAATGAAAAACTTTATTGGACACTTGGATGGGGGAGGGAGGGAGAAAGACGAAATACCTTGGAAAGTTTCTCTTGGCTTCCCAGCCTAGATAAACTTACACAAATCAACCAGTCATTGTAAGAAAAGCAAAGTGAGCTACTCCAGGCCAGAAACAGATATCTGTGAAAGCTTAAGTCCCATGTTTTTGGCAGATGGATTGGCAGCATAGGTGCGAGTCACACTAGGAAAGGCTGTACCACTTCAGGGATTAAGGCTGGAGTGGGCTGTGCATGTCATTTATTGCCCTCGTTCCCACCAAGCAACACAGAGTCCTTCAGGCTGCAATTAAACCACCTCTGATGCTTTGGCTCACTGGGCCATAAAGACAAGCCTGAGATCTCAGAATCACAGGCTGGTTTGGGTTGGAAGGAACCCTAAAGCTCATCCAGTCCCACCCCCTGCCATTGGCAGGGAAACCTTCCACTATCCCAGGTTGCTCCAAGCCCTGATGAACCTGGCCTTGGACACTTCCAGGGATGGGGCAGCCACAGCTTCTCTGGGCAGGTTAGGGCTGCATTAACGCACTGCTACCATAACAGACCAGAGAGGTCCCAAAAGTGTGAGGTTTGTGGGTGGAGGAAGCCTCACTTATAGCTTCATAAGAGAGACGTTCCACAAGCTTGTGGCCGCAGTCTGGGGAAGCCTGTGGGAGACCCCCAACTCCTGCTCTCAGCCCCACCCGAGCTGCCCCAGGCTGCAGGAGATGTAGTGCCAGCCCTGAGCAGAAGAGCATCCGCCGGGAATAGGGAAAGAAAAGGAGCTCGTCAGGCCTGGAGCTGAGTTCACAGCTCGAACAATGTCCGTGTTTGTGCTGCACACTGATCTGAGCTGCTCTCGTACCCTAACACACAAAATATCTCGTGTCTCCCCTGTGCCCCTCTGTGCACCCCTCTCCCCCGGTGCCTCGTTGCTAAATAACTGCAGCAGCTCCGGCTAGAGGGATTAGGTCACCCCGGGGGTGCTCACAGCAGAGCCTATTTAGCGCCAGGGGTAATCTGGCATTACAGACGCTGGCATTACCCCCTCCTCGGGCCAGCCGCTATAAAAACCCGGGCAGAGCCCGCGGCGTTTCCAGGGGCCGGTCGTGCTGCCGCCGTTGCCTGGCTCAGCTATTTTCTATTCTCCAAAGCCCCGCTTACTCCTCGGAGGGAGAATTTGCTGCTCACGTGTTGCAGGCTCTGACTCACAGCAGCCTGGCTGCCTCCACGCTCAAAGCACGACTTCGCCCCTGGGTACCGAGCCTTTCCCTCCCCGGCCTCCTAAATGTGTCTGGGGAGGGGTCAGCCATTCACTCCCTCCCTTCCCACCATCTGCTGAAAAGTCCCCCAGCCGCGGCCGCCTGAAACGAATTCGTCTGCTGCGCGATTGTGTTAATCAAGAAGGTTTTGGAGGATATTTCTCCCGGCTCTTTTTGCTCCGTCCCTGCTAAAAGTGGCTCCTGTCTCACGCACTCGTGATGGGGAGGGATAGAAAATCCTCTGGCAACGCCAAATATAAAGCAGCCACTGAGCCACGACGCGAGGGAACCGCAGGCGCCTGTAACGCAGCCCACGAGCCTCTGCGCAGCAGCTGGTCTTCAGAGCCTGAGGAAAGGGCTGATGAGGCAAAAGCAGGTTTAAAACACCAAATGGACACAAATCAGGGCACCTGACTGTATAAAAAATACATTTAAAATGAGAAAGGAAATGCATGTCTCCTATGGTCATTAGCATAAATCCCGGGATGGAGTGTTATCAGCGTGGCTGTGATAAGGTGAGGAATGCATCGACTCCCCAGCAGGGCTGTGGGGCCCTGGAACACATGGGCTGCTGTTTCTGCTCCCATTCCATGACGAGAGGCCCTTTCCTTAGCAAGGATATTGTGCTCCAGGAACGACAGTGTAGTCTGGTTTATACTAATGCAGTAAAAATACAATTTTCAGGAAGAATTTCTTCACTGAAAGGGTTGTCAAGCATTACAGGGGGCTGCCCTGGGAAGTGGTGGACTCATCATCCCTGGAATGTGGCACTCAGTGATACGGCTTAGATAACAAAGTGGTCAGACTAAGGTTGGACTTGATGATCTTGGAGGGCTTTTCCAACCCTAATGATTCTATGATTCCAACCTTCCTGAAACGGTCTGGGAAGTCCTGATTAGCAGGCAATGTCACAGCAAAAATAGGTATTCTTAATTCCTTCTTTGTCTCCACCACTCCTGGCACAAAATACAGTCCATAGCAGAGTCCCTTATACCTCTGACAGAGACCGTTTCCAGTTTGCGTTGTGGTGTTGAGATATGCCAAGTGTGAGATCCCAAATGCACCACAAATCTTACTCTTTTACTCTTCATGTCCCAGTCCTTCTTCTGCTCATTTTTTGCTATTTTTTTCTTGCATTCTTACTTATTAGCACGGGTGGGGAATGCCTGCAAACACTGTGGGGTAAATACTTTTCCAGCTGAGTGGGAGAAGACCCCAGAGACGAGTTTTAGCTGCAGAGCAGATCGTGAGTTAGACCAGGCTTGTGGAGCCCCTGGACCAGCTGAGCTGCTCCTATCACACACATAAGGGTTTGACATAACATGGGTAAAGTCCCTCTCCTGAAGGAAATTAAGACCATTCAGCAGTGCTGAACTATAACCAACATCTTACAAACAAAGCTGTTTAATGGCTGATTCAGATTCCTCCTCCAGTAATCTCCAGAATGAGGAGTACAGAGGGAGGGAAACGTCGAATTCTTGAAACACATATTGCCCCAAACACTTCTAGCAGCCCCCCGGGACGTGCATTCATCAGCTTGGGCTGGGGTTGGGGCTGAGTGTGTTTCCAGAACATTCTTTGTGATGAAGATAATCTTTTATTTGACTGAGGGTTCGACAAGCACGGACTTGATTAACTTGGCTGAGGCAGAGCTGTCAGAGGAACAGGACTGTACAAACAAGAACTTCCCAGTGGGTATCCAAGAGCTGGCCCAACTGCTCTCTAGTGAGGCCAGAGACACACCAGCAGCAGTGCTCTTGTACAGCTCATCCCAGTTTTTCCCCAGGAAGTTCTTCATGTCATCAGCAGGATGGTATCACTAGGTAGCCTGTCTGAGGAGATAAAACTGAAGCTGGAAAAAACCCAAACCCACTGATTCTCTCTTATTGCTATCATTCATTAGGCTACTTTTTCCCATAAGGATTTATCCCGATGTCTTATCACAAATCAGTAATTCCTTCTCTTCCTCATTTTTCTCATGTGTATCTAACACTGCCTGTGCAATTGCTGCAGTAGTGACTGCAAGCTTCATATTCCTGTGGCCAAAATGGGACCCCACGTGCCCAGTAGAGGCAATTCAAAGGGGAATATGGGATCTTCCATGTTGTAAGAACTGACTAAGGATGGCAAAGCAACCAGAGAGGCCAGGGTGATGGCTTTGCTCCCTCCATCTGTGGGACCAGCTCACCAAAGGCAGCACAAGTGCTCCATTTGTCCTGCTGAGATGCCTCTGCAGGCTGAGAAAGCTGCTTTGCCTCTGTGCTGAGCTCTTTCTTGAGCCTCCACCACAGCTGGTGCCGATGAATTTCTTGCAATAGTGTTGCCAGGCTTCAAGGCCAGGCTGAGATTGTTGTCTCTGTGCCACAAGCTGTCAAATAAAAGTTTATTGTGACCACTGAACCAGCAAGGCAAAGCCTCAGAGCATCACAAGCTCTCTGCAAGGCTCCTTCCCATTAGTTATGCCTCTCCCTACTGTCAGTCCTGTAAAATATAACCATTTCCCTTCTTTCAGGGCAAGTTTTATTAAGTTCAGTCCAGAATCATAATGCCTCACATAACCTTGTGCAGGAAGCTGCAAAACCTCAGTCTGAAAGTGTTGTTCTTGTTCCCAAATCTGTTCCTGACCTCTCTGCATTTATTTTCTCTGGCTATGAAATTCTCTTTGACCTAATTACAATTCCCACTTGGCATTTTGGCGCTGGAAATTTAGATGTAGAGCTGCTGAACAAAAAGTGTGTCAGATGCACTGTGGTCACCACCTGTGCCTCTGGGAGGGGAGATGAGCAGACAAGGGCTGCAGGCACCAGGATCATTTTACATTTAAGCCAGTGTTTAATTCTCCTAATAGCCCCAAGATTGCAGGAGCTCAAAGCTTTACACCAAGGATTAAGAGACCTCCTAAATATAGCCTTGTTGTTGGAGGGAAGGTAAAAGAACAAGAGTCACTGAGAAGTGTTCTTGAAAAACATTTATTTCTGGAATGGGTTTATAGCACTGACTCCCAAGCCCCACAGTTTCTCCCAACACATCATTCTGGGGACAGTTACCTTTGATGGAAAAAAAAAAAAAAAGCCATACAAAGAAGCCCCCAAACAAACAGTTTGGTACCAAACTGTGCCCAGGTTCTCTCTGGGCTTCTGATGTTGAATGCTTCATGCTGACTGGGACGGAGCTGCCCTGCTCCATCCCTTGGTCCCAGCTGCAGGATGGTTCACTGCCAAAGGCCCCAAATAACTGATGATGTTGTGTTTAATTGCAAAACAACCAGGGGGGACATGGGCAGAGAAGGATTCAGCTGCTGCTATTTTTGCAGACATCATTTAAAAAAGGAAATCTGTGCATTCCAGTTTCACCTCCTGAGCCCCAGCATTAGGAAAGTCAAATACAAACCCAGAGACCAACGTACACAAAATAGTGACCAAGTGTCCAGACATTTCTAAGCCCCTCAGTTTACTGTGCCATGATACCTCCAAAAAGCAACAAAACCCTCACTTTCGGATCATGGTGGATCTTATTTTTAAGAGGGAGGGATAGAGATGCAGCACATAGCATAGCAACTGTCAAGCAATGTTTAAGGCAAATTTTATTCCCATTATTAGGAGTCAAAGAATTTGTATGTGTGTTCACGTTGTTGTTTGAGCTGTTAGATGTCTCAGCTGGACATTCAAACTTAGATGATTTAATCAAAGTTTGAGGGAAGTCAACTCAAGCTGATCTGAGTCTAGAACAGCAGAAAAAAATTATTATTCCCAAGAATATCAGTGAGAACAAATTTTTTTAAAAATTAAAATAATTGATGTTCAGAACTCCCCCAAAACTTTCTTCCCTCAGAGACCAGGTTGAGCCCAACTAAAACCCACAGACATGAAGAAGGACACAGTGGCAAGCCTCTACAAACACAGTGCTGAATAGGACCAAAGCAGAACCAAACCTAAATTCCACAGATGCAAGAACATGGACAGAGTTATGAGTAAAAAAAAGTGGGAAAAAAGAAAAACAGAACCCCAGAGAGGGATGTTTAATGAGGAGGAATGGAAAATAAAAGTCCACTGTATGCAAAAAAGGGAGTTCTTAGGTGCAGCCACAGAAAGCTGGGGATTTCAGTTGCCTCATCTCTCAGTTGTGTTAGTTTGTTGTGCCTTTCGCCTCCCTTCTGAGATCCAGGTGATGATGCCAGGAGGTTCACGTGTTTACTCAGTCTGTGCATCATAATTAGCCCCCCCTGCTTTCTTCAGCTCATTCTTGATGTAATCCTCATCCAGCTCTTTGTGGTCACTGATCACAAATTCTTTGGCAAAGTTCTGCAAGAGATAAAAAAAAAAAGCCTGTTAAAAAGGGGGGATATTTGTCCAAAGAGCTGAATGAAGACAGGTTATGCAGCTTCCAGGGCTGTGTGAGCTGCATGGCCAGAGCTCCTGTGCTGGGGATGATAAATAGAAAGCTGCGGATGAGACAGAGGACTAGTGAAGGGAAAACCCAAGGCTTAACCTGGAAAAATTTTATGTGTCTACTTCTACAGTAACCAACTGCAAGACCCAGTGCTGCCCTGTGCAAGAGCTCTTCCAGGTGGTAAATGCACAGGCCAGGTTAGGTCGAGTTTCCTAAGTAGTATGTGAAGTAAAACACTCAAAACTGTTGACCTCCTAACCACCACTGACCCTCAGCATAATCTTGGGCAAGTCACTAATCCTCTCTGTGCCCTCTTTAGGACCCCTTCTCCTAAAAAAAGAACAGTGCTACGCCACAGTACATCACGGTGTCACACCCTGCCACTGAGGGGAGGATGCTTCGATTGAAGATTGAGTAACACGCAGATGGTACCAGGAGCAAGTAAATCCATAGATTTACTGCCTCCTTCTCTCAACTACCCAACACACATCATGGCCAGACCCAAGATGCTGTACCAGACAGGCTGCTGCTGTTGTTAAAGGGCTCCACTGTGCTCTGTGGTTTAATGATCCAAAGTGACCTTTGAGGACACGCTTTATGAATACACTTGTGCACTGCAGGGCAGTTGTCTCGCTGCTCTCTGCAGCTCCTGGGAGCCAGGCAAGTCCCAGGCAGCTCTGGGATGGGAGGTTGTGAACAGAGAAAACCTTTCTGGGAGCGGAATGGGATCCCACTGTGCCTTCAGGGCACTTGTCAGGGCAGTGTCACCTCAGTCAGGGATTTGTTGCCTTGAGGGGGCTGTCCCTCCTGCCTCACAGCAAGGCTGGCATCCATGTGTGTGCACAGACATTTCAGCAAACATGCTATTTGCTTCTTGCTTTAGCATTCTCCTTCCCTTCCTAACCACAGCTGAGAACATTGCATGAGCCTCCCTTCCCCCAACGCACAGGGATTTTAGATAGTGTGAAAAACACAAGCATCCCTTGCACTCGACCAAAAATATGAATTAAAATCCCAACAGCCCGGCTGCAATGCCTCAGGAAAGCTGCAATGCCTGGCTCCCTGGGCAGTGAGTGCCCAGAAGGGTGATGGGCTCTGCCTGGGAGAATGAGGCGATGCTCTGAGAGAGCAGCACTCATCTTGCCCGGGTCTCCCTGGCACTGGAACAGCCCTGGCACAGCCGTGGAGGGGGGTTCTAATTGGCTTCAGACTCGAAACCATGGGAGAGTTCTTTATTTGGCAGTGTCTCAAGGGTCTCAGTTTGGGATCAGAGCCGGGTAAAGAAGGGGGTGGAGGAGGATTCAGCTTGAAAGAGCCTCAGCACCTCTTTCACGCCATGGAAGAGATGGAAGGGAGAGGAAAACAGCTCCCTCCCCCACGCCAGTCTCCCGGGCTGCGGCTGATCCTGTTTCACACTGTAGGAAATCCTCGCTCCCGGAGAGTTACTGGGGGGGAGGAAGCTCGGAGCAGCCGCGGGAGCCTTGTCTGCTCTGCCTGGCTGATCAGCAGCCACAGAGTCCCCAGAAATAACAAGCCCTTCACAGAACCATTTGCTCTGCGCCTCAGTGGTCGGCTTCTGTGGTGTGGGGGCAGGCAGACAATACAAGCACTCCTCCATGTCTTGGCAGAGTTCAGGGAAAATGGGAAAGACGCTGCCTTTTAGAGAAAAAAAAAAAAATCCCTTTTTTTTTTTTTGAGATGGGAGATAGAGAGGCAAACTGCCCAAGCCATCAGATTTGGTCATGCTCACAAGTGTCCTACTTCCGAGCTCTCCTGGGTGAGATCTCTGCAAAGCTCAGCTCTTGCTAAGACCAAACCAAAGATTTTCTCAGTGATTTGATGCTCACTGAGGTGTGCTACCTACATGAGTTTGGAGCTGAGCCTTTTCAATTCCTTTTCTGTGTGCTACAAGGTTTAACAAATTTCCCTAACCTCAGGAAGCAGATTATCCAGGACTACCTGAGTTCAGTGCGAGTCTTTGCCCTGCCTTTAGTGAGAACTGAGGCTGGTCCATAAAACCGTTTCCAAGAGGGATTCCATGAAAAGTGTGTGCATTTTATAGACGAGGGGAGGGTTTCCTTCAATGCCCACTCTGCAGAATCCAGCTGATTCTAAAATTCAGACTGCGGGTGCACTCATGCCTGAACAGAGGAGAACTAAATTACGTGTGCCACAAAGTAATTACAATTACTCAGATGTCTTCGCAACTAGACACTTATCCAGATGATTCCTGGAAGAGGATCTGTGGGCTTGAGCCACGATTTCATATCAATACCACCAAGACACCTTGCAAGGATTGAACAATTTCCCCCCAGCAGTGGCCAGATGGGTTCTGCTCCTAGCCACTCTTAAATATCCTCTTAGCTGACTGGGCCACCTCTTGTGCCAGATTTGTACCCTCGGAGTGCAATCTGGGTCACTGCTATTAATAACTCTTAGCTTTATTCCATTCTGTTAGGGTCTTTGTTGGTTCTTTGCACCAGCTCTTACCCACCACGGTGTCTGCCCAGGCCTGGCCCCAAGGAGAGAAGATGCTCTGGAGAGTTTGCTACCTAGAAGTTCTGATTTCAATATCCTGCTTGACCTTTCTCCAGCCACAGCCTCCCTCATCATTCTGAATATACTGTCTGAGCTCTTTGGGGCTGAGCTTCTGCTCAGGGTGCAAATCCTGAGGTGAAGGGGGGCATGTGAATTCTTTAGAGACAGGTGGGCCTACCCCCTGTGTCATCAGGGCAGGGGGACAGGAGGGACTGCACCTCTCAGGTCCAGAGATTGGGCACCCATGACCAACAGCAGCACTTTTCAGCCAAGTGCCATCTTATCCAGAGTTCACTTTTTTTTGTCCCCACTGAAGCTGCCAGAATGTAAAGCTACTCCCAACTGATTTAATTGGGTTTGATGTTGACTGGGCCAGGCAGTGGGCTGTATTTGGCATTTGACTGTCATCTGCAATTATAAATAACTGATCACAGCACACCAGCTCCTGCAAGGCACAGGGAGAAATCCCAGCTCCAAGTGGCTCACAGCAATGCCAACAGAATCCCACTTCAGCCAGACTGCTGCCCTGCCACCAGATATTCTTTCTGCCCGTAAGAGACTGGGCTGGGGAAAGTCCCTGCTCCCTCTTCTCTTATCATAGCAGTATCTAATGCCTTTCAGGAGAACCTGGAGGTTACAGCTGCCTAAGGCACAGTGCATCACTCTGATGCTTGGGCCCTTGATTTGCTGACATGTGTCTTCATTTTACATCCTCCACTTCCTTTTCTCTACTCCTCCCCCCATCCCCAAGCTTTTCACAACCACAGCAAGCTCTGGTAGTGAATTCTTGCCTTTGTGTTCACCCCAGTCACCAGCAGCCTACAGATAACAAAAACAATGATGCCATTTATCTTCATCACTCTCACAACACAACAGTGACCACAGTCTCTCTGCTTTGCCTCTCAAATCAGTGAACAGAGGAAGGTTTACTCATGGTTCTTCAATACACCTGGGCATGTGCTTCACTTTGTGTCTGAGTAGCAGGGGGTCACAATTTTGCAATCCAATCCCCTGTGTCAACCTCCACAAGACACTATAGACTGAAAGGGCTCCAACCATGCGAGGCTGGGTTGCAAATAGTGAGCCCGAATCTCTCCCTGGGAAGCATGAAATTTGTGCAACAAGCTCAGTCCTTCCCTTCCAGACAAATCTAGAGGGGAAAAAAAAAAAGGTGGTGTAGATTTTATTCCTATTCCAGGCTCTGAATGTTTAGCATATGGGCCATAAAATTTTCCTAAAGTGCCCAAGGGAAAATCTGTGTGGTGCAGATATTGTACCAAAATAGGTCTGCAGAGGCTCTTATACATCCCAGCATGGGTAGGCCTGAAGCCAAAAGGAAAATCCTTGTATCATCTACGGACACTTGGGTTCTCAGCAGCTGGGGATGGTGCCAGATAGTCCCAGAGCAGCTTCTTGCCATTTTTATTTACACTGGGGCTTGTAGCTTGATGTTCAAAATCCTCAGTTCTACTGTGCTTAATATCCCGAGTCCCATCCACTGGTCATCTTATTTTCAGTGCATGTCCCATGTTTCTTTTCCAGTCTGGTGTGATCCCAGACCTGGGGTCATGGGGAAGAAAGGACATGTCCTGTAGCTGCAGCAGAGGTGTGTCCTGGCAGGGCTTCTCTGAGTACAAGAAGTGCTATGAAGTGCCAAGCACCTGCAACAGCACAGTGCCACTGCCCCACGCTGCTCAGGCTGCACCAGAGCTGGTCCTGCACTCAGCTGTCAGACTCCAAGCTACCACTAAAACCCCTCTCTTCATGTTTACTCCCTGCCAATTTTCCCATGGACCAGTTCCAGCCACTGGGAGAAGCCAGCCCAAACTTCTGGCAAACACATCTCTCAGCAATGGGAACTACATTTCAGCTGATCTGCAAATTCTCCCTGTCTGTGCTGCATCCCACTGGAAAAGTCACAGGGCTGTGTGTCAGACGTGGAGTGATGAGAAGCTGCTGATTCTGGCCTGAAAAAGTTACTTTAAAAGTTACCACCTCCTCTTGACTCAGACTAGTAGTTCCTGTAAAGCCATATCCATTTGGTATGGTCATTACAGTAAACCAGAACAGGAAAAACAGTCAAAAGGCAGAATTTAGTTTGCTTTCCCAGCAGGATCTCACTCCCCCTCGTGAGAAAGACTCTCAAAGCCATGGTGATGTAGCTGTTACCCTGTGAGTTTGATTTCCTGACTGTCTCTAACAAACCTATTAAACCACCTTCTGTTTAGGCCTCTGTACCGACATGAGAAACCTAAAGCACACATGTGGAGTTCTATGTGTTGTATCTGCCCCAAGACCAGGGACAGTGACCCCATAAGTGGGTCCACTGTTACGAGGCACCAGCATCAGTGCAGTGAGGAATCCAAAGGACAAGGGAAAGGTGAGAAAGAAAAGATCTGGCCATGAGCTCTGAAGTAGGAACTCAGCAGACTTGTTGACATCATGAAAACCAGGCAAATTCCTCACCAAAAATAATGATGCATAAAATGCCACAAATATTTGCTCACAGAAACAGAGCTGTTTTACCCTGAATATGATTTAGGCATAGAGCATATGACTTTGTGGGGGAAGGAATGCTGATGAAAACAGAGTCAAAATCCATGGAAAATAAGACAAACTGGCGAAGGTTGGGCAGTCCCTTTGCTGAGACAGCCCTGCAGCACAGGAATTCAGTCCTGTCAGGAGAAAGACCTCAACGCTGCCCAAGGAAGGGTTAAAATGTCCTGGTAGGAAATGCAATCACGAAGGGCAACAAATTCACAGAGAGGAAGTTCACTCAGAGGGAAACCAAGTCCTGTTTTCAGTTCTTGCACATTTACATCCAAACCATCCCACTTCAGCACCGGGTGCCACTCCCAACCCCACAATCCCTGTGCCTGGGCTTGTCCTTGCTCCAAGAACATCATCTCTCTGCCTCTCCTCAAAATAAACAAGGCCCTTCACTGGAAGGTTTGATGCTTCTGTATTTAAACCCCACCACTGTCAAGTTTCACCTTGCAGGAATTTTTATGGCTGAGCTGAACCTTTTGCTGGCTGCCATTCCCAGCCACGCCAAACAGCTCACAATAGCCTTGATTTCTGGGTTTAAGCTGACTGACCTGTTCCACCTGGGTCTCTGGAATAAAAGAGGTTGAAACAACAGCCTTCAGAGCACAGAGAGTCTCCTGGATGGATTTGTGCTAAGGTTGAATGAGCCACAGCTTGTGCACATAAAGACAGAACTATTCTTACTGTCAGGGACATAAAACATGAGTTTAAGACCAGCTTTGGATGATCTTTTTAGCCAAGGAGAAAATATGCCCAAAGCCTTTCCACTGAGGGGGTCTCTCCTGGCAGCTGGTCCAACCTTGGTGTCACAGTGACCAAACTGCAGCTGTGCAGAGGACACAAATGCTGTGGCTCTCTGTGCACATCTGCACAAGGTGAGAGTCACTGCTGTTGATAATGACAAATAGATGCAGCCTTGGAGTTGAAGTCATCCTGACTTACCGTTGCATGAGGTTCTCAGTTGTTTAGATCATTCTAGATGTAGGTTTAGCCTGTACCTCAGACATTAACTCCCAAACATCTTAAGCAACAGCCTGAAAAGCACAGGATGTTGTGTGCAACTTCCCTCACCCCTGGGTTTGTCCTTGGCCTGGGCAGAAGCTCAGTGGATAAAAGATGGAATACTGCATCACCCTACTCCAAGTCTCCATTTAAAAGCAGAGTCACCACACATTAATTCTTAGCTAGACTCTTGAGAAGATAGATAAATACTTGTTCCCCATCCTGGCCTTACTTCTAACCTGCTCTCAGCTGAACTACTTGGACTAGATTGCAGGCTTGATCCAAGATTTCCAGCTGAGTTAAAGAAGAATGGATGGAAAATAAATGGCTGTGGAAAAAAAAAAGCTACTGAATGTTCCTTAAATGCATTTTTCTACAATCCAAAAGAAATACAATAAATGCAAACCCCATTTTCCAATAACATTAAAGAGGGAATAAGGATAGGTCCAAATAAGCCAGAAGAGCTTATTCTCAGCTAGAATGGATCAGAACTATGGCTATTTGCACCAGATGAGACACATCCCTGTAATTTTACAGTTATTACAGCTAAAAATCAATTGTCCTTTCTTCCTGAGAGATTTTCTGGCAACCTCCTGCACTTGCTATCAGCACTGCTTCCCAAGCCACCTCCCTTATAGATTTCCTAGCACCTGCTCCCCCTTCCAAGGGAGGAACACAAAAGCGAGGGCAGCCCAGCTCCTCTCCCTGCTTTGTGATAGTTCATCCTTTTGTTCAGAAGCCCATAATCTACTCTTCACCACTTAATATCCCTTGTGTTTTCCGTACGGCAGGTGCTTCCAGGAGGCTGTTAATAATCCCCGTGTGTGAACACTCTTTATCCTGCAGAGGCACCGTGGTGGGCTGTGGTGGGTTGTGCTCGCAGGCGGTGCTTGCACTGACTGTCTTTCACTTTGAGTGTCTTGGTAAAGAACAGCATTTATTGGTGTTTGCTCAGCTTTGAGCAGAGCTCATCAAAGCATCCACAGCACAGCAGAGGATGCAAAGCAGGAATCCCCTCACACTGCAGCCTCAGTCTTGAATAAAGACCCACGGTTGCTTTGGCAAATATCACAAGATAGTGAGAGCCCTTCAGGCTTCACTGAGGGCTTCCCAGAATGAAGAGCTGCTCTTCTGGAGTCCCAGCCTATCCCTCGTGTGGATCACTAAACCAAGGCTGTACAAAAACCCTCCTTGTGCCACCCTCCTTTGGAAGGAGAGCCATGGCACACAGGGAAAGTGCCCCTGTGGGCCCTGCAGAGAGTCAGACTGCAGCAACAGCCCACATTCCCTTCAGGGTTTGTTAAGAAAAGATTCCCACTTTAGGGCACTACTTATTCCAGATGATGAACCAACACTGACTCAGATTTGTACTTTATCATTACAGCAAAAAAAAACAACTGCATTTTTCTATGAATAACTCACATCTCAAATAACCCCTGTAAAAATCAGAAGACTGAGAACGTACCTGAAGGTCAGGAGAATTAGTAAGAGGAAAATGTCTCTGAGATAAATTCCCTCCACTAAATTTCAGTTGGACTTTTTTGTCCTTTTTTTTTATTTTGACAATCTGCAAGGTCACATGCATAAAAAGAAGAAAACAGTTTATCCCACTCTACTCAGAGGGATTGAGTTTCACATGTAGAACTATTCAAAACAGTTGTCAAGATAATTTCTTCTGGCCAGGAGATCACCATGGCCATGATGTTCAGAAGTCCTTTGCAGTGGGTTATGGACAAGGTTGCTCAGTAAAAGTGTATTAAGCACCAGTTGTATATTTTAGTACAGACTAATTGGAATATGGAAGCTTTTAAGTAACAGCCAAGAGTGGTTAGTGTTCCACCAGATTATTAACTCATACAGACTACTAATCAAAGATGAAACGAGTGAAATTGCAAATTATATGTAACAGACCTGAGGGACAGATCTTAGCACAGAGCTCAGGAATGCAATTCAACTCAACAGGAATACATTGTCTAAACAGATTTAAAAAAAAATCTTAGGCTTAGTGACTCATAAAAGAGTCATTCATTAGTACTCTATAATTTCATCTTCAGCTACAATTACACTGTTTCAGCTGCTTCCCATGAAGAGAGATTTGCTTTCCTATCTCTCAGGTGTCATTCTGGAAGCTTCTTTTTAGATTGGACTCCTCTTCGTCATTGTCATTCTGAAACATTTAGCACCAGCGCTTATCTTCTGGAAGGATAGGAATGTATTACATTCTTCATGCTTCTTATCTAAATATAATCTTCTGTATCACATAAACAACCAAAATTTGAGGGAGACTTCATTCTCACCCTTCAGTGTTCTGTTGGGAGATTTCTTTACATAGGCAAGAGCTCAGTTATTGAGGGAGATTAATTTAATCATCAGCCCATTCTCCAAGTACATAAGTAAGATCATTTCTCAGGCCCTGGTGAACTGCCTCAATGTTTAGTTTAAAGAGCTAATCTTGTTTTAAATACTTCTTCAGAGGAAACACGTTAAACATGAGCATCTCTTCCACTACAGTCAGTGTTTCAGCAATGGTTCTGTGCAGCCTTTTCCACAAGTCACTTCTCCCCTGGCTTTTGCTTGTTCTCACTCACTTGGACTGAGCACATTTCTCTTTTCCCTGCTACACCCAAAGCCAAACAGATGACTATTCAAACCTAGTTAGCTATTAAAGAGCCATTAGTTAATTGGCACTGATAGGGACTTCAGACTTTGGTTGATTAGGTCCATGAATTCACTGTGCAGAGACAAAAGGCCTCCAGAGAAGTTTAAACAAGGGTGTGGGTTTTCCTGTTTAATTTTACCTTCTTAACTTAATATTGCTCTCTGTCATTCAATATTACATTATTTCCATATCAAGGAAGGAGATGGGAAACATCTTACTGGTGGCAAGGAGGGGAGTGCACACATTCCCTCCTCGTGAAATAGCTAAGACTGCCTTAAGCTCAAAGGTGCTTCTTTATGCCTGAGTACTCAAAGGGCAGATGTTAAGCCTTCCTAGTAGGAAGACAGGCAATAGGAAACTGTCTTCTTTTTAAAGGATTAACTGCTAAGTTGAAGGATGATCCAGTCCTTCCTCCTCTCTCCCCTCCTGCTGGTGTTTGTACAGCTGACAGCGATGAGAGCGGGCGGGTGGAAGCAGAAGGATGAGGTTACCTGTACTACTTCTTTGACCAGAGTCTTGTCAGTCCCAGTTTTGGCTCTCTGCAGGCCACTGACATCCTCTCCAATCCAGGTGATGAGGGCAAACTTGACTCGCTTGCTCATGGCATCGCCGGTGGTGAATCGGACAAAGCCAAACAATCGGACATCATCTGCAGGGGAAAAAGGGATAAAATGGTTAAACCCAGAACTCCCCTGCCCTGCCACTTTCCAGGGTGAAACTGTTGCTCTCAAAGACCAAGGCAAGGCACTGATCCCATGTTACAATGCCAGCATTTGGGGTTAACAGGAGGCTCTGCTCATATGGCCTTTGCTTCCGAGGTGTGCTTTACCTGAATTAGGTCTGCATCTTCCTGGGCTGCGCTGAGTTACTGGGGGGAAATCGGCTGTGCTGGACACCTCACATCATATTATTTTGCTGCTAGTGAGTCTGAAAATGGCTAAAATACAGTCAGCAGGCAGGTCAAGAACACAGAGCTAACCCCAGTTCCACGTTCAGCCAGATCATTCATATGCAGGTCACTGATCAAGAAGGGAAGAAAGTAATTTCCCAGTGTCTGTTTCTTGCAGGATAGCAGGATTTGGGTCACATTTTGTAATATTATCCAGAAACTGCCTGTTGTGCAAATCTAATCCTTTCCCCTCCCTCCCTTCAGCAACATTTCTGGTTCACTTGTAGTATAAGTTTAAAAGAAGGAGGGAAGAAGACGGAGCAAAAGAAAATTCTGCAATTACTTTCCCAGGTGTGTTTTTCTAGTCCTTCTGAAGCCCTGGAGAGAAAAGTATTGGATTTTAGAACTGTGCTGGTCTTTGTTTCACAGCTGGTTTATTCTATATCATGCCAGACTGGAGTTATTTAGCCTGGCCATATGTGTGAAAACTTTGTAAACTCTCATCTCAAGGAGTTCCTTCCTCCATTGCAGGGTGACCCATCAACAGGGACAGTTGGGCACTTCGGAAGTGTGTGATACCATCCCCTCACATCCCCAGCCTCAGTGCCATGTGGGATTTGGAACCTTCCACCAGGATTGGGCAGAAAGCTGAGCAGATGGGCAGTTGTGCAATCATGGAATATACCTAATCATGGCTTCTTCGTCTGTTAGAGGTCACTCAAGGCCTTTTAAATGAGATGACTCAAAACAGAAGAACAAATGTGCTGTTTGAGAAGAATCATGTTAATCCTGGTTGCACTTGTTGTGACCAGTTCAAAGTGTTTTACAGTGAGTTGCTGACTATTTGCCAGGTGAAAATGCAGGCTCCAGGTGTAGCAATGACTGCCAACATCCCATCCTTGATCCATTACAGCACACTCCATGAACACTCAGGACAGCCCCAGGAGCTCTGGGAATAGGGGAGAAGCAGCTCTTAATTTTTCATCCCTGGAAAATAAGCTGCTAGAAATCAAAAAAAAAAAAAAAAAGGAAAAGAGGGGCTATTCTCTGCAAGCTGACATATTTCAGAGCTTTTTCAACACTTTGATTTGCCAAAGTCTGAGTAAAGAGAAATTCCCCCTGATAAAAGAGAACACTTTTATAAGTCTGAAAAAATCCACCTATTCTCTCTCTATTTTGTTCTCTCCGTACCTTTTTTTTTTTTGCCACTGACACAGGAATATTAGGAAAACTGGAAAATGGAGGTAGGGCTATGTGTGAGCCAGTACAGTGTTTAAAACGAGCTCCTCCAAAGATTTCAAAATTGAAACAAAGAGAAAGGAAGATCTTATTCAAAGGAAAAATCTGGATGGATCTTTGGAAGGAGAGAAAGAGACCTGTATCGACAGTGCAGGCAAACAAACTTCTCTCTCAGTTACCTTGTTACTGGTGAGTACAAGAAAGGCACATAGAGACTCCTGTTTCTGACAGTAAATCCTCTTCCCAAGATTGATTAGAACCATAAATGAACCGACAGCCAGGAAATACCCAAGGTGAAGTGAGACAGTAAATCCCCTAACGTTACAATTAACAGCTCCATGAGAAAGCCTTGCTTTCCAGGTCTGACAGTAAAGGAGGCCACACTCTCCTCAGAATTTTTCTGTGGCTCCTGTGGGAACACAGTGCTGGAAGGCATTTAATGTCATCGAGTCCTGGCCCCTACTACACTGTGACGGTGTCACAGCCCTAACCATGGACCCCTCGCTTCCACCTTGAGTCTGTGGGGTTTTCATCCCTGCCCCTCCCACCAAAGGCTGTTACAGAACCTGAAGACTGGACTATGCCCCTTTGTAAGAAAGATAATGGAAAAACATAGTGAATGTGAAAAAACAGTGCTTTTTCATAGCAGCACAGAAAGGAAGTTCCAGGGATGCCCTATCCCTGGAAATGTTCAAGGTCAGGCTGGACAGGGCTTGGAGCAACCTGGGATAGTGGAAGGTTTCCTACCCATGGCAGAGGGGTTGGAACTGGATGAGCTTTAAGGCCCCTTCCAACCCAAACAGTTCTGTGATTCTGTGATTCTGTGAATTTATCAGCATAACTTCAATTGTACATGAACCCACAGCTCACTGGCAGCAGCAGGATTTGCTTCTCAGCAGAAGAGTTTCAGTGCTTTCCCATCCTGCCTGAAACCAGCTCGATCCATGACACTAAAGAGAGCCAAGCCCAGCAATTCTATCTTTTATCCATTAGATAGCCTACTCCTCAGTGAGTGTGAGCAACTCTTACTTCACCATGTTCAGTCCCAGGAAGTTTAGTGAGCACCTGGGGTTGGACGTGGGGCTCTGAGTCACCATCGCGGTGAATTTACCCAGGGCTGGTTCACTTGTAGGGGCTTGAAGTGTTCCACCCCTGCTGGGTGCTGCCTCCTCCTGTGTCCCCATGGGGGTTGTATCCCCTCCAGAACAGCATCTTCAGCTGCCACAACTTTCAGTCCAGTGTATTTAGTACAAATCACCAAAATGTGATGCTTTAACTTGATGTGCCAGTGTGTGAATTGTGGCAGCTGAGGAGCCTTTCGGCAGCTGCAGATGAAGCTGAGAGGGAATGTGAGTTGGAGCCCTCAGCAATTAACATGTCTCTGTTCCTAAAAGGGCATCAGGGACGGATGTAGAGGTTTTTAGCACTAGCTCAGCCTGGGTATAAGCCTTTCCAACTGCAGGTCGAAATCCCTGAGCAGAAGTGGTTGAGTTTCACAATTAGTCTGAAGCGTGTTCAGAGTGATAAGGGGATCAAAATGCAAGTTCTTTCATACTCCCAGATTTCCTCTTTCACAGTTAATCAGTTCCATCCTGCCAGATCACCTCACCACGCTGGAAGCCATCAATGCCATCAGGGCCAATTCCCTGAGAAATATCAAGGCATAAACATCCACCACCCCCTTTCTCACACAAAACCACTTACAGTGGTTTTAGGAATTTGTTGGCTGTGAGGGGGAGCATAACAAATCATAGAGGGACAGTGTAGATTTCCTCTAAAAGAGGAAATCCTGCCTGGAGCTGTGCAACCCCCTTCCTAGTCACTGAGCCATGAATTTCAGGGCAGAGAGAAGCAAATAACAGATCTGGGTAGAATGGAAATAGCAGCTTTATTTGAAAAAATCTCACAAGTTACAAATAGCAGAAATGACCAATGTCAGTTCCATTAATACCACTACTCCCTTCACTATGGCTGGGCAGCAACAGGGCTCTACAAACCGTGAGGAGCAAAATGAATGTCTTAATGAGCATCACTTGATATTACTCTCCAAACTCCTTATCTATCAGTAGGCAGGATTTTCCAAATATTCTGATTAAGCTGCCCTTGGCTGTCAACAAAGCTTGATGCCAAGCTGCAGAGGTTTCCTTGATGGTGTTCTTTTTTTTCATCCACTCGAGCCCTTTGGTTCAGATGTACTGAAAAATTCCCCATTAGATTAAAATGCACTGACTCATCAGTAAAAGATAATAGCTGCAGGAAAGAAATACACTGTCAAATCTTCATGGTTCTTATCTCAGGGCTCTGAATGGGCTGAGACATGCCAGGATAAAACCACTGCTCCCAGCTTCACCTGCCTGCTGGATCAAGGTCAAATACAGCAAGGCAGGTGATGGAATGATCTGCTTCTGTGTTCTGTCCAACAATGAATGACTGATAGCACATGGCAGGTTTCATGAGGATTTATTTTGTTTGTTCCAATTGGATTCATTTTAGATTAATTAGTCAATTTTCCACCTCTTCCATCACCCTTATCGCCCCATGGCTAGAAGTGCAGACAGAAAACTTCTCTACCTCTTACTACACTGGTTTTTTTTTTCCCTCTTAAACCCTGTGGTGGAGCCCATATATCTCCTGCAGTGCTGCCTTGCTCCATGATGACATGTTCATTAAGTCATCTGACGTGTTTGACTCCAGGACCGTGATCACAGGGCTTGCTGTGGCTGTGGCACCAGACCTTCTCCATGGAACTCAGGGTGGCTGATGTGAGTACAGGCACACAAATGCAGGGGGAGGATGACCCCACACTGACTTCTCCAGCCTCCTCTGGTCCAGTGAAGCCACCTGAAGCTATTAATCACAATGAGTTGCTGCTACCCCAGTGACCGTGGCCCTGTTGTCTCTCTGTCCTGACCTGGGAGGGCAGAGTGGGAGCAAACAGGGGATAAGGCTCATCTTTGTTCTCCTTCCCTGAAGGAAGGAATGGTTGTGTTTGTTGGCCGGAAGTAAGGGCCAGGAAGGCCCCAAAACAAAGGGCAGGTAAAAGGTACAACCCTCTTCTTTACCTGCTCCCATCCCAGCAGGATGGTAGAGGCAGGCCCACAGCAATGCCATTTTAATTAAGCGTCACAAAACGGAATGCAGAGATTTACTGTCTCAGTGCAGAACTCAACCTGAGGAGTTACTCCCACAGAGATAAATGAGAATATTCCCTAAAACCACCTCCAGTCCATAAGCAAGGGACAGTCTTAGCCATAGCTCCAGCTGGCAGCCAGGAGATCACTGTGACCCTGCCAAGAGCAGGGAGGGCACAGGGGCAGGGGAAGGCTGCAACCACAGCATGAAATTCCCATAAGCCACCCATGGCCCCAGGTCTTCCTTTAAATAGCCATTAAGGGAAAGCAGGAGAGATGAACATTAAAGAGGAAAACCAAAAGCAGTAGGAGACTGATTTACAAGGCCCATTTTAGCAACTTAAGATGCAGCCAAATGCAGATAAGCACCTATCTCATTATATGTCCTCATGTGTTTTTACAAATCTTTCCTACAATCACAGGTGCCAACAGAACCTTGGTGATCTCTCAACTCTTAGCTCCTAAATTTTTATGTGCAGGCTAAGCTTTATGGGACAATTGATCTAAGCCTAAAAGAACTTGTATTAGGAGCTGATTCCATTTCTATTTCCTAATATTTTATGTCAACCCCAAATGATTTTATAGGGCATTTTTTTCAGACCAAAGATTTTCAGTTCTTCCTCCTGCTGAATGCACAGTGTGATTTTGGCCTGATCTTTTCAGACACATGAATAACTATCCCATTTCATGCTGTCATTGCAATTATTTATCTGGACTGGGGCTCTCCAAATAAAAGGCTCATTATTCCTTTTGTCAGAGATGCATTGAAAACAGCTGTTCACATATGGCATGGGATGGGGGTTGGGGGGGGAATAGAGTCTTCCAACCTCTCTGTTGCTTAATGGCAGAACACACACTCAAAAAAAACGAAAGTAAATCACAGGCAGAGACGATGCTCTGCTGCCTCCTAATACAGACACTGAGGCAACTGTCCAGGGCACTCAGGTACTACTGACACACCCACAGGTTTCACAGGGTGTTATTTCAGTTGTTAAGTCATTCTACTCTTTGCATCAACAGCATCACCAGCTGGGTTATAAGACTTTGAAATTAAAAACAACAACACAAAACCTTCACATCCCTCCGTACAGTAACCTTCAACTCTTATCTATGTTTCTGGCTTCAAATCCACCAGCTCAGCTCTGGGTTTTTTTTTCAAAGTGTACTGATGGCACGTACTACTAACCACCAAATTAATGCTACGTCTGGACCCACGCCATCTGCAGAGGCAAGAGCTGTAACTGGGAAGTAAAATGGCTCAGAAGCCTTGAATTAAGTCTTTGTTTAACGCAGAGGTAATCTGTGCTGTTAAGCCCAACCGAAACAGTCCTTAGCCACAAGACACAGGAGGTGTCTGCACAGAGTGTTTAATAACCCTGACACAATGAATGTCCTTAACTTTTATCTCCAGACTCTTTGGATCAGATAAGCACGGTCACATAGGTTGGTCATTAGTCAGGATTGCAAGACGAAGAGCCACCAGCAGCCACCTCCTACTCATAGCAGGATGTGCCGGTGGGTTAAACCAACTTCCTGGACTTTACTTTGGGCTAGACTGGAGGAGAGGTGTGCACCATCTGGGGGTGGTCTTTGGAGGACAGAGGAGACACTGCCTGACACTGAATCAGAGTCTACTTCCTCCCAGCCAGTGTTTGAGTTGTGTCATGACTGACACAACCTTGACAGCAACAGCACGACAGCGACTGACATGCAGAAGTCCAGGGTTCAGCATCGCCCTGGGACCCTGAACAAAAGGGCACTGAAGAAGATTTTCTTTCCAGATTTCCTTCCTTTGAGAGGGGCTACTGCTGTGCCCAAACAGGAGGATGGGAAAAGGATGACAGTTTGATGATGCAGTTTGTTAAACTTCTCTGCTAGAACACAAAGCTAAGCAAAGAGTTTAGAAAGAAAAGGCTCCACCCCAGGATATGTGACGTGTAGGTCTGATGTGCAACACGGATCTGAGAGTAGAGCAGTGGAACAATGAAACCCACAGCAGGCACACAGGGTGCAGCAGCAGTTCCTGGCTCAGGGCATGGGCCTCAGCACCCCAGGAGCTCAGCACCTCCCTGTGTGGTCCTCCAGCAGCAGCCACAGAGCGTGGCTGGAGGTGTGCAGGGCTGGAGGTGTGCAGGGCTGGTCCCTAACGCGGCCTCTTTGAACTGCTACTTCCTTTAAAAGAAGCAATTTCAGCCTCTTGCTTTTCCCTTTGTCCTCAACACTCTCGTTCCCTGAGGAGGTTTGCAGAATCAGCAATGGGCTGGGCGTGGTCTGCATGAAAAGGGTTATGGATGGGAGGGAGTAAAAGCAAAAATACAACCCTGCTACCAACAGCCCCTTCCAGGCCTCCCTCACGCCTGCCACTGCACAAAGCAGGACATCCACCACAGGCAAATGTTTCCCAAGTGGTACAAAAACCCTTCTTGGTCTCAGAACCACATGACTTAGCACACTCTGACCCCATCTGCACCATCGCTCCGTGCCCTGGAGGGCAGCAATGTCTACAGAGGTGCTTTTAGTGAGAATGGTTATTAGAGAAAGCAGGGGACTCAGATGTTTGCAGCTCAGACACTGAAGGAGCTGGTGCAGAAAGTAGAACAGAGCGAGCTCTGACAGTGACTCTTTGCACACTGAGGTTTTCAATCCCAGCTCCAGCTCTCACCTTCAACCACCAAATTATGCTCAGCTTCTACCACAGGCAGCTGCAGCACTTTGTGGCTTTCGTGGCAGTGTTTTTCAAAAAACAGGAAAGTTTATTCTGATAACAGTTTTTTTGATCCTTTAATCACATTTTCTGAAGCTGTTTGCTTTGATAGCAGCTCTTCTCCCCTCCAGCAAAATGTAAGAGACCAGGAGGGCATAAACGTAGCAATAGGAAGGAATAATATTTAGCAGTTCTTCCCATCCCTTCCTACTCTTCTCTACTGACTTTTTTTCAGTAGAAATATTCCAACCAGGTCTACCTCATGGCAACATTTGGCACCTTTCTTCCAGATGGGAAGAATAGCTGCAACTTCACTGCTGGCACAAGGCTTGATTTCTGACTCTGTCTAGCAGGCCAGGTGAAGGTTTGCTGCACAGATGGAGGCTCCAAAACTTCCATCTCCTCCTTCCCCAACTGCTGCACCGTAATTTGTGGGTGGAGGAAGATTCTTTGCAGCTCTCAGCTAAGGACCAGGTGCCTAAGTTTGTCTCACTCCTTAAGCCTCCAACAACTGTGCTCCAGAGCTGGGTATGAGGACAACCTGTTGGCCCTGGTCTGCCAAGGAACAGCCCTCCAGGTGCATGCCAAGGGAGAGGGAAAGCAGGGACAGGGAAAGGGAGCAATGGAGCAGCTACAAGGGATTTAACTCCCCATTAAAGACTAACAATAGGCCACAGCCTACCCCACAGTGCCACTTCCTTTAACATGCTTATTTATAAAATATACAAAGCTCCCTTTATTTTTCTGTAAAAATGCCTCAGTATTGGGGCCAGTTTGGCACTTCACTGGTGTAAAACAAGATTTCCTTAAGATCTGTCTGTTTGAATACCCTGTTTATAAATACAGGTTTGACACATGTCAGCCATGGCAAGAACACAAAACTGGCCAAACTCCCAAGTGCAATATGTGCCTCCGTTAGTTGTCATCCCAGCCAGCCCAAACGGTGCCTGTGCTCTGCCAAAGGCCCTCTGCCTGCTCAGCCACTCGCTGAAAGAGAATCCTCTTTGCTACAGAAGGGAGGAGAGGAAGTTCTTGAGAGGGTGCCATCCAGGCAAAATACCAAAAATCAACTCGGACAAAAGAAAGACATGGACTCTGTAAAGGCAGGAGGAGAGAATACGTGGGGAAGGCTCCTCTGCAAGCCTCAGGTGTCTGGAGGTGCTGGAGATGCTCGGTTATGTCGGCCAGAAGAGGAGACAGAGAACATGGGGCTCAGACACTGAAGTCATTGACCTCCCAAGAAAACTACTAACCACTGGGATGAACTTCCAAAGTGCTGAGCCCTGGGCTTCCCCCTGTGCCAGGCAATTGCTTTTTCCCATCTGCTGCCCATGAAGAGGAGTTGAGTGGGAAGGAGTTCCTGCATTGCAGGGTATCAGCCCCTCTGACATCAACTACAACAGGATCTTTCTCAGTTTTGAGAGCTGTCCCTGCAAAGCTCTCCAGAACAGCTGGAATGGAGTGGCTGTATTAATCCCAGTAAGACCCCACTGCCAAGGTCGTAGCAGAGCAGTCTAAACTGTCTTGATTCATGGCTGCTTTCCAAGGACTAAAATGTACTTTTCTCCTATGATATTTATTGACCGATCAGACCCGTCCCGCCCTCAGTTAAGTTCCTGGAAGTTCTCCCCTTCAGCTCAATAAAGCACAGCCAAGCCCTGGGACTCACAGACCGGTGCACAGGCACTGGTGTTTCCATGGCTGTGGGAGTGATTACAGTGTCCTCAGAAAGGGAGAGACTGCTCAACACACAATTCCTTCACTGCATAGTCACATCATCCTGAAAATACAGGTTAACCACAATACTTGATTGTAGAGTAACTGGGTGAGTGAGGAAGGCTTTGCTATAGCTCAGTACTAGGTACAAACACTTCATATCTCACATCACTTGGTGTCATTGTTAAATAGCAGCCAAGGTAGGAGGAAATTTGAGATAAAAATCAAAACCCTGCTTTTGTGAAACTCATCAAATGTCACGACCAGATGAAATTAAATATTCATCTACTTCCATTTTCCCCAGGCTTTGTTCCTCCCTTTAATGTTCTACGACCAACAGTTCAACAATCAACTGCCACGTTTAAACTTGGAGCCGCAACAGTTGCGGTTGTGCAACGCCACATCTACGATTGTTTTCAGGGCTGTATTGTTCGAGCCGATCTTTGCAATACCCACCCTCTTCTCAGGTTTCATGATCTCAAAAAATCCGAGCAAGCCTTTTAACTGCAGTTATTTTAGCGCTATGAATTTCAGAAGAATTTCAGAAGAATTTCATTCCCAATGATCTGTATGACAGCATCTTTGTAGCCACAAAAACTGAGTCGTTTTTGCTCTGAAACTGTAGGCTCAAATACGGAGACCGTTGCTTATCGAATGTTTTATCTTCTTGATAACCAAGAAGCAATGAAACACTGTGCAAAGAGGGTGGAAAAAAAAGCCCGAAGGACCTTAAGTCTAAGGGTGAGACAAAAGACCGGCTGGACTATGGACTTGAGGGAGTTGCACTCCGTGGGGAAACCTGATCCCACAAGAGAGGGCAGGCACGGGGAAGCAGCAGCACTAATTCCAGTTTGCCCAAGTTTTCTCCCATCCTTTCCCCCCCTGCACCGGGCAGCACGAAGGACGATCATGGCCAGAGCAATGGATACGGAGCTTACCTGTGCACTTCCTTTTAAAGGTTTCATAGTCTACCCCTTGGTCCCCAGGGACGATTGTAGAGCCGTTGTACTTAAACGTCACCCTTTGGGAAGGGAAAAGAGAAGGGGAATAACACAGTTAAAAGTCACCTTTTGGGATGGGGGAAAGGGAAGGGGAATAGCACATTTAAAAGTCTCCCTTTGGAATGGGGGAAGGGAAGGAGAATAATACATTTAACAGTCAGCCTTTAGGAAAGGAAAAGAGGAGATGGGGAAGAATATACTGTAAAAACACTCCATCCTTTAGGAAGAGGGAGAGAGGAGAAGGGGGAAGGGTCTGTAAAAGTCACCCTTTGGGTAGCAGGGAGGGAAGACGAGGAATCGCAGCGCACCGGTGCCTGTCCGGGAGGACGCCGGGGACGCCACCTACCAGTTCACCTCGGTGGCATCGTCCCTGACGAGGTTGTACGCCTCCCTGCACGCCTCCTTGTCGATTTTGGTGGCCATGGAGGCGAAGGGGAAGGGAGGGGGAGCGCGGAGTGGCCGCGGAGTTGGGGGACCCCCGCCGCCGCCGCTGCAGCCGCGCCGAGCAGAGCCGAGCCCAGGCGA
>VZRE01002870.1:222019-244606 GCA_013396775.1 Cephalopterus ornatus
GGGGCTGCGCGATGGGGGCCGCGCCGGGGCCGCGGAGCAGCGGGGACCTCCGGGCCGAGCGTCCCGAGCATCCCGAGCATCCCCGCACCGCCGCCGGGGAGCGGGGAACAGCCCCGGCTCCGGCCCTGCGGCTGTCCCCGGCCTCGAACGGGGTCTGGGGGGGTGACTTGGCGTGGGGACACTCCGATGCTGGGTCAGGGGTGTGCGCGGGCGCTGTATCTGTGTGTCTGTGTGTGTCAGTGTGTGTCTGTGTTCATGTCTGTGTGTGTGTGTCAGTGTGTCCATGTCTCTGTGTGTCAGTGTGTTCAGCCCGTTTCAATGCAGCGATCTCCCCCTGCCGGGCTCCCAGCGCTGCCCATGAACATTCCTGCATCTCCCCGAGTCACCGCGCTCCTGGGAAATGCGGGCTGTCGGGCAAAAAGCATTGCCTTAAGGCTGCGCTTCAGTCCCGCAGAAACAGAGACAGGTCTTGGCTTTGCTGAACCCGGCTGGAAATAAACATCACCAGATGATGTTGTGCCCAAGGACCCGAGTTTTACAAACCAGTCTTTGGGCGTTAGTGGGTTTCTAACCCTAAACCTGGGGGTCTGGATTTGCAAATTCAATAAAAACTACGTTCCATGATAAAAAAGTATCACATTTTGTTTCTTTTAAAATTTGCAGGGGATGTTCATTGTTTATTTCACATCAACGTTTTCAATGTGAAGGCTGAGCAGTGAGAAACCTCATTACCACACAATTACTGATTGTTGTCAGGCATCTCAAGGGACAAGATCTCCAGAGCAGGCACTGACTGTCAGAGACACCCTTTACTGCCACAGTCCTGCACGCAGCTTCCTCCAGCTCCATTCCAGCCCCTGGATGACGTGAGGCTCCTGGAGCACCGGGGCCAAAACACATGCATTGCTGCAGTGCCTCTCTGATGTGGATGAGGTCATAGGGAAGAGAGAAATATCTCTGAAGTCAGTACAAGTGTAGGACACTGGGTGAATCACACTTGGTATCTGTAGGCTGCAGGCTCTAGATGATAATATAATCACACATTAATAGTTCTGAATTTATATTGATCTTCTTTTGGAACTGTTTTTAGGAACACTTTCATTTTTTTAAAAGCCTTTATGCTGACCATTATCTGCTCCTAAATGTTTTTTGTAGTCTGTATTTATCATCTGTTGGCACTTGCTGCTGTTTATACCTGTAACAGCTGCTGGTTGTCCTTGTTCCCTTCAGGCTTGATCCTCAGCTCCTGATGCTTCTTGGAGCATAGGTGGGTGACTCCAATGTCATTCCCCTGAGGAGGAGAAAACTTCACCCTCATGCAGGTCTCTGTGACCCACTGACTGGAACATTTGAATTCTCTTCACTGGGGACTTTGTGCCTCACACTTTTCAGTGCCAGACTCAAACCTTAGAAAAATGCATATCTTCCCTGTGGGACTGAACCTCTTCTCTTTGCTTCTCTTTCCTGTCTTTGACACTTTTTCATGGATTTTTTTTCTTTTAAGGCATGGAGAAATAAATACTGTGCTCAGTTTCATCAGGCAGTAACTGGAGAGGGAAAATGACCTACATTTCTGGCTTTGGTGAGCTCTAATTTGCTTGTCATATGGGAATTTTGAGACCTCTGGCACATGGGTCTTTTCATCTGTGCAGGAAGATGTCACTGGCCTGGCAGAAGCATCTGTCCCTCTCACAGCAGCCCTCAGAGAGGAAACACAGACAACAGAGAAAGTGAGGACTTATGGACTTCCTAAAAAAAACATCTCCAGCAGGATGAAGTCTTGTGAATCTGGACTGACCTTCAGCTGTCTAGACTGTACAATGAAGTTCAGAATACTTGGAGGCAGCTGAGCAAACAGGGTAGTTCTGCACAACCAAGGACTCCCAGGAGTCTTACTTTATCCTAAAATACACCCCTGCTAGTGCCTTGCACCCTTGGCTCTTTGCCATCTCCCCTTTTTGCTTCTTTTCTGATCTTTCCATGTGTCTGTCCCCAGTCCTGCTTCTCCATCTACGTCTTTTCTGTGCAGGAGCAGAGAAATTAATGGAGAGAATAATACCTTCTGTCAGGAAGAGGCTGATGTGAATTTTTGGATCACAGCTGGCATTAGGGTTTACAATTTATGGATCACAGCACTAGGGTTATCAAGCAAGTAGGATTTTACTCAGACAGTCGAGGCGTTGAGGGTTCTTATCCCGGGCCCCCATGGTAACAAGGGCTACAGAAGCTAAGAAAACACTTCTCATCTTCAGACTCAATAATCAATTAGATGAGTAGGAGCCCCTCATCACCTCTGGTTCCTCGAGGGTGTCTGAGGAACAGACAGAGCTGTCTGGTATCTGCAGTGGAGGTGGGATGAGGCTGGGACAGGTGGTGGTGCTGACACCCAGGCAGCCCTGGCACACTCCCCTGGTTTAACACTCCATACGCATCATCTTCTCCCAGCAACAGCTGCCCTGTCACCACCTGGGACACGTGTCCAAGCTGGGCTGTCCTTGGTGACAGCACATGGAGCCTGGACACACAGGGCTTTCTGCTAGAGATAACCTCTGGAAGATACCCAGGAGTGCTGAGTTGGCAAAGGGCTTTTTCACTTGTAGGACCATTGCACTGAAATGGGACCAGGTGGGTCTGAGTACAGTGTCTTTGCTTCTTACCTCACCCCTGAGACAGTGGGCAGCCTGCTGCTTACCAAGGAGTTTTTTTATTAATTTTTAAGCCTCCTGGGCCACAATCAATGAGGAAAAGCCCCACAGCAGCTCGTGCTGCTGGGGAGGTGCGTTTTCGAGGTCAGGCAGTTTCATGCCCAGGTAAGCAAGAGGAGGTGGTGATGGGGCTTCTCGCTGCACCTCTCTGCACACACCCACCGCAGAGCTCGTCAGCGCTGTACAAACACATCGCAGCAAATGCCCCTGGCACGGGTACCCTCGGCCACCCCGTTATGGGTACCCGTGCCTCGCCTTGCAGGCAGGGAACAGCCCCGGGGTGTGCGATCCGCGCATCGCCCTTCCCAGGGCAGGGAACAGCCCCGGGGTATGCGATCCGCGCATCCTACGGCCCAAGGCAGGGAACAGCCCCGGGGTGTACGATCCGCGCATCCCCCTTCCCAAGGCAGGGAACAGCCCCGGGATGTACGATCCGCGCATCCCACGGCCCAGGGCAGGGAACAGCCCCGGGGTGTCCTGTCCGCGCATCCCCCGGCCCGCAGCGCATCCCCTCCCGCGGGTCCCCGGTGCCTCCCCCGCCCCGCCCCGGAGCCTCCCCCGCTCCTCCCGGCCCCGCTCCGGTCCCGCCCCGCCGGCATTTCCTGCCCCGGGCCCGGGGCGAGGGAGCCTCCGCCTGCTGGAATTTATCCCTGCTTTGTTTTCCCCGCTTTTTTTTTTTCCCNGTAGCCGCCGGAGCGGGGCCGGGGCCGGTCGGTCAGCGCGGCCCGGGGGGCTCCGGCCGGCCCCGGGCACCAGCGGTGAGTACGGACCGGCCTCGCTAATACCGCGCTGGGCTGGGCTTGGCTGGGCTGGACCTGCCGCACGCCCAACTTGTTGACACCACCGACCTCCGCCAAGACCAGGGAGCAGCATCAAGGGGCGAAAAACCTGTAATTTTTTAACGCGGGCGTTCCCAAGCTGCAGATCGGAACGTGCCGGTCTCGTAATTCAGCACAAAATGTGGGGGTTTTTTTAGCGGTCTGAAGGGGCTGATGCAGTGGTAACATCTCCCGTGCCTTTGTTGCAGGAGTGCTGCGGCTCGGCCGGTCATGGAGGGAACCCGGCAGAGCAGGATCTGCCGCCCGCACAAGATCAGCGAATCCTCAAAGGTTCGTACGGTTTGTGTTGCTGCCGAAAAAATCCAATTGCAGTAACAACAAGGAGGGGCGGGAGGGTAGAGGGTCTCCTTTGGATGGGCTGATTTTCGGAGGAATGTGAATATTCTGAGCTTTTAAAAAGAGGAATGGAAGCGGTGGTTTACCTGCTCAAATATTTTTGGTGGAAGAAGTTGCTGCCTAGTAACTGAAAAAAAAAAAAAAAAAAGGCAGCAGCAAATGGGCATCTGCTCATCGTGACTCATAGCTTAGAAACCCACATCATTGCAGCACAGTAGTTTCTCTGTACCAAAAATTCAGTCATTAAATGTGATGTGTTTATTTGGGGAATTTTTGTAATTTTTGTACTGATCCGCCTCGTAAAATCCAAGCCTGTTAGAGAAGCAAAGCTGGGATTGCTCTTTAGGTTCAGTCCTGATTTTGTACGTGATGGGAGCCTTGATCATGCAAACAGTGGTTAGTCCAGTGAGCTCATGGAATTCATGGTCGTTTCTTAGGCTTGTGAGGTCAATTTTCTTTGTATCAAATCTGTCTGCACAAATACATTGTTTTTATTTGTGAATTCTCGGAAATCCACCTTAGGCAGCTCTTTATGCAGGTCATCAGGGTGATTTATCAGATGTTAATATCAGCTGTAATTCCTGTGTTCACTTTGTTTCATACCAGTGCAAGCTGCTTTTCTGTTGAAGTGCGAGCTCTGGGTAACAGGAGCTGGAGAGCAAGTACTTTGTGCTGCCAAAAACATCTGGAAAAGAGAAACTTTTCAGTGCCTGTGTCTGCCTTATCAAAGTTGAATGAGCCAGATCTCATTTTCTTTTGCACCACTGACGAGCAGCAGTACTGCATTAAGGGTCTGAGAGAAATCAGATCTTTGAAGCCAAAAGAAGTTAAAATACTGCTCTAATACAATTGATAAAAGATAATAGGACTAATTTTTAAATGCATCCCTACCAGTATAATCTTTCCCTGAGAGCTGATTCTGTCTGCCACTTAAATGGTTTAGTCTGAATGTAATGATAATTCATCACATTAAAAATTAATTAGCTTGACAGCATTGTTTTATTTTCTTGCTTAGACAGCAGCTGTCACTATCTGTTAAACTTAGAATTACTAGATAATGCTAAAGCTGTTCTACAGAATATAAATAGCTTGAGAAAGATGTTCTTGTTAAGTGTAAAATTAGTCTTGGTTTTGGAATGTGCAGCTCTCAGCTCCTGTAAGTTGCTCCCTGAATGGACTTGCTAAGTGGCTGAAATATGTTAATATACTCGAGTCCATCCAGTGCCGGGGGTGATGGTTCCATGCCTGATTTCTGAAGGAGCAGCAGTTCTACATGGCAACGAGGATTTCAGGAGCACAAGTCGTTGGGAGTATTTGCGGTCAGGATTATGCTGCTGACTCAACATCCAGCTCCCTAAATAGGGATCTCTGGCAAATCTTATATTCCGGTGTAATCTTGTTATGCGTGATGGTGGTATTACACAATATTAGAGGGAAATGGTCAGCCAGTTTCCAGGGATGAGAGGGAATATGGTTTTGGTCCAATCCAATAACTGTCCCCATGAGTCAGATTCAGGAGAGGGGGCTGCAAGTTGTTGCTTATTGTCTGTTCAACCCACTGTCCTTGATCATAGTTGCCAGAGAAGTGTGGTTTATCCTCTGCCATATTTATTCTTCCTCTTACCTCCATCCCCTGGTTTCTGCTTGGACTGCTGTACGATACCAGCTTTTCTCAGCCTCAGAAAAACAAATAAAAAACTTTACAGTCCTTAAACCTATATTTTTTCCTGTTACAGATCTTTGGCAGTTTTATTCCTCAGTGGAAGTTACTTTGTTGTCTGTGCCATAGATCCCTTTTTAAGTTCAGAGGTATGACGAGTATACAGCAAATTGAAGAGTTTTGACCCAGAAAACTTGTAATTATTGAAGGCTCTTCACTTAGATTAGTTTAACTCTGCACACTTGCCTGTCCAGAGTCACCCCAACAGCAAGATTTTTGGCAGCTGGGACTCTATTGTTCAGAAAAGAACATAAGGAAATACAGAGAAACCACTGGGATGCCATGCTAAGAGCAACACATTTGGTTGTTAATTTGGGGCTCAAAAAAGCCCCTTGGCTCTAGGACTCAAATCTTTTCCATCCAGCTGTGTAGAGAGGGTCTCACCATGATTTAGCCAACCTGTAAATGGCTTAGACAGACAGCAGTGATCACGTGGTTTCTGTTTGGAAAGCCAGGAAAGCCACAGATATAATTAGGATTTCTAGGAGAAGCAACAGTTTGGTGGAGGAAAGGTGGAATGCCTGGGAGGCTCTAAGAGACCTCAGGTCACCTGTGGGACTGTGTTCAATGTAGATGTGGTCTGGGACACCTTTTCAGGGTGTCATCCCTGGGAATACAGCCTGAGGGTGTAGGACTGGGCAAGATCCAGGGCCCTGCTGCCAGGACTGTTCAGAGCTGACTTAGGGTAGATACAAAGATGTGCTTCCATTCCACCTCCTTTCGTTTCTCCTACATGTTCTTACAGGCTCTGCAACTCTGCCTGGTTTGGATTTGGTAATTAAAGTTATGTATTTGCATTTAACTTAACCTGAGTTTTATTAAGAGAGATCACAAGGTAACTGACTGTGCCATCAAGCATTTAATTCCTCCAAAGGAGGGTCCTAAAAGTAGCAGCACTTGACATGCTGGGGTGACCAGCCCCTTCAATTTGTGTTCTGCAGGACATTTGAGGGATAAAAAGTTGCCATTTTAGTTCGTCTTAAAGCTTAGAAAGAGAGAAAGAGGCAAATGCTGGTTGCCTAAAAATCTCTGTGGCATGTCCAGAGCTGGTGGGAATAATGTCTGGACCAGAGGGATCCCAAGAGGCCACTTAATGGATGTGTTCTGAAGGCATTTTCCCCTTTCTTTAAAAGAAAAATATCTAGTCATGTTCATTAAAACAAAACCTACTTCGGCTTCTGGAAGCAAGCAGAATTCTTATGGGAATAAGTTATCCACATGTGTGGCTTTGCACATAAATAAACAGCTATTGCTTCTGAGTGCAATGTGTGTGCCTGGAATAATACGGAAAGAAAGAGAGGGATTTTACCCTAGCAAGCTTAGAAATGCAGAGTTCTGGAAAGATTTAAGAGGGGGTAGCTGTCAAGCAAACACCAACCCAAACAATACATGGGCTGAATGAAAATTCAGAATACTGCTGCGTGTCTCTCCCACTCCAAATGTTTAGTGAGTGGCTTAGCTGAGGGAACTCTGTAAGGAGTCATTTGGGGGACAAGGAAGAAAGGAAATGTCAGCAAGATGTCTCAGAGACAATGAGTGGAAGAGTTTCAGAAAATCGTGCCTGTGTAAGTCATCAGGGAGGGGGTTTCAATGCGGCATTGTGGGGGAGGGAGGAGAATATTATAAAAAAAAGTGGAGTAGGAAGCAGTCAAAGTCTCCATAGGCCTCTTAAAGCAAAGGTGAGGAGCTCAGGCTCATACTCTGTTGCTTGCCAACTGTTTCAGATCAGAATTTTTTATAAATGCCAATGTGCAACACAAAAAAGCTTTCTCTGTCTCGTGTATGACTCCACTTCATGGGCAAATGCATTTCACACTGAAATTTAGCCTGGTGGAGATCCCACCTGCCTGATGATGCTGTTTGTGTTTTCCAGGTGTACAGGTGGGATGACCACTCCAGTCTAGTTCTGCAGAGCCTGAATGAGCAGAGGCACCGAGGCCTCTTCTGTGACATCGTCCTGGTGGTGGATGAGCAGCGAGTCCCTGCCCACCGGAACCTCCTGGCCGTGTGCAGCGACTACTTCAACTCCATGTTCACCATCGGCATGAGGGAGGCCCATCAGAAGGAGGTGGAGCTTTTTGGAGCCTCCTACATCGGCCTCAAGGCTGTGGTGGATTTCCTGTATGGCAGCGAGCTCTCTTTGGATGGAGGCAACATCGACTACGTGCTGGAGACAGCTCACCTGCTGCAGATCTGGAAGGTGGTGGACTTCTGCTGCGAGTACCTGGAGAACGAGGTCAGCGAGGAGAACTACCTGTACCTGCAGGAGCTGGCCTCCATCTACAACCTGAAGCGCCTTGACTCCTACATCGACTCCTTCATCCTGCAGAACTTCGGCACGCTGTCCTTCACCCCGGACTTCCTGCAGAACATCTCCTTGCAGAAGCTGTGCCAGTACCTGGACAGCAGCAACGTGCAGCAGGAGTGTGAGCACGACTTGCTGCAGGCCGCCCTGCAGTGGCTCACCCAGTACCCGGAGCGGGAGAACGAGGCTTACCAGGTCCTGGACAACATCCATTTCCCTTTGATCCCGAAGAGCGACCTCCTGCACCGAGTCAAGCCCGCTGTGTGCTCTCTGCTCCCCAAAGAAGCCAACTGTGAGGGGTTCATCGAGGAGGCGGTGAACTACCACAACAACGTGACGGCGCAGCCGGTGCTGCAGACCAAGCGCACGGCCCTGCGCACCTGCGAGGAGCGGCTGCTCTTCGTGGGCGGGGAGGTGTCGGAGCGCTGCCTGGAGCTCTGTGATGACACCTGCTTCCTGGACACCAGGAAGGGCCAGTGGGTGGCAGAAACCCCTCTCCCTGCCCGGCGGAGTCACCACTGTGTTGCGGTCTTGGGAGGCTTCATCTTCATAGCCGGGGGCAGCTTCTCACGCGACAATGGAGGGGATGCGGCGTCAAATCTGCTTTATAGGTATGATCCCCGCTGTAACCAGTGGATAAAGGTGAGACTTAAGCTGCATTACTTCTCTGTTCAAAGTCCTTAATGTTTAGAGTGTTTTCTCCTTTCTGGTGAACAGACAGGGCTCGTTAGAATAGTCAACACGGCAGAGCTTGCCAGTGGAAATTCAAGTTATTTAAGTTGAAAAAGCAGCTGCTGGAGTCCTTGGGGGGAATTCTTAAGTTACACAAACAGCAAAAGAGTTTAGGGCAGGTACTCAGCTTCACTTGGGATTTGGGCATCTCATCTGTGGAATTCCTGAATCAGCATCCACCTGCAGCTTACTTCTGGGAATACTGATGGAATGCACTTAGAGGTGCTTGCTTAGTTCATCTTTCTCAAGCAGTAGTATAACTACATCAAAAATGGGTCTGACATAAAAAGAAAATGTCTGTGACACTTGTCAAACGTCTCTGAGCTAAATGTCCCCTAGAACAAGCTCTTCACTTCCAGACCTGCTGTGAAACCCTGCAGCTGTGTGGGTTCCTGTAGGAACCAGTCATCCTGGGTGGCTCAGCTGTGGTTCTGAGTGATTCCAATATGTTTCTTGCAGAGTTTGGGAAGGAGGCCCATGTAACACAACCATTTATAGAGTAGCCTGTGTCTTAGATGCTTCCTGTTGTCCCCTTGTTGGAAAATGGATGCTGTGTAACAAGCTACTGCAGAAAAACAAGTCTTTTATGAATATAATGGTCAAAACCAGTGGCTCTCCTTTCCAAATAAATGGGAAGAAGAAACTACCCTCTCCTCAGACACATAAATACCTTAAGTCACTCGCTTCCCAGATGCTGGAAGATGTCAGTATGTTGTTTGCTTTGCCAGGTTGCCTCCATGAGACAGCGGCGAGTGGATTTCTACCTGGGAGCGATCACTGACATGCTGGTGGCTGTTGGTGGCAGGAATGAAAACGGGGCACTGTCTTCAGTTGAGACCTACAGCCCTCAGAAGGACTCCTGGACCTACATAGCAGGACTGCCCAGGTAACAGGGGTGTTTGGAGAGATTCCCTGTGTTTGAAGAAGGGTGGTAAAGGGAGGTTGTGTGAGCACTGTTCCTGTCTTGATCAAAGGTGTTTACAATTTCTTTGGCCTTACTTTGTCACCTCGGTGTGTTGGTTTTCTTTGTAAGGTGTTTCTCTGTGTTTGGCTGTTGCAGATAAACCACATTTACCTGCATTGCAAATAGATAACCCTGGCAAATGTAAGCTCTCTCCCTCAGTGTGAGTTAAAACTTGGCTGTTCTACCTTTGGGAGGCTTTAGCACTGCAGCTCTTCTGGTGACAGCAAACAGGACATTGGTGGTGTCTTGAATCAGTGTTGGAGCAGTGGCTTTGTAAGAACCATCTGACAGTGTTTCATTTGCAAACAGCTACTCTGATTTAGGGATGTTTCACATTTGTGGGAATTACAGGAATATTGGCTTTATGGATGGTGTTTTCATGATGTCTCAAACCTGCAACTTCAGCAGCAGTGCTGGCTTTCCTACTGGCATCACAAACAAGGTTCCTGCAGTTGGGTTTGAGAGTTCAGGGCTTTTTTTCCCTGATTCCCTCAGCTGCAGAGCTGCAGAGCCAGAGGCAGCCAGTGAAGGCACAGAAGCCTGTTGCCCAATTCTATTTTGGGCAGGTGCTGCAATGCGAGGCTGATCCAGGCTAACAGCTGGGCTCGAGGGCTCTTCACAGGCAGGATGCTTTTCCTGCTTTATTTCTGCTCACATAGGCAGATCCAGCAGTTGAGGCTCAGCACCACAGTGTGGAGGGGAGTATCTTCAGGTCCTAAATCCTTCTGTTAATTGGAGTCACCTGTGAGATATATCCTGTATGGATATTTTTACTCATAAATGATCCTGGGGATGTTTGCACTGTTGGTTTAACCCACCCAGACTGTAAGCTGTCTGAAAAGTTTGTGTATTCCTACTGCTATCTGTGTGTTGGCTTGGGGAATTCTGCAGCTGCAGCCTTTAAAGTGAACTTTGACACGTGGGTGTTAATTTTTTATTGGATTGCCTGGCTGGTCTGCTTGGATGAGGCAAAAGTCCCCCTTAGGGGAGAGACCCCTCTTACTCTGGTTGTACAGTGACTGGGATAAGTTACTGCTGCACCCAAAATAAAATGTTCTGCATCCTCTCATGCTACTGCTCTGTCCTTGTGTCAGCTCAGGTGTTTGTGCAGGTGTGTAGTGAACTAGATAGTTTCCCATTTTTCCATGTAGCTGCTCTTGCACATTGATATGTCTTTAGTTAGGTCTTAATGGACTTGTGGCACCTTTGGAATTTTGGTCTTTTCAGCCCTTTTTCTCCCTTTGGAGAACTCTCCTGCTGGATGGTTTGCAACCAGCATTTTCCTGCACAGAAGGAATAAGGCAAAAAGAACTCCATGCAGGTTGCAAAAGGCAAAAAACAGCACAGAGGTGGGCAACAGGAACACAACCACTGCTTGAGCTCGGCAAGGAGTGGCTCTGGCTGGTGTGGGGCTGCTGGAAGGGGTCTGGGCAGCCCTTTCCCAAGGTGCTTCAAGTGGATCTGTTGGGGTGAGTCCAGAGGAGGTCACCAAGATGATTAGAGGGATGCAGCACCTCTCCTATGATGAAAGGCTGAGAGAATTGGGATGTTTCAGCCTGGAAAAGAGAAGGCTTTGGGATGACCTAATTGTGGCCTCTCAGTGCCTGAAGGGGCCCACAAGAAAGATGGAGTGGTTTACAAGGGCCTGGAGTGACAGGACAAGGGGGACTGGCTTCTAACTGAAGTAGGTTTAGATTAGATATTAGAAAGAAATTCCTCCCTGTGAACGTGTGAGGCCCTGGCACAGGTTGCCCAGAGAAGCTGTGGCTGCCCCATCCCTGGAAGTGTCCAAGGCCTGGTTGGACGGGGCTTGGAGCAACCTGGGATAGTGGAAGGTGTCCCTGAACATGGAATAAGATGAATTTTAAGGTCCCTTCCAACCCCAACCATTCTATGGCTCTATGGAAGAAGCATTCTGGCCACAGTTCCTATTGTGTACTCCAGTCTTCCCTTCAATGCACTCTCGATTTGATCTCTGTTTTCTTCTTCACCTCGTGCTTTTGTTCCTCAAACAGATTTAAGTTCCTGTTTCACCCAAATAACATCTCCCCCAGCCCTATTCCAGCAGTAAGACTTTTCATGCCGAGGGAACCAGAAACTCCAATCCTCTGCTTCCTGATAGACCGATGAGGCAACACGTCCCACCTCATTTCCTGCATTTTTCTGTCTTCTTCCCTCTGAAGAGAGCACCTGCTGGTGTTTTGGTCCTCTTGGGTGCATGGCCACCAGAAGCAGGCTCCGCTGCACCTCTCTTGGTGTTCCTGACTGCTCCAAGCCAGCAACTGCCTGGAAGGCTGTTCCCTGGAGTGACAGGCACGCGTTGAGGTCATTCTGGGGCGTGGGCTTGTGTAGCTTGACTCGAGCTGTGTGGAGTGGGACTCTCAGAGGTTGTTTGTTAAAGCTGCTACTCGGAGCATCCAGAAAATGGGTTTATTTTTTTTCTTAGAGCGTGCCATGTGTGTGGAGATTTTCAGGGGAAAGGCAGTGCTTGTCCTTGAACACACATGCCTCTTACCACTGCCAAATCCCATGTCCACGTTGCTATACACAGTCATGCTTCTCTGAGGAAGAGCTCTGCAAGCTCCTTTTTATCTCCTCTTCCCCCCACCTCCTTCCCACCCTAACATGGTCAAAACAACATGTTGTTTTCCCTAACCACTTTCTTGGAAGGAGCTGAGCTGTTTTGACTGAACTAATGCTGCCTTACTGGAGGAGAAAACAGCCTCTCAGGGCAGATGCTTAAGTGGAAAACTTCAGCCAAGCTGTCTAAAGGGTGGACCTGGTCCAACTCTGCTACAACTGAATTTATTTTGCCTAACACTCATTAGGGTCCTTGGGTGTGGGATACCATTCCCTTTCTTCAGAGAGTCCTGTATTTTTCACCCTTTTCCCAGGCTCTCTGGGAGCAGTCTGTGCCATAGTTTCTAGCCCGGCAGGGAGCAGCGGTGGCTGACAAGTTTGGCAGAGCAGAAGTTGGTGCAGTGTGTTCTCATCCTGAACAGACCATGAAAAGCTCTGCTGCAGACAGCAGTGAAATTAATTGAGTGGCCCTGGTTAAAGTTTGGCAGAACAACTGAAAGCAGTTGTGTGAGGAGCTGTGTTGGAGCAGGTTAGTGAGTGATGGTATCTCAACTCTGCCAGTTGGGTCATGAATAATCTCGTAGGGCTGCAACAGGTGGACCTTGAGATTTAGAGCAACCACAGCTCACCTGGACTTTGGTTGGAGCAGGGGATTCCCAGAGCTTTACTGAGTTAGGCCAAATGTTCTTCTGGTTAAGAAAATAAATGGTAAATTTTCTAGTGTTTGAATGGGTCAGAAACCATAATTTTTCAGCACTGTATTTGGGTAAGTCATTCAAAATCCACAATTAGCTCCAGCAGATGCTAAAACCAAATCTTTCTCCTTAATGCCTCTGCTTTTTTCTGGTCACTCTTGTAGATAACGCTGCCAAAACACTCAGTGCTTTCTGTTGGAGGATGTCTGGACCCACTGTATTGATGTGCCTGTTCTGTTGCATGTTTAGAACAGCCCCTCTCTAAAGAAAGGATCTGTATTGATTTTTTTCAATCTCTGCATTATATGTCATGCAGTTCCTATGAAAGTGAAGCTGGGTATGAGCTATTTTGGATGAGCTTTCAGAATTCAGGCAAAGTGAAACATCTCTAACACAGTTCAGTGGGTAATTGCCCTGTACTGGGAAAGAACAAATTGATGGTCGATTTGGTGCTTCAGATCTGATTGTTTCTGTCAAACAACTCTTGTAGCTGTTGCTTTTCCCTGGACACAGCCATGGACTGAGGCAAAAGAAAAGCAGCAGTGCTTTTTCTGCAGCTGCCTGTGCTGGGCTGCATGCCTGTGCTTGAGAGACAATGCTTATTGCTTGCCTACATATACAGAATTCCAGTGTAGGAAAACATTTAACCTACTTCTCCAAAGGCCATTCAAGTTTTTCTTAACTTAGTAATTTTTTCCCACATGCTGAATGTGCTGTGATTGTTCTCAGCAGTGCAATAACCCCAGGCTCTGTGTTGGACTCAATGTCCTCACACTCTCCTCTTTCTAATTCCTCAAAACTCCCTATTACCTGAACCTGCCTCCACGATGGAGGGCACTGCATAGCCTCCAGGGAGTTTGCAGGTTGGATGTGGATGTAAATTCTCCTGCAGTCTGAAATTAACTGCACTCAAGTTGTCCTTCCCATCCCCAGATTGACAGTCTACTTTTTAAGTCCCATTCCTGTGTATGTAGAGAAACAGACTGACAACCAGAGCAGGAGCCACTGGAGACATTCCACTCCTGGTTCTTGTCTGGGAGAGACCTCAGACAAGGTAGAGCAGCATCTCAGTGCACTGCACCTGCCACGGCATTTCTGGCAGGTGTGAAAGCTGAGTGCACGTGTTCAGGGTGAGTTATGTGCTTCCAGAGTGAGTGAGGCAGATTGAGAGCTGTGGAAATTCTTTTTGGATTAAGTCCATAACAGTGCCTTAGCCCTCTCTTTTCCTTGACTGGTAAAGAAGCAGAACAGCTCTGAAGTGACCCCTGCAAGGTCTCCAGGGCTGGTTCTCCGGCCGCTGTAGTTGAACAGACTGCCCTGGTCACTCAGCATTGTTAGCCCAAGTTTCATTTCTGTTTCTTGTAGCAGGAACCTATTAAAATCTCGAATCAGACACAGGGCTCAGAGGTTTCGGTAGGCATCTAGAATAATAACACCTTTTAGCTTGTCTCAGAAGTGTTGTGCTTTCAGGGCAAACGTGGGGTTTCTTTTCTAGTCCATCTTTTCCCTTGGCACAAAAGTGCTGGCACTTGAGTGTGTAGAAGACGTTACAATGCCATTTGTGTGGCTGAGAGAAACTATTACCCTGTGAAATAAAAGCAGCTCAGGGTTCTCTCCACATGGAGTTCCAGCGTGTTCAGACATGGCTCAAAAGTAATGCCAACGTGGCTTTGTCTGCTGGAGAGGTTGAGTTGTCTTGAGTGCCTGACTACAAAGGATGGTAGCAGAGGCTCATGAGTGCAGTGTGATGAGTACGTTGCTCTGCAGCCCTGTGGGTATTAAATCATTTGGGCTCTTTGTGTGAGCCAATTTGCTGTGGCTGGTGCTGCAGCTGCACCTTTTGACACCCCAACTCCCCCCAAATGAGAAAAAAAAGCATGCAGGAAGGATATGTTCCAAGAAGCTGAGGTTGTCCTCGTCTTAGCAATCCACTTCTGAGAGCTCAGAGGGGTTTGGTCAGGAATGTCCCAGTGTGAAGTTAAGAACAGCCTGAAGAATTAGGTTTGTAGTGGCTTTATTGTAGGTGATCAAAGGCATTTTCTCAGTGCCTCGTGGAAACAGCGTGATGTTGGTTCTACCATCTCATTTTCTTTTACTTCAGACATGGACTCTGATCCGTGATTGACTGTGGTCTGTTGCCTTGTCTTGAGGTGACCAAAGGAGTTTCTATCTGTAGAGCAGCAGTGGTAGCAGACAGATGGCTCATGAAAAGGACACTACATGTATTATGACTGCAAATGAACCGGGCTGTGAACGCCTGTGGGTAAGGAATGTGATCCATGGTCCCGAAGCTGTGGAAAGGGAAGGCAGCAGTAGTTTTCTTCTTGGTTTCTCTTGGTTAATAGCTATTGGGAAGTCTGAGAGGTGTCACGATTATTTCCTCTTTCTGTAATAGAAACCCTTGCTGAGATGTGGATTTTTTCCTCTCAGAGTGATTCAAGCCAAGCACTGGAGCAGGAAAGGGAGAATGAAGGCCTTGCCTGCTAGAGCAGGATGGGTTACCTCTGTTGTATGACACACTGTAGAGGATGCTTTAAAAAGTGATGGTCATACCTTAGTGCTCTGTAGGTGTGAAAAGGATGCTTGCAAAGTGGTTGTTGTGCCGTGGCACTCAGCAGTGCAGGGTGAAGGTGTGAGAATGAGGATAGTTACTGGGTAACTCCCAGGATCAGAGATTCTTCTGTTTTTAATTACTGCTTATTCGCTCCTTTTAGTACCAGTGCCTGCTGAATGCTTGTGTATCAATAAAATCCATATGTGCTAAGCTGGAGTGTTTCTGTTTGCCCGGGCCAGGTTCACCTACGGCCACGCCGGGACAGTGTACAAGGAGTTCGTGTACATTTCGGGAGGCCACGATTACCAGATCGGCCCCTACAGGAAGAACCTGCTGTGCTACGATTACCGCACCGATGTGTGGGAGGAGAAGAGGCCCATGATCACGGCCCGGGGGTGGCACAGCATGTGCACCCTGCAGGACAACATCTACTCCATCGGCGGCAGCGACGACAACATCGAAACCATGGCGCGCTTCGATATCCTGAGCGTGGAGTCCTACAGCCCCCAGTGCAACCAGTGGACCAGAGTGGCTCCCCTGTTACAGGCCAACAGCGAGTCGGGGGTGGCAGTTTGGGATGGCAAGATTTATATCCTCGGAGGGTACAGCTGGGAGGAGGCTGTCTTCTCCAAGACAGTCCAGGTTTATGATAAGGAGAAGAATAAGTGGTGCAAAGGAACAGACTTGCCCAAAGCGATTGCTGGGGTGTCTGCGTGTGTCTGTGCACTGAAACCCAAAACAGAGGACAAAAAGAAAAAGACAAAAACAAAAAAACATCAAGACCGAGGGAGATGACTACTCGTGGGTAGCCACCCTTGGATGGTGGACTCCAAAAGGACCTTGTATTTAGTCATTTCTATCTAACCTGAATTCTTTTTCTTTTTAAACAGGGGGAGGGGATGGGGGGCACCTTCTGAAGCCTCAGAAAATGTACAGTTGGATGTGGGTTTTTTGGATTAAACTCATGTTTAAGGTAGAAACATCAAAAGAAACCAAAAACTCCCCCTTCTACCATACAAAGGGTAATGTGGCCAGAGAGGTTCTGCTGCTCTCCTGGATGTTGAGGCTTAGGCTTTTCCTTCTGTGGTTCATGGCATTTCCACTACATCGTATTATATCGACGTTTTAAGAAAGTTTTTAAAAACAACTTTTATACTTTTTTATACCACATTTTGCTAACTCAGTCTCTTGTTTGCCGTGTGTTCCGTTATTGACTGTAGAAGCTGCTGCTCTGTGATTGTGACCCCGTTGTTGGTGTTGGGAACTAGTCGTTTGATGATCTTTGGTCTCTGTGTGGCTTGGCCGGGACATGGTGCAGCTGTTGGAGCAGCACTGGCATTCCCAGCATTGTCAGGCAGTCAGCTGGAATTGTGACTATTGTACTATTGTCACAATTCCAGCTTCCCCATAGCCCAGCTTGCCAGACACGCTCATAAACATGGTTTATTTCAGCGACTGGTGATCTGCTGAGTGGATTTCAAGGGCTTTGGTTTAAAGTTCAGCTGTTGATCGTTGCTGTTATTTCTTCCTCAGTCCTTCTCTCCCATCACCCGTTCCATGTATTTCTGATTTGCCTTCCTTTCCATCTGGTGTACATGCAGGTGATATCCTGCTTCCCTCTTTTTTATTTTTCCCCCTCCCCAACTATTTACCTCAGTAATTGGCCAACACTAAGCAACATTTTTGCACTTAATTTCTGTTAATCTAAAAGCTCTTAGATTTATTATAAGCACATATGTGTATTGAAAGAAGTAACCGAATGCATTTCTGGAGTGCAAGAAAGTTACAAGTTGTTTCTTCAGTGCTAAGAAAACCAGTTGAAATTAATTTTCTGAAACTACTTGAGGTTTTTTTGACTTTTTTTTTTTTTAAAGCCTTGGGAGTCAGTCTTTCATTTGCATTAATGGATTTATTTTAAAGCCTTTGTACACTGCATGAGGTAATGGTTATTATTTTCTAGCCTAAAAACAAATTTAAAAAAATCCAAGAAAAATCAAACACTTTGGTTATCACAAACTCATTGACAAGTTGCTTGGGGTTTTTTATATCTGAAATCCTTGCTATGTTGACTGACAACTACTTAACTTTTGGGGACATTTTCATGTGTAAGTATAGAAAAAAAATTCAAATACTTGCTTTGTTTCTGTTACTGGGCTGCTTGTTATTTAGACCCCCTTTTAATGTGTTTATGTATTACATAATGTCTGGGAACAATAAATCCAGTTTAGGATATTCTATTCATCACCGTCTGACTTGTGTATTGATTTAACTGAGGTTTTCCTTTTGGATAAATTGGAAGGAAATAATCCTGTAATCATTTTGAAGTGGCATTGATGATGGTGGAAACATTTTAGTAGGCAAAAGCTAAATTGAACAATATGTAGTAGAAATAGAACTTATTTGGCTAATTCATGTTTTCTGCATCAATCTCCAAACCAGACAGTCAGAAAGGACAAGGGGGAATGGCTTCCCACTGCCAGAGGGCAGAGTTAGGTGGGATATTGGGAAGGAATTCTTCCCTGTGAAGGTGGGGAGGCCCTGGCACAGGTTCCCAGAGAAGCTGTGGCTGCCCCATCCCTGGAAGTGTCCAAGGCCGGGCTGGATGGGGCTTGGAGCAACTTGGTCTGATGGAAGGTGTCTCTGCCCATGGCAGGGCGTGGAACAGGGTACAGGATGATCTTTAAGGTCCCTTCCAACCCAAACCATTCTGTGATTCTATGAAATTACTTTTCACATTTTTGCAGCTATGACAAAAGACCAAACCCAGTTTGTGGAGTGGTTTCAAAGATGGTATTTAATGGGGAGTAGATAAACACAATTACGACTTCCTGACATGAAACTTAATTGCATTGACAAAAGGTATCTTCAGTACTTATCAAAGCAAGCTTTGTTTCCCCTGGTGTCTGTGTGGTCCCTTCAAAGCCAGAGGCTATGGGTAACTGTGGGACATCTCGTGTGTTATTAGAGGTCACTGGGGGATCACACCTGCTGTTGCCATAAGATTCCATTATTGAAGGAACAAACAACTCCCATTTGCACCTCCAGGGCCGTGAGCACTGCTAAAGGCGGAGTCTGGCAGAGGAACCCCTCAATTTTGGATGTTGTGCACGCAGACATGGCTTATCATCCCTGAGGAAGTGTTGGCAGGATAGCACATGGGGCTGGGCGATAACTGCTGAACTGCTCTGGGAAACTGGTGTGCTGGAATTCTGCACAAATATGTGACAGGAGTGGATTTCTGCTCTGCTTTTCGACGTCTGAACAGCAATTAGGATGAGCGGAGGAAAGGTGTGTCTTGGTCTGTGCTCTTAGGGAGCCAGCCTGGCTCCTGCACCTGCACATCCCACTGCCTTCATCCCTAAACTTTGTAAAGCATTTTGCTCTTGCCAGGAAGCACAGCTCTTTCTTCCTGCCCCGGGGGAAAAATAACTACTTCTCTACCTCATTTTTAAAAACGCTCCCATTGCCAAATTCTGAGAAAAGCTCGTTTTACCTGAAACAAAACAGCTACCAAAACCCTCAGGTTTTCTCTTCCCACACTTCCATGCCCTGTATCTTGGCCTGGGCACATCAAGGAGCTGCTGCCTGGAACTCTGTTGTTAGATTATATAAATCCCTCAAGATACCCTGAGGAAAAATTACACCGTGGTGTGAGATGCAGTTGTTTTGAAGGCTTGAGAAAGAAGCTGGCAATATTTTTGTTCTCAAGTTGAAATCTTAAATTGAGAAAAATGTGCCTGTGTCTGTCTTTCTCCATCAGAGATCAGGCTGCTTTCTTCTAAAGGCTGGTGATTTTCCGTGCGCTGTTTAGGATTCTGTATTCTTGCGTGACTGCAAAAAAGGGGTCACGTGTCGAGGGAATGTAAAGAAAAAATTTAACCTTTAGTGCTCTTTCTGAGAACAACTTAACTTTCAGAAAACAAGCCCAGATTCAAATTGTGATTCTTCCGTTGATGATACATCTTAGCGAAGCTCAGACCAGTGAGAAACTTCTATGGGGGTGGGGGGGCGGAAAAGCTGGTGTGGCAAGCTTTATGCATTATTTTATTTCAGCTTCTTGCCCTATTTCAGTTCTCATGAATGCAATAATGAGGGAGGTGCTAGTTATTCCTTCATGAACTTTTGAGTTGTCTTAGGGACCAGGTCAGGGCTGTGCGAGTCCGACCGTGGATGAGCTCCGGCTCCTTACAGTTTCCTCCTTACTGGCAACTCTACTCCTGAGGTTCACAGGGCCCAGCCACAGGTTTGTTGACACCACACACATTTTTTAGTTCCTTCTGGAACTCAGAGTAGCTTGGGGAAAAAACTTACCTTTGTTTTCCTCGTGATGGGTTTGGTGACAGAACATGAGGGGAAGGTGAGATGCAGCTTTGCTGGTTCTTTTGAGGCTGCACCACTAAAAGACGACTGCATAAGGAGAGAGGAGACTTGTATTTAAGATAAGGATGAATAAGTCACAGTTAATTAGCCAAAACTGATAATTGAAACACGTAACTCACTCAGCCAAGCATCCACATGATCTGGTAAAGATTTAAAGTACCATATTTTTACAGCCAGCTGACCCTTGCTGAGATCCAGCCAGGGGAGGTGACTGCTGCTTACAAATACTTTATGTAAGCAAAGCCCTTATTGTACCTAGAAACTACTGGGATAAAAGTTCTGCATCTCTAAAGAAAAAGTCTTCAGAGCCCCTGAAGCTCTTGGCACTGGGAGGAAACTCTGCAAGGACAGCACGAAACCTCCCGCAGCCATTAACCATTTTCTGCAGTGCTACAGGAAGGTATTCCCTGAAAAAGTGGATGTGAGGATTCTGCGTGCTTCAAATCCTCAAAAGTCATCCTAAAAAGTGCTCAAAAGTCTTTCACCTTCACCTTCTGGGCGCTGTCACGAGCACAGGTCTCATGACCTGGTGAAATCACGCGGAGCATGGCATGGAAGGGTGAGCCATTCCCAAGCACTTTGCATTGACTGTAGGATAAGAGCAATTACAATAGCACCTGAGAGGTAGCCACCTCGGGAGTGGTTTATCCAGCTCCCCGGCTGCTGTCAGACAACCCTTTATTTCCACAGCCATGGACTGCTGTAGATAAATTCACAAATAAAGTCAGTTCCATGTTGTTAGGAACATTACTCGGTGCTTCTTAAGATTCGATACACGATCTTAAAATGGATACACAGAAAGAAAAACACAGCACTGGTTATTTTTGATCTGAAAAAGCAACATGTTCGGGAGCCATAATCCACAGCATAAAGGAGGGAAGAAAATAAAACTTCTTTCTGCAATGAAAGCAGTAATGAAATAACAGACCACTAAAAATGGCAAAAAGGAATAAAACAGAACAGAGGTGGAAACTCTGCAGCAGGTAAGTTTCATCAAAACATGATATTACAAGAAAACTTAGATTATTAAAAAGTATTATGGTAAAGCGTTAACAGACTTTACAATGAAACTACATTAAGACGGGATAAAATTGCAGGTGTTTTAAATGTTGCTGAATGAGACAGTGACATCCTTTCATCCCACCTCAGTTTCCCCCATCAGCTCTGGCTTTTAACAGTATTGGTATTTGAATTTTGTGCTTTCCAGGCTGGAGACACTGTGCTCATTTGTATTTTGAAGCAGTCAGTTTACTCAGGCAGCATTGTGGGCAGAAGGGAATTTTGCCTTCAACCAGTCGAGCCACGTAAGGGTTTTCACTTCATTATTTACCTTGTAAATTAGACTCCCGAGGGGAGAGGGGCTTTCAGACGTTTGAAATGCTGTATGCAAAAAGCCTGTACATTTGTCTCCCTTTTTTGTTTCTCTCTTTTAATATTAACCAGCCCTTTTCACTGCTGGTTCTCTGCCTCAGGACAGGGGAGCAGCACTTGGGAGAGACAAAAGCGAGGGAGCGACCGCTGGGTGTGTCAGCTGGAAGGGCAGAAGCTGATAGAGAAAATCATTTACTGTCATCAGCACGCAGTAAGTGTTGCACTTCATAAAACAGGAGGGAAACGTCCTTGTCGTGGAGACATGGAAGAATCTTCCCGTTTTCCACGAACCTACTCTCTGAACAGCCAAAGACACAGAGTTCTTTGCCTTCTTTTCTTCCTTCTCTTCGACTTTCACACTCACGTTAAGCTTTCTCTCACACTGGCTTCCCAACTAAAGTAGACTTTTGCAGGACTTCATAGTTTGTTTAAGGAAAAAAATATGGAGTACATTAGCGGTTAATTGAATGGATTCTTGCCTAGGGGTTTCAGTATTCTTATGACTCAGTCCTCTCAAAATCATGAGATTGGCTTAGTCATTCTTTTTTTTTTTTTTTTTTTTTTTCCTTTAACTTCTCTTTTTCATNTATTTGGGACAGAGGTGGGACAGCTTCACGCTGGCATCACCTGGGCACACAGCCTGTCACCTGCCAGAGGGACCCTGGGCATGTGGCCTTTTACAAACAGAATTTGGACATTAGGAGGAATTTCTTCACATGATTAAACATTGGAATGGGCTGCCCAGGGAGGTGGTGGAATCACCATCCCTGGAGGTGTTCAAGAAGCTACTGGATGTGGAACTCAGTGGTCTGGTCTAGTGATCGGTCACAGGTTGGACCTAATTACAGAATCACAGAATCATTAGGGTTGGGAGGGACCTCTGGAGATCATCCAGTCCTGCCGAGGCAGGATCACATGGAGCAGGTGACACAGGAATCCAGGCATCCAGGTGGGCTTGGAATGTCTCCAGAGAGGGAGACTCCATGACCTCCCTGGGCAGCTGTTCCAGTGCCCTGCCACTCTCAACGTGAAGAAGCTCTTCATCAAGTTGAGGTGAAACTTCGTGTATTTTAGTTTATGTCCCTTGCTCCGTGTCCGGTCACTGGGCACCACCGAAAAGAGTCTGGAACCATCCTGGCACAGGTTTCCCAGAGAAGCTGTGGCTGCCCGATCCTTGGAAGTGTTCAAGGCCAAGTTGGACGAGGCTTGGAGCAACCTGGTCTAGTGAGTGGCATCCCTGCCCATGAGATGGGAGTTGGAACAAGATGATCTTTAAAGTCTTTTCCAACCCAAACCATTCCACAATTCTATGATGCTCTTGACACCCGCTTTGGGAGATATTCATATATCTTTTAGTTATGAGATCCCCTCTCAGCCTTCTCTTTCCCAGACTAAACACGCCCATC
>VZRE01002870.1:245613-290642 GCA_013396775.1 Cephalopterus ornatus
CACTGGCTGAACCGGCCGGGAGATTTGTGCACGGAATGAGGAAAAAAAAAAACCCACTGCAGCCGTGGTGGGGTGGTTTTCTCGCTGGAAGTTTACAGCTCGGTTCCCGGGCTAATCCAGTGTGTGTGCTTAGGGCAAATGATTGAATGGGTTCACTTCGCTCTTTCTTTTTCCCTCTTAAGGTTTTTCGTCCCGAGAAGGTTTAAAGCAGAAATGTCAGGAAACGCACGTGGAGCGCTGAGGTGTTTTATTTGCAAGACTTCGTGCGAGTTTGCATTTAGCAAATAATAAAGTTTAGAAAGCTTTGGTGCCGTTAAAGATAATTTAGTTAAGAATCCGTGTCTTTTGTAACAGAAAATGTAGTTCATAAAATACAAGTTACTTCAAAGGTGATGCTTTATTCTGAATTCTGTATTTTTTTCTGAAGGCAGTTAGTGCACACGTCAAATGAAGTTGTGCACTGGTGGCACTGATAGGGGTTCTTCCATAAACAAGTTTGTAATGGGTGAAAACTATAATGACATTTCTTGTCATTTGTTTGTATTTGAGAACAAGAGGGGAGTGATTTTGAGGGTCGTTGCAGTTTCTGGAGTTTGTTTAAATTTATTTGTTGAAATTGTTTGGAAATTTGTCATCCTTCAAGTTTTCTTTCTTTTCAAGTAGAGGAAACTCACTTAGTTTTTGGACTTTTTTTTAGCTGTCCTAATGACTGATAATTACAATCAGGTTTATCAGAATGATTCAATGCCCAACTCAAAGGTTATTTCACACCTTGCTTTCCCCTCCCCTCAGCAGTGCATGTGGTCTGTTTGATGGGTTTGGGGTTTACATTGCAGCTTTTTTCTTGATTTAGAAGAATTAAGGACATTTTTCTGTCAGTACTTAATTATGTTGGTGGACCTTGAAACAAAAAACCGAGAAACTGATGATTTAGTTGACAGTAAAATGCTTTAGAGCTGAAATTAAAACTAGACTGTAAATTCATCTTTAGTAATAACTTGAACATCTGCTATTTTAAATCAACTCCCTCTATAGGTTAATGCAGATATTTGGGTCTCCTGAGGATTGCTGTGTGAATTTATATAGAATTTGGAAGCATATCTGTAAGATATCTTTTAGCTGGTGCTTTGTTCATGTCATTACTCACCGTATTTTTTTGGGTTTGTTTTTTTGTTTGTTTGTTGGTTTCCAAATTTAAACAGTTTATTTGGGTGCTGACTGGCGTTTATGTGAATAATTCTAGAATAATATGGTGCTATAATGCTGAATTAAGGTAACAACGTTTTGGACTCTTTTGGCTGAAAAACCTGAAAAGAAGTTCAGGGATGCAGTTTCACGTGTAGGATTTTTCCTTTTTATTTTAGAACGGTGCTGATGCAGATCAGTAGAAAAAAATAAGAGTTTTGCTAAAAGTTATCTGTTCTGAGCACAAGGTAAATAACATTATTGAGTCACTGTGTTCATGTCATGATGCAGAGTTATGAGCAAAAGCGTGTCATTTTTCCATATCACTTTAATTTGGGGGTACAGTAATTGAGATCTTTTTTTGTCACACACAGAGGAAAAGGCCTTCAAGAAAATGCTGCTGCTCTTACAGCTAAAATGCACAGTCAGATTTCTGCCGATGGGTGGATCACGTAAGAGCGGGCAGAAATATTTCCTCAGTCAGTTTGCACGTTGTGACAAACGATTCATGAAATGCGCATATCAGATATTTCCAAAGGGGCATTAATTTTGGATGGTCAGCTCGTCAGCAAGCGAGGGAGTGAAGGATAACATGGTTGAGGTACTGCTGGTCGTGTGTACCTCTGTGTTCCATGTCATTATTTCATAATCGTTTAATGAGATATTTAAGTGTTGCTGTCAGTCTTCTGGGTGTGTGCTTACTAAATTCAAGATCTGTCCTTTTTTTAAGGTGAGCTAGAAGTAAACCTGCTGTATCACTACATGACACTGGAGATGTTAAGCTGATCTAGTTAAAACCATTTGTCATCAAGGACGTCTCAAAATCTCTTAAAAAAAAAAAAAAAGGGCGGCTTAAAAACTATTTCCCTGTTTGGAAAGAGTAAAACTGTCAGAACTGTGTAAACTGTTGGTTTAGCCCCTTCTTCTATTGTTTTTCATAGAAAGAATTAATACAGACGCATCATTTGTGAATTCCTGTGAAAACAAGTTAAGCAGAAGAAAGGATACCATGGCAGAATGAATCATTTATGCTTGTTTTGTTCTTCCACCATCACTGTGGTGTCAAATGAAGCTGGTGCCATTTTAAAGGTACCGCCTTGCCCCCAAACCCGGCTGAAGTGAAAACCAGGAGGGTTTGAGCTCAGGGAAAAAAAAAAAGCTGAACAAGCTCCTGAGCTGCTCATCCTCACCCAGGATGTGTCTGGCATGGCAACCAGAAGAACTGGAACTGGGAACATGGCATGCAACCCGACTCCCTGAAACGCTGCACTGCAAACGGCCTCTTTTATGGCCGACTCGGAGGGTTGCTTCCTGGCAGGGTGTAGTTCGATGTTCCCTTAAGCCAGGGCTGCTTCTGGAAGAAGAAAAAAAAAGGCAACATTCTGCAGGCGTTTGTGCTGTGCTGCCTTTGCAGTGCATTGCCTGATGTTTGTGGTGATTAGGAAATCGATGTCTCTGAAATAGTGTTAAAAATTGGTTGTTCTGCAGCGGGATGAGTTTCTTGGGCACATGTGGGTAATGTTGGAGTGTCCTTACGGGCAGAAGGAAGCGTCTGGGGAGAGGGCGGTGTGGATTTTGTCAGGTTTGTGAAATACACTGAGAATATGGGGGATGCCCTGAACACAGAATGAAAGGTGGCTCTGGAAAAGGGCTTCTGTGGGTGGATTTGGGGAGACGTGTTCGAGTGCATCTTCTTGCTGCAGCTGCTGCTCTGTTGCTGTCCTGTGTTTTAAAGGGCTGAAAAAGCTGAATTTGTCTCCCCCTCTGTTTTTTTGAGCCCTGTTCTGACTGCTCAGAATGATCTGGGTTCATCCTTTTGCTCGTGGAGTGAGTAGTTATTCAGGGATTCCATGATCTTGGGAATTCAAGCAGCGGCTGAAGCTGAGAGTTTCGGTAGCCAGGAGGTATCATTTGCCTTTCTAAAATGTGAATGGTGAAGCCACGCAGAGTAAAGTGGGTGAATGTGGGTTGCTTGACTTAAAAAAAGGAAGTCTGGGAAAACTGACATAGAACTTAAATTTGGAACTATATGGAAGCATGCAAATAGACTAAAACCCACAGGTTTTGTGAATCACTGCTATTTATTCTGTGCATTCTAGACTATGGCACTGATCTGGAGACATTTTAGAATGGATCCAGCCATCTACCTATTAATAAATCCAGTTTTTGGAGGCAGTTGCTTAGACACACTGCTTTTTTCCATCCATGGAGCTGCTAAAACACTTGTAAAGTTAAGTGGGGTTTTGTTTATAGGTAGACTGAGCAGTCTCATTTCTGTTTAGTGGTCGACACACAACATGCTGTGTCGTACAAAACAGCCAAATCTGTTGTAATAGAAGTTGCTGGCCTTGGGCCATTGGATTATAGTCATTTGTCACTCTAATGCCATTTCAGCAATGTAGATGTTCATTTCCAAAGAATTAAACATGCTGGAACTGCGGTTTTTCTGTTTGATGGAAGTGTTTTATGTGTGATCATTAAACATACAACTGGGGATTAGGGAACAAAGGGTTCTGCTTCATGGTGAAAAAAAAGTGTGTGTGTGTACATGTGTGTGTGTGTGTGTATGGACATTCCATCATGGAATAGTCTGATGTCTTAAAATTGGGGTTCTGAACCCTATTTTTATTTTATGAAATTTTAGCATATGCTTTTGAGACTGTTTTAAGTATTCTAAATAATGAGGCTGTGTTGGTTATTTTTAAAACACTTTAAAGGATTCTGTGCTCATGTTAATATATTCATTAATGTTTTAATGGAGTAAAACTTTGATGTGCATTAGTCTTTTAATTTTGTATTTGACTCTCTAATACCTCATTTATTTGCAGATGTTCTTGCTATTTTAAATATGTGTAAGAACTTTTCCTCCTTGTTTGACAGCATATGATTTATTGGTCTTTGGTGTGTGCTACGAGGTCTGTTTTTCTTCACCTGCCGTCAGGCAGGAGGTAGCTTAAATCACAGTAACCGTAACAAAGTGTTTGTGTATGGCTTATTTAAATTGTACACCTTTTGAAAAAGCGTGTGAGCTTAAAATCAAGAAAGGCCTTGTTGGTATTCTGTGGTAGTCACAAATGTTAGTACTTGGGGAATTTTGCTTCTTACAGGACTGTGGGTGAATTCATATCGTGTATGGAAACCTTAAAAGAAGCATTGAGTGTTGTTTGCGTTGGAGTCGTAGTAGGAAAGAAAGGGGTCTAAATCAGTTTTGTTGAAGGTGATGTTAACACAAACTGGAAAATCACTTCAGGGATCTGTCATTTATTACTTTGTTAGAAAAGTAAATACCCCAATTGAGGTTCAGCTTTGAGGTGGAAGAGAAAAATGCACAATCTGTAAGAAACTGTAGAGAAGAACACATCTCCTAAGGTTGTGTGAAAAGATGCATTTAAAAAACATGTCAAAAGGAGGTTTTCTTCAAAGATTTCTGTGTAGGAAGGATTTCTTATTTTGTTTGAACTACACTGAGTGCACCAGCAGAAATAGCAGAGCTGTTCCCCCAGAGCAGTGGGCATGTTTTTCATACATTTAGAGCCTGCTGGAGTGATTCACAGCTTTCCTGCCTCATTTTCCTCCATGAATGTTGCAGGCTGGCAGTGGATTTGCCACTGTAACTTAAAATACAGAAGTCATGTATCATTCATGCAAAGACGTGAAGGCTTTCGGTGTGAAAATATTTTGTCTTGTTGGAGAGGGATGCCTTTGTAGGTGGTGTAGCAGTGTGTTACAATAGGCAAGATACTGATAATCCCTTTGATTCTTGGTGCAGGCTGGATGGGGAGGGACAAGGAAAATGTTCAGTTTCTTTGCGTAGTGGGAAGAACAGGCAATTAAATTAATTGTGTTCAAATAATGATTTTGGGCTACGTTTCTTAGGAGGCTCTTTGGTTCAAAATGAGGCTATTCTGGTACATAGTATGGGGTGGCCTTGTCATTTTAAATATGAGTAAGTGTGATAAAAGGAGAGGGAAATCAAGCAGAGAGAGAAAGAGTCATTGTCAGCACAAGTAACAGCTGAACTGCAAAAAGAATCAAGTTCTCCTGAGTTCCAGTCTCCTTCAGTCTATCCATTAAATCATATGGGCTCTAATAATAGCTGTTACCCAAGAAAGTAAGGAATAGCACTCTAACATCCCTAAAGACTGGAAAAACCTCACTGTCTGTTCCTCTGTTGCCTTTGAGATACAAACCCAAAGTTGCCACTGTTTGAAAATTTCTCTGGAGCACCATGGTTGATGGATACAAAGTTGGAAAAAAGTCAAAGACAACTTATTTAGGCAATTCCCAGTATGCACTTTCTTCTCAGCTAAAGGCTGTGACCACAGACTGTAGACCTTAGCAAGTAGTTTAGGCTTGCATGAATCTCACAGATAGTGAGAGCTCCCCAACAGAACTTAAGACAACCAAAAGAAGGGTTTATGCTGTGAGTGCTTTCAGAGGAAGCAGGAATGAGATACATGGAATTATCCTCGTGGCATTGCAAGCAACAGAAAATGTAAGTGCAGCAGAATCATCAGAGTGTGAAGGAGGAGCAGTCAGCTTTCAGAGCAGAAGAAATAAAGCTGTGGAATTTGCTCATGTCAACAGGTTTGTGTTCTCAGTCTCTTGATCTTCACCTTAGTCCAGGCACAGCCCTGATTTTGGTGGTCACTCCTGCCGTGAGTCCAGGTGAGTGGAAATAGCAGATGCTGGGGTGGCAAGTTCCAGGTGTTGGCACATCTCTGAGTGTCCAAAATTGGGGACCATAAAGGCAGTGGACGTGTATTACACTTAGCAGTGATGACTGTCACATTAAGGCCAATACGGCTTTCAGCTTTAGTGTAATTGCATCCTTAAAATAGAGCTTTCCCTGAGTTCTCATCAGTGTTCACTCCTGGAATTACGCAGTAGGGCAGTTGTGCACATTTTTTTCCCTTTGCTTTGTGCTGCTGGTGTTGGTGGGTACGTGGGCAGGAGTTGGAGTGGGCAGAGGGATCCCTCATTCCCCACAGCAGTGCTCCATGGGGGGCTGAGCTGTGAGCATTGTTTTCATGGTAATGTGACTTCATAGTTTGTTTGAATTCCTCACAGACTTTTATAGCCCAAAGTCTTAAAGCTAGGAAAAAGACAGCTTGTATGTAAGGTGCTTTTTAGCCATTTGGTTTGCACATCAATTTTTTTGTGTTTGTGCTCTGAATTTACTTATTTTATGGCAGCTTGAAAACAAAACTGCTTCTAATTAGTGAACAACTGCTCATTGGTCAGCTCCAAGTCTGAGTGTCCAACACATCCAGTGTTTACTGAGTAGGCAGCAATATTTGATAACATCAGACATCCCTAATTTGAAACTGAAATCTGTTTGTATTTTGCAGTTGGGTTGGTATTTTCTGTCTTATTTGCAAAACATCCATTTTGAACAATTGCATGAGTAACTCATCACGTTTATGGAATGTCTTTATGATCTGCAAGATTTTTTTAATTAGATTTGGGACCAAAGGAGGCAATGTACAGCCCCATGAGGAGCATGTTCTTCCAAAAGCTGCCTAAATTGGCATTGTTTGAAAGTGGAAAGTATTCACAGAGAGCTGAAATGGGAGGGTGTGGTTTCATCAATGTTGCCCAACCTTTTCAGCGTTGCACGTTAGATGGCAATTTGCTGGTATTTCTATAGGGGTCTCCAAAAATCATGGATGGATGGGGAAGAGGATGGAAAAGGTGCTGGTGTTGCAGACAGGCTGGTGTAGGTGAGGGATGTGAGCAGGGACCTTGCAGGCAGCGGCTGCTCCTGCCTCTGTCTGTGCCCTGAGGAAGCTGAAGAGCCAGTGTGGGGTTGGATTTCTTTCCCTGCCTTATGTCCATATTCCCATTTGTGGATGGCTGGATGTGCAGGCCAGGGAAGTGGTGAGTCAACTCCTGCCTGGATGGAGGAGTACGTGAGCTGTCTGTACTCTGATCTCAGAGCCTTGTGCGCTTCATCAGCAGTAGTTTGTCAGTATACTCTGATTTAGTCCCTTTTTCTCCCTCACAAAGCAAGAGAATTTTAGTCTTTGAGACTGTAAATGTGTTGGGAAATATCTTCAGTGCTCTGCTCTGCATTCTGTTCATTCATATGTGCAAAACAAATCTGAATGCTAACAGAAGATCTTGTACAAGGAAAGACATGAAGTAGCAGCACTATCAGTCTTTTGAAATGAGCTACCTGAAAAAAAAAAAAAGTCTTAAAATTGTCAATGTTATCATGCAGCAAAGCTACTGCTGTACTCGTACCCAGTTTTTAATGCTGTCACTTAAAAATATGAGTGTTTAATATGTTTACTATCTGGGTGTGGTGGCAGCAGTGTATTAATGTGTGCATTTGTTCGAGCAGGGATCTTGCATCTCCATTAAATTGTGTTGCAGATCCTTAAGCTCTCAAACTATCTCAGGAGGCGGTGGCGGATGTGTGGTGTCCCAGTTCTCGTTTTAACTTGCACACCCCTTCTAAATACAAAGTTGCTGTCGCAGGCTTTGCCAGATCCTCTCAGGTTTCCACCTGCCAGTTTGCTACACCTCGGGCTGGTAGAGGAGGAGATTGATAACTCAGAATTTCCCAGGAATCAGGACACTGGATGGTGTCCTCAGGTTCTGTCTGCCAGGGACATCCAGCATGCACGTGTGTCACCTGGTGAAATGCCGGAAGGGGTTGAATTCAGAGAGAAGACAGAACCTCTGTAAAATTATTACTCTCAAACTTTAGCTGATACAGAGCTTAAAATATGGGAGACTTTATTATGTAGTGGTAGTTGTGTTCATTTCTGTGATCCCCTTGAGTCATTCACCAATCATTGTGTTTTTCACAAGTTCTCTGGTTTATTTTTGGCTGTTTCTCTGTGAGATTATAACCCATTTTCAGCAGGTCACAACTTGCAAAGGGTAAAGTCTCACTCTCCTTGTTCCTGGCCATTTGAATCTTTTGCTTTACACTGGTAACCATCTGGATCATTTTTTCTCAGTTTGAGCAGAATCATCTCACTGATCGTTCTGCATGTGCCAGAACTGGCACAGGAGAAGAGGTGGGGTTGTGAATCCAGCAAAAATAAAAAGGCAAGTAAAACCCGTGTGGCACTGGTGAATGGAGCAGGTTGTGTGTGTTTGTAATGCTCAGGCAGTGTTTAACTGTCCCTGTTAAATGTGCAGTGCCCTGCTGGGGCAGTCACCCCAGACAGGCTCTGAGTATCATTACCTTTTGCATTGTCTTTTTTCATTCTCTCTTGGTGGCCAGAAAGGTTTTGGTAGGACTTTGCACCACATTTAGATGAATACTAAACTTTCCAGGTTAAATCTTGCTCATCTGTAACTCCAGGCATTCAACACTGCCAAAATTTAGAGCTGAGATGTGAAGTTTGTCCTTCCAAAGAGGTGTATCAGTGCTGGGTGGGTGGGCTCAGCTGCCCTCTAAAGGTGCTAAGCTGTGTTCCTTGGCAGGATGGAGTCTAGATAGCTAATTTTTACCTCACCTAATCTTAGCAGTCTCAAATCCTGCCCTAAGTAATTACTTGTGAAAAGCATTGTCTGGGTGACTCTTCTGCCTGGTGCTCTAAGGGATAGGTTTTAATTTTCCAGTGTTTAGCTACTGTAATTCAGAGGCTGTGCATTCATTTCCCACTTCATTGCAGTGTGTTTTTCAGCTTGTTTGACAAACTGGAACAGCAGTTCCCTTACTGCCCAGGGTAGAATCATTCCCTGGGATGGGGCTGCACTGATCCTGTGAGGTGTTAGTCCTCCGGGAAGGTGAGGGTAGTGGGAATAAGCAAAGAAAATACTGAACATACACAAACCAGTGGGAATCAAATGAAGATACAAGCAGTCTGAATTTTTGTGCAGCTTTGCTTTTGATTGCTTGGCTTTAGAAACATAATTTTTAGTGTAATTTCTGTGTCTTAATAGGGTGCCACCCTGAATGTTGGACGCTATTTTCAAGATTGGCTCTTTTACTTGCATGGAAAGGGTGTCCACTATTCAGGCACATGGAGCGGCTCACAAGAGAGGGAGTACGAGATACATACTGCTGAAACTGAATTAAAAAGATTTCTGACAACAGTAGAGGGATTCCTTGAGTTCACAATTTTGGGGATAGTTCAGCTTTTGGAGAGGAGGGTGGCCTGGCAGGCACAGGCCAGTTCTTTCCATTTTTTTTTTTTTTTTTTTTTCTCCTTTGCTGTCTCTGTTAGTAACCTCAGATCCTGTGTCAATTCCTCATCTAACTCCTGTCCCTCATCTTTGGCCTCATCAAGCCAATTCTAATATTCTTAAACTACTTAAAATGTGCCTATATTTAAACCTGTTTAATTTCTTAAAGCTCACGTGCTTGCACTTTTTCTTCTTAGAGCTTTTCTTCTCTTTTTTTCTTTTTAAGAACCTCATGCATGTCTAGATCTATTAGTTTTGCTTCTTTAAACCATGGATTTGAAGGATAAAAGTAGCCTGTGAGGTAAATTGAGGTATAGTAAGCACAAAAGAAGGGCTTTGCTGTGCCGGGGCACTGCCAGGCACCTCTGCAGCCTGGAAGCCATTCCAGGAAAGCCTGTCTTTGTTCCAGTAGCCCAGAGCATCCTGCCTTGCTGGGATAGGAATGTGCTGGCTCCTGGATACTGCAAACTGTGTGGAGGGGAGAAAAGATACGTGTGCTGTCCTTCCACCTGGAGGAACTGAGAGAAGCTTCTTGAACATAATCCTTCAGGATCTCAGTTGCTGGAATATCTACTAAATAAACATTCTGTCAACCACAGAAAAACATGGATTTATGCAACATGCCTGGAACTTGGGTGGACATCTGTGAGGTGTTAAAAGGCAATTTGCTATTTAATGTGGCCAAAGCAGTGTTCTCCAGCTGCAAACTGATTTTACTGCCATTTTCTTAGAAGTTTGTCCCGCTGTAGGTATCTGGCACTGAACACTGCAGCCTTAATGATTTTAGTTTGGCAGAGAGAAAAAATAAAAAGGCTAACACCAAGGGTTTTGTGCTGGGAAGTATTAGATAAAATTGCTAAGGGATTGTTTTGCCTGCCCCACCTGTAATAAAATAGTGGTTAAACTGGCTGTGTTCTTGAGTAACTTCCAACTTCTCTCTCCTCAGAGCTTATCATGCTGTAGTAAATCAGAATAATTCAGGTCTTAATTATTTTTGTTCTTCATTATATGGATAGTTTACAATTTGCACATTAGACTCAATAACTAGTTCAGTGCAAGAGAAGCCTGCAGAGCTTGAAATAAATGTGTTTGCTCAGTGATGAACACCCAGCCTGAAGCTGGTGTTTGCAGACTTTGAGAGTGTGAAGACAGAGCCTTGACCGTAGGTGTTTCATCAACCACTGTTCTTGAATTCAGAAGTATTTTGGAAGTATTTATTTTTATTTTGGTATTTGTAAGGAGTGCCTGCCTGGAGAATTTAATAGAAAAGTATTTTTGTTTGGCTTGTATTTTCATTTAACACTGCAAGAGAACAGATTGGAAAATGTTACTACTCTGCATCACAGGCAGATGTTCTGTGGGGTCATAGTGGTGGTGTAAAGAAATTCCCGCTTTTGCTCTCTGAAGAGCTGAGAGTTGATGAAATCACCTCTGACAATTGAGTTATCTCCTCTTCTGCTCACTGACAGAGCACACTCGAGGTATCCTGCTGTGGTCCCAAAATGCCTGCTCCTCACTGCAGCCTTGTTTGTGTGACGTGTACATTCCCACCTTGGGTTCTGGGGAAGGTGCAGGGAAGGTATTTTCTTCACAAGAATGTGTGATGCTCTCCCATTGGATACAAATTAAAAGGTGTGTATAAAATGTGAATAAATCCTCCCTTTGCTGGCCCACTGCTTTATGGTCACCCAGAAGGGCTACACCAGCATTGCCCTCTTTGTGCTGTGATTATTTACAAAGTAAGATTGTGCCTGTTTTGGCTTCTTCTTCGCTATGTTTTGGAACAGAAGAGAAGTGTCAGTTGGGGAAAATCTTAAATGTGAAGCAGCAGTGGTTTTTTGCTGTAGCAGTCCTGCTTTGGAGACTGGAAGATAAGGAGTCTTTCCAGAACACCACACTCATAAATACAGTGGCGTTTGTGTAAGATGATGGGTTGGGTTTTATTCTGCTCTTTCTCCCCCCTCCTGACTATAATGACCATTTTATAGCCAACTTCCTTGGGCTGGATGCACTCCGTGGCAGCTGCTGTTTGAAGTGGAAGGATGCCAACAGGCACCTCATTTTTGGTAACAGAATGATGAGTGTACATAAACAGAATTTGTTTGGGTGTAAGAAATTGGCTCATGTTTTGGCAGGTTTTGGTATGGTTATTGTTCACTTTGTTGCTCTGATTTGAAATATGTTATATAATTGATGAAAAAGAGCACAACCTGCTCTGCTTCTGTGAACACTTGAGCTCCAATATTCAGGATAAACTGTTCTGATCCACATTGTACCCTCAAATAACATCGGGCTGTAAGGGCCATTTGTTCATGAAACCTGCCCTTCCAGTACTGCCACAGCCACAACTGTGCTTCTGTACTGCCAGAGAACTGGTTTTTCCTCTGATCAGAAAATGACTTTTTGAGAATGGTCATTTTTTTTTTTCATAATGGAATAAATCCCCCTCAGATTAGTTCATGTGAAATGTGCAGAAAATGTGTGACTCTCTGCAGCTGTAAGAATTTTGTTCTAACATCCAAGAAGACCCTGAGTTGGGGAGAAAAAAAAGAAATGGTACAGTCACGCACTATATTTTTGAGCCTTTGATAACTTAAGTGGTGGGCAGGCAGAGTTGCACTGACTCATGGGCTTAGTTGACCTACATTTACCTAGCTCTGATCTTTCTCCAGGCTCTATGGAGGTGTGTTAATGTTCTAGTTTTAAACTGCAGGCTAATGATAAAGGCCTGGAAGCTGTACTAAGAGTTTGCTCATGATTTGTTGCGTTTTCAGCTGTTAAAAGCTTTTAACGTGCGACTGCTCCCCCTTAAAGTAGAGTTTCATTTCCATACGTTTGTGTTTGTGAACGTGGACTTTTATTTTTTCGTGGAAGGGGTACATCAACATAGGATTCTTTCAGAAAGTGATTTGCCTAAAATACTACTATGTAGGCTGTGCTAGAGTTGTAAAGGGATGGCCAGTGGTGTTCATAGCTCCTGGTTATGGGATGTTGGTTGCATATTCGGAACCTAAACAAAGCCCAAGCAACAAACCTGTTTCTAAGTTTCACAGTTTTCCCTGTGTTTTTTAAAGCATTTTAGCAATAAGTTTCTTCAGATTTGGGAGTTTGGAAAAATCTTGTTGTATCCGATTAAGTAATCATCTGTGTATCAAGGCTTGAGCGGATTTCAGCTCAAAGGGCAGGAGAGCCTGAGGGAAGGCTGCCTTTTACTATGCTTTCCATAAAAAATTAGATAAACCTTGAGAAAATGGGGGGGAAGCAAAGGGTGAGGAAGCAGTGCCAGGTTTGCTGCTGGGATGACTAACGTGAGAGTGTTTTCTCTGCTCATAAAACCCAAGTGCAGTCATACACATGTGCCCTTTTTTCCTTGCCAGAAAATACACTTTTGGCTGAATGGTTCCTTTTCTTCCTCTACTCTAGCCTAGCCCAGAGCTTTAAGAATAAGTCCACTTTGTAGGAGGAGCTGGGTGGGCAAGATTGTCTAATTTAGGGTATAAATCAACTGTTTCATCAGTTCAGTTTATATGGGAACTAGTCTGACTTGTTTGGCCTTCTGCTTAAGATCCTTAGTGGTGGCAAGGAATAATTCAACTGTAAAAGCTTATTTTTAACTCGTTTGTGGAAAAGCAGTTGAAGTGGGAGTATTTGCAGCTTAAACTAATTTGCCTGGAAGATCTGAAGCTGTTGGGGAGCAGATGAAAGCCGCGTTAATGCTTCTTGAAAGCACAAGTTGACACTTCATTTTCCTATCTTCTCTCAGCCCAGGTGATGCCAGGAGGATGATGCATCAGCAGTGCTATTTCTACCCATTTTTCTAGGACAAGCAGCTGTGGAACACGTACTCATCCTCCTTTTATTCCTCCAGGACAACGTTCCTATTGCTAGACTGGAACAGCAGTGGAGATTTCATTACAGGCAGTAGGGTAACATTAGCGCTCGTTTTTTCAAGTGCTTAAGGAGAGCACAGCAAAAAAAAGTCAACATGGGGAGGGCTTGAAGGTTGGGCATTTTAATCCTTTGGGGTCTTTTCCCCCTCCTCCTTAAAATTACTTGTGCTGTTGCAGCTTTTACCTGCATAGTTAAGATGCTGCTTGGTCAGTTATAGGGATCAGAGTTATTGCACAAATATAGAAGTGCTTTTACTTTAATTCCTGTGTGGTAGAAAACAGAATTTATTGTGTACATTTGTTTGGTTAAGTTATTTAGTGCAATTTATGTTACAATCTAACGGCAGTTAATATCTTGAAGATGTAAAGGTGATGGCATTGATGAAATGATTTGTTCCAAGTGGTGCGGACTCTGCTGGAGTGCAGCTGGATGTTACACTTGTAATCATATTATAGAAATTGAATTAGAAACTGATTCCAGTTCTGTTGTGACTGGAACACTAGTGACTGGCAATCAGGAGGATTTGGGATGTTGCTCTAACATGAGTGGTTTTTTAAAGAGAACTAAGGTTGGGAGGCAGGTACTGGATAAAGGGAAACTTGATTCCTTGCAGCAAATCAGACTGAACATGGATATTGGTGACAGCAGCTCAGTGGTGAGTTTTGAGTGAGGAAACAGTGAGGAAACACTGTACCAGCTTTAATAGTCTCATTCATTCAATAGTTTTAACTTTAGTATAGAAAAAATGTATTGCAAATGTGTTATACTTTAAAAAAAATTTCATCTGCGGAGTATTTGTAGAATATTCTAGTGTTACAATTTTAGCTTAATCAAGAAGAAAGCAAAGATCCGGGTCTTTCGGTGTCCTCCCTCCTGTCACACAGGAAGCAGTGCAGAGCTATGCTTGTATCTGCTCCTTTCAATTATTTTCAGGAATGGAGTTGTACTTTTCTTTGTTGTACTCTCAGAAGCTGTATGAGAATGTTTTGCATTCAGTGCCCAAAATTTAATTGCAAAATCTCAATCAGTGGAAATAAGGCAAATTAAATCTGGAGTACTGGAGCCACCCACGTCACCTGCAGCTTCATGTAAAGAGATACTGTTTAAGAATGACACAAAGTATGTTTAATTTTGCATTCATTTTTAAAAAATATTTTTCATTTTTGTACTGGCTGTTCTAGTGTCAGTATCTGAAAGGGGAGATTTTGGATATGTCATGTACCATCCCACCTAATGCTTTTATATAGGTTGTGGGGATGGATTGGGAAGGAGAGGGAGGTCAGGTTTGACTGAACTAAGCCTCTTAGGGATTATGGATCTTTCAAAGTAAGTCTGGGCGTAATGTTACAATTGGGAATTTTCAAAACTTTCACCAATATTCTCTTGGAGTTTCGCTTCCAAACCTAGTCTTGGTGTGAAACCGGATCTCCTAAGCTTTATTCCTGCTCTCCCGTGTGAGTGAACACTGGCGCCATTGACTACTGTTTAACATGCTTTTCAAGCAGCTGTGTTTTTATATGAGGCTATAAATCCAAATCAATCTTTGAGATAAGCAATTGAATGCCAAACAGTATTTTTTTTGCCTGGAGAAAGCTTGATTTTTTTTGATTTTTGTCTCAAAACGAAATTTGGGTAGAGCTCTTAATTAAACCTCAGCTTTTCACTGGTAATAGTTTTTAATATTTTGGCTTTGCATGTTGCCAGACATACTTGAATTTCTGCATTATTGATGGTGACAGGCCTGGGTGTTGCTGCCTGGGCCAGCTGAGCTCTGCCCACGTGTGCTGGGTGTCCTTGGCTCCTGGGCAGCTGTGGGGGTGAGGGGAAGGCTGGTGCTGCCCTGACGCGCCAGGGATGGCCCACGACAAGCAGCTTATCCCTGAGCACAGCCTCTCACCTGCACCAGGGCTGACCTGAGCAGCCTGTGTCTGATCCCACTTTTTCCTTGGAGCTTGTGGAGTCCATCTATGACCCGTGATTAGGACCTCGAAAGCAGCATCACACACAGGTTTATGGATTGATACAGCGCAGGGCAGGTTAGTTTGGCATTTAAAGGCATCCATTTGATGCAGTGCTGACGGGCAGGTTTGTTTCTTAGGCAAATGCACACTTAAAAATACATTAAAATTGGAATTGAAATAATCTGAAACAGGTTTGTCAAAGTTTTAATGGGATGTATCTCTGTGTTGAAATGTTATTTATAGAGTGGGGTGTGAATTAATGCTGATGGTGAGTAGCTTGTGTAAGTTGTGTAAATAATTTAATTAAATCTTTGTTTGTTACAAGTTTTATTTGTCTCTATGGGAATAAAGCTAACTTTGAAGCTTTTGAGGTTAAGTGGAATAATTTCAGGGGTACAAGGTAGGATCCCAGAAGCTTGTGCTGATAATGAGATTGTCTTGTAAGGATGTGTTGCTTTCATAAAATCCTAGTGCTCTTGGTTAAAATTGCTTCCTACTGAAGTGTTTCAGGTGCAGCAAGACCTTTAAATTTGAATTAATGGTGCAGGGCAAGTACTGCAGGGATGTCTTTCTGATACGGTTTAGAGCCAAACCAAGTATTTTCTTACATACCTGATTTGTAGAGACTAGGCCCACTGATTCCTTGGGATGGAGGATGGATAGACAGCAGGCAGGGAGCTTCACTTTCAGATCACTTAAAATACATTGGCTTTTCTCCCTCTGGATCCTTTTTTTGGGTAGAGATTGTTGTACTTGCCAAGAGATGTGATGTCACGGTTCTTTTTCACTTTAGCGTGTCGTAAAAAGGGTAGAAAATTCTTTTGTGGTTGCAGAAATAATTTCTTGAGGGATGAGGCAGAGGAAAGGGAAGTGGGTTAAACTGAGCAGGTTTAATGGCATCAGTCGGATGGACTTCAGTTTCTTTTGAAACAATATTTTTCTCAGTTTACTTGGTGGGGACCTTCTAACGGGTTTACCTTGTGTTTGCTTGTATAAAGCATTGTTAAATAAAATCAGATAAAATTCTGATTTCTTCAGGCCCAAGTGGGATGGGTTTTTTGCACTATAGTCTGACTGTGACTAGTTTTTGGGTAAGATGTTGGTAAATTTGTAAAGTCTTGGCAGAAACAGCCACAACATTTCTCGATGTGAATACACCATTAAAGCAGTTCCATTAAGGTTGCATCAATGACCACCTTGTTCAATTTTTGTCTTGTTCCCTAATTAAAAAAGAAACAGTTTCTTTTGCTCAGAAAGAAGTACCAGGCCAGTGATACCTTGCTTAAAAATCTTGATAAATTAAAAGACTAATATTATATTATTACATGGAGAAATTAGGGTTGAATTTATATAACTTGTAATAGTTTACAGTTGAGTTTGTTTTCTTCTGTTGCATGGCTGCATCAAAAATACCCCCCCTAAAACACAGTGATGATTCAGCAAGTGTTTTTCGTAGGTGTGTAGTTGCAGTAGGATAAATTCTGCCTCATATGTTGCTGAATAAAAATGGCTTGGTTATATTGAGAGTGTAAACCAAGCTTAAATCCCATGCCAAGAACTGTGAAGGCACTCGGGTACAATTTAGGGATGTGTTGGGTTTGGGTGTTGTACTGTCTCACTTGGTGGTTGGCACTTGGCTGTGGGAAGAGTTTTTAAAGCATTAAATGTGTAACTGTGCTTCATCCTTTGTATCACAGATGTTCCAGGTTGTTTTGACTTGTTGGAATTGTTTGCAGCCTAAACCAGATTATATTAATATTTTTTTTAAAACACTAAAGGGCATTAAAACGGTCAAACATAAAAGTATTTGTGTATAAATCACTTTTTGTGTAAGAAAACTATGTTTTGTACTTGCTGTACTTTGCTAAAGACTTGGGAAGGAACTATGATAAGAGTTGGGATGTAAACAGAGTTTCTGACTCCCAACACACAGGTCTTTGTGAATTCTGTTATCTTAATAGGTTTTATTGTGAATTTATTAATTGTATTGAATATAAGTCCTTCTTTAACAAAGATCCTTCTCTTTTATTTTTAGTATATTTTTGGGGAGTTCAGCCCTGATGAGTTTAATCAGTTCTTTGTGACTCCACGGTGCTCTGTTGAGGTAAGATCTACTTTAAACTTCTTTTAGAAATAACATTTTAAAGCTACATCTCTTCCTGTGAATTTGAAATATAGCAATACAATTAATTTTTTATCATTCCCTTAGCTTATCTTCACAAAGTGAAGATACTGATGAGTTGTCTTCTTTCCATATGTGGATGTTAAGTCAATTTTTCGAGATAAATTACTTATTCCACTTTCTGCTTTCAGAGCTGAAGTAGCTGAACTGGTGATAGGATGATGACAGGGAGTTTTCCAGCCCTGTTACCTCAGCTTTGGTGGCTTTTTTTTAAGGGGTGGGGATGGATAAAACTTCTCAGCAGTGTTCTTGGTAATAAGTTGGGCTTCTCAGTCTGGTGAGCCTTTTGAAGCACAGGGATTCTTTATATTTTTGGACAGATGGAGCACTGCTGACTCTCAGTGCTGGGCTTGAGAGGAAGGCTGTGTGTGAGGTCTGAGAAATGCAGCAATAACAAACTAATTGCAGTGTCAGTGAGAACCGCAGAGTAGAAACAGTTGTCTTTGTGTTTGAGTTCATGACATACTCAGTATTGTAGGCTCTTGTTCTCTGTAGTTCTTGGTAGAGAATGATGAAACCATTTTCCTTTGTAGGGTAGAGTATTACCCCATTGTTCTAATCTCCAGACTCAAAATATGATTTTCCTCTAAGTCTGTTTCCATGTATTTCCTCCAGACATTTCCATTCAAACATTTTGGTCATGCATCCATCCTCCCTTCTCAGCATAAAGGAAATGAACACTTGAGCTGTAGATGGGGGAAATCCTTTTGTCACAGTTTACAGACCATTGTTACTGGGACTTAGTTTCCTGTAGCTTAATTTTCCGAGGATAATTAGTATAATACTGCTGAACAATAAAAGGGCATGAGGGGAATGGGGTGGGGTGGGGAGTGAGGGAAGTGTAGAAAGAAAAAGATAGTTTTTACTTGCATTTTGGGAGAGCTTTGTACCTTCTCTGCTAGGTGGGAAGCAGCGCGGGAAGATCTTTAGGGGATACGTGGTAGTTCTGATGATTTGCTGTTTCCTGACCATAAATGCAGTCTCAGCAGTGACATTTGCATCCCATGCAGCGTCACCTGAAGTGCCTTCCATCAGCTCCTCTAACATTGGGAAAGATGAAAATGTCATATTTGGACTTCTGTAAAGCTGTTGAGGAAACATGAACCTACAGCGTTAGAACCAGTCTCACTTCATTTTCTGTCTGTCTCGGGTGTACCTGGTTAGCTGTCAAAATAAATGGTCCTTAAGTTTGCCCTTGATCTGGTTCAGTTCAATGTTTTAATTATCTGGATGATGAAATAAAAGCAGTGCTTATTAGTTTTACACTGTGCAGGTATTTCGGAGAAAATTGGTCTGAAAAAGAAGATAGAATTCCAGAAGGACAGGACAGAGATGATGGTGCTGTGTGTTTGACACACATCGTGCTGGAGGTCCTTTACCCACAGACTGAAGGGGGACTGAGCCAAGGCACTACTTAAAGCTAAAGGTTATCTGGAATGTCCCTTTCACAGGTGACATTTGTAATTTGTGTCCTGTCAGACACCTGTTGACTGAGATGGTTCTGGTGGCCCAGCTGTATGGAACAAGTTGGCTCAGAAATCTCTTCTTTCCAAAGGTGCTGTTGATTGATCAGATGTGTAGGAGACCAAGAGGCTGACTTCTTTTTTTTTTTTTTTTTTTAAAACTTCATATTTTCTGAAGGCCTTTGAATCTTTGAATTGGATAAAACCAAAAATTACAAAGTTTATCACAAGCTGTTTGCCGTAGGCATTTAGAGGAATTTTTTTTTTAGCTGTAACTATAAAATCTTATTGAACCTGTGTTCAAAATTAATATGGATAGTAGGCTCTAAACAGTCTGGAGCCTCTTTATGACCCACTGTTTCTCATTTTTGACCTGAAAAGATGTATTAAGATGTATTGTGGTTTATAAGTGGATTTACAGCATGTATTCTTTTTATGCACTTTTTATAATGGCATTTTAGGAATATTTTCCTTGCCACCCGTCTACAGTGCATTAAGAAGGCAATATGTAAGTATCTAGAGCTTTAGAGAATTGAAAACTTGAGTAGAGAACTCTTTTCTTTGTTGCATCGTTAGAATTGCTATTTAAAATAGCACTCTGAAGCTGCACTGTGCACTCAATGTTTTATCTCCCACTGCAGAACCATCCCGCTGTTCTCCAGGGAGCCACTGGAATGCAGGGTAGCCATGGCTGCCAGGTCCTGCAGGCACAGGAGAAGGCTCTCAGCTGCTCAGGGAGTTTAGGGGCAGGTGAGGGGGGATCAGAAATTACCCACCACAGCAAGGGTCCTGCCAAGCACTGAGTGTTGGTGCCACTGGTTTATACTACTTGTGTTTACAGTCCATATTAAAACCACGTGCTGTGGTTACATTATATTAGGCTGATAAATGTGTTTAAGAATATGCCTCAGCTGAAACATTTCAAGAGCCAGACTACAGCTGAACCAGGCTGAGAGTCAAAAGGTTTAGGTGTGAATGTTGTCTGTGCAAAAATGCGTTTCACCTTTCACAGGTGATTTGGTCTCTACTTTTTTGTCTAAACAGAGGATATGTTTATCATCCTAAAATCATGGGGAGTTACTGTTAATGAAGAAAGGTCCTGATGCTGTGAGGTGAAATGCTGGAGAGGTTGATGAGCCTGTGGTGTGTAACCAAGATAATCTTTATCTTTCAGTAATTGTGGTAATCTGCCAGGACGCCTGGAGCTGCAGAGTGGGATTTGATAAATATAGAAGCATAAGTTCAAGACATACTCTCTGAAAATCAGACCTTAATGATGTTATTTTGAAAGGATTCAGATATTTCAAATGAAACTGATATCTAATGTTTATAGATTTGCTTTGCCTTTAAATAAGTTTCATTTCTTTTTTGTACAGCTCCCCCCATACAATGAAACAGTTTCATGTGGTATTAAATCCACAGGTAAGTTTCATGATGGTAAGAAACCAAGATCTTTTTTTTTTTCCCAAACTTAAAAGGTTGTGACACTTTCCTTAGATTTACTCCAACTTCTCTTTAAACATAATCATTGAAACTTGCTCAGCAGGTATATATACATTTATTAGGCAGGTTGGTTTTTGGACTGCTTTATTGAATGACATCTGTGAGAGGTTTGGAAAATACTGCATTGAGCTTCAGCTAATTGCAGTGGACGTGCTTATTCCTCCTTGACTGTGCTGCCACACGGTCTTGGTGTCTTGCTGAAACACTGTAGGATGTAGCTGTGAAAATGTGGGGGGGAACTTGAATACTGGTGAATAAATAACTCACAGTGTTCAGCACAGAGCATTTTCTGGCAGCTGCAGCCTGAAGATTCCTCTGTTCTGTGTTCCCTCTGAGTCTTGTTTCTGTCTGGCTCAGCTGTTTTTCTGGAGAATCCCTTTTTTTTTTTTTTTTTTTTTCCCCCTCTTTTGATGAAAGTGTGACTCTTGATGTAAAAATACCTTACAGAGTTCCCATTTTAAAGCTGCAACATTCACACGTCTACTCTGCCTCAACCCATACACCTCCCTGCCTGGCCTTACTCCATAGGTACAGGGAACGGACAGTTAGGTAGGAGTTCCCATGTGATCATCACTGTAGAGTTTAAACCACACTTTCACAGTAAATTACTGTTTGGGTTTTTCCCTGAACCAGAGGAGAGTAAGGGAGCTGAGAGTTACCCACATGTATATGAGAATGACATCAGATCTTCAATATACTGCAAGTGTCTGACTGGACATTTCTCAAAAGTACTCAAAGAGGACCAAAATACACATATGGTGTAAGAACACCTGATCACTGTGTTTGGAGATTTTGACCTTGCATTTAAAGATAAACAAGATAGCCAGTGATAAAGAAGGATCCCAGGTCCCATTTGAAAGCAGATAGGCAACACTTTTGACAGTTCAAGAGCTTTATTTAGCACAAGAGCAGTTTTAGGACCTTGAGTAGTTTTAAGTAGGAGTTAGAAAAGTTCTTTAAAAAGACTATAGAGTGTGAGTTGTCTGTTGGTGCCAGGGGTGTCCAGTCATACATTGCATTGTCTTAACTATGGATTTGAGTTTTGTTCTTTCAGACTGGGATTTTAATGTTTACAAGCCATACAGAAAGTTGGGTTTGTACAAATGTTTTTCAGATCATACCTAGACCTTGAGAGAACCCCTCCCAGCCTTGAGTTTAGGTAATGACACAGCACATTAGGTTTTGCTTGAAAAATGTCTTTAACAAGCTTGCACTGTACTGTGCATGCACATTATCACTGTGATGGCTGCATAAGAAGCTGTGGAAACTAAACTGGAATGTTTGCTTATGCAGGATATTTGTAAGATGACACACACCATGTTGTCATGTAGTCTAGTTTTTGCTGTACTTATCTTGAGTATTTAACTTTATTATGGAATTATAATATCTGTTAATACTTATTAGGAGTACTCAAATCATGGCCGAAGCTCTAATATGCAGAATTCTGTCTGGACTAATTAGTGCGGTGTATTCACAGATTTTGGTGTTGTACACAGACTGTCCTTGGAGCATCTGTTGATCCTTGTTTCAATATGCATCCCATGTTGTACATGACAGATAGATCTGTTTCAGTCCATTCAGAAATAGAGCTGTGAACTGCATTGAAACAAAGATGCCCTGAAGCAAAGTGGAAAGTCAAAACAAATAGAAAAAATTGCCTCTTATTTTTTCTCAAATGGACTCAACACGATCTTACAGCAAATGAGCTTCTGCCCTAGACTAACTATACAGTAGCTACTGGTATTTATTATTCTAATCCTGCTGTAAGGTGTAAAGCTTAATCCCTCAGATGTAATTTCCTAATTCGTATGTTAAATGCTGGAATGTCAGTGGTGCTCTTGGCAGCATTTTCCCCTACACTGTTCATTGTGCCATAACTCTAAGGGCTGTATTTCGGTTTCTGCTCCCCACATGCCCCAGGTGGGCTCTTGTGATTGTTCATTGTATGATAAGCAGATAAATTCACCAAAATTAGGAAAAAAAAAAAAAGCTCACTTGGATTATTGTTTTTGCTGGATTAGCTTTGAGTGACCAAGTGCTGGGAGCTTGCTGGAGAGGGAGCAGCAGGAGAGGGGTGCAGAGGTGACAACTTTTACTTTGGGCTGTGGCAGACTGGACTCTCCCATGAAGGGAAACCATGTTCTTTGTTTTGAAGCCTTTGTTATTCTAACTGGGATTTTGGAAATGAGATCACAGATTATTTGAACTGATAGGGATTTGAAATGTGCCCAGTAATTGATTCTTATCGAAGTTGGAGGAATATTAGGTGTTACCAGTTGTTGCTTGTGCTTTGTGCTGTTGTAACAACGGGTAAAGAACCAGCTCTTGGTTCATGCTTGATTTAACAAGTTGCTCCACAAGCAGATGAACTAATGAGGAATAGTTTCGTTGTGGATTTGGGTCCCATATCCCTTAACCCCCCCCCAAGCTTTGCGTTTGCAAATGAAGCTGTGGCTGGTTTGGAGCTGTGTGTGCAGGGACAGGCCAGGCAGTGCAGCACTGACAGCCCCTGGAGCAGCAGGTGATTCCTGACATCTCCCAGCCCTTCCCTCTTCAGTGGATATCAGGCAGCAGCTTCCACTCCCTGTCTCTGGGCTGCTGGTTTTTATTCCAAGGAACTCCAGCCCTCTCTGGGCTTGGTGACGGCTCGTCAGCAATTGCAGAAGTGGCTGGTGACTGGCAGCCGGACAGGCAGCGTGTTAGAGAAGGCTTTCTCACAGGGAGAGGTGAAGAGAACTCGAAATTTGAAATTCAGGGTCTTGTTAAGATGATTCAGAGAAACCAGATGTGTATGGGGAGTTCTTGCCCTTTTTCATTTTTAAAAAGCCTCCTGTACTCTGACTGGCAGCAAGATTGAAATCGATACGTGACGTGTTTACTTCTTATTTACTAGATCAAAGCAGAAAAGCAATTAACATCAGTGTTATTATCATTTGTTCATAATATGTTGGTATTGCATGTGTAATTCAGAGCTCAACACACACTGAATGTTCGTTAATCCTCATTTCATATTGAAAAATAGTACCCTGTAGATTCTTGTTTCTTTCACATTTTTCTTAAAGCTGAAATGTTTGTCAGCAGACTTTTTTCTAGAAAGTATTGGGAGAGTTTCAAAGCTGTTGTGTTGACAGTCATGTATCAAAACACTCCCCACTAGATTCCATCCTCCCATAGGATTATTTCCTTAGGTGTGTGAATAACGTCGTCTCCTTGGGAACTGTTACTTGCTTTTTGTTGTGTTTAAGAAAAAAAAGATCCGCCTCATTTTTATTGAGTGTGTGGTGCACTCAAAAATACTCATTTATTGACATGGCAGACATAATAAGTTGCACAGAATCATAAAAATTCAGTGGTGTGTCCCCTTATATTCCTTTGGAAATAATATCTGGTGTTGTTTGGTTCTGTAGTTACAGTCTTTCAAATTTGAAGTGAGAGTTTTAACCCCATCTTTGAGGAAAAACAAAATACTAAAATTAATAACTTTGGAACAGTAACATAGGTATCATAAAGAGCTACAAAACTTCAAGGACTAAAATGTGAGCTTACCTTTAGCATTCCTGAAACTGTTTCATTCATTTTATGTCTTTTTTGATAGTTACTGATTTGTAATTGAAGTATTCAGTGCTGCTAGTTAGCACACATGCATTATAGCTAATTAAATTCCATGAAGCTGCACAACTTTGTGGCTGACAATATTTTGGGATGCTGCAGCCTTCCATGAGAATATTTCTTAGTATTTCTTTAAAGTTCCAGGGTAAATAAATAAATCAATAAAACAAAAAAGCCTGTTCATAATTTTTCAGTACTGCTCGTATGTACAAGTTGAATGCTGACTTACGTTGAGTATCAGTTGTATTTCTTGTCAGAAAAACCTGGAGTCATATATACATAGTATTCTTACATAGTAGTAAATTCAATTCTGATAAATTATCAATGAGCCTGCAGTTTCAAAACCTGTAATTTCAGTGTTTCCATGCAATTAATGAAAATATTTTTCAGTTATTAAGGATTGTGTTAAACCTTTGATTATGATAAATCACACCGAGAAAACCAAATCCAGCCCCCCAAAAACTAAACTTCACATGTGGAAAAGGTAAAGAGGTGAGGCTCGGATTTTGTAATTGTCAGTGGGAAAGACTGGCTTTAGAAGAAGTGTTGAGTTAAATATTGCAACATATTTTATAGGCAATTATCCAGTAATTAACTTAATGCAGATTATTCCTGAAGTTACTGGGCTTTAATAGTTCTTCTTAAGAGGTGAATTTAATAGGGGTTATGTGCAGGGGCTGGGCAGTGATCTGGAAAATTACATACTCTGTGTAAGAAAACCTGAATTGTGCTCATTTCTTTAAGAAAATGATGTTATGAAATAGTCTTCAGGATTGAGGTTAAGAGTTACTTTTGTTTGAGGGAATGTAATTGAGTTGCAGAGAAATAGGTAGGGTTTTTTCTTGCTTTTTGTAGCTTCTTGAATGGCTGTAATTCTCTAATTGAGATCTGCCTTCTCTTGTCCAGGGGAAGAGTATCAGAGAATTGAGTTTGGTGTTAACGAAGTTATTGAGACTCAGTCATCTGTCCTAAATAACACCGACTACAGCATTTCCAGTACTCTGAATCCTCAGGCTCCAGAATTCATTCTCAGTTGTGCACCTGCTCAGAAACCCCCTGATGATGCTCTCAGTGAAACCAACTACAACTCCATCGACTGCCAGTTCAGCGATCCCGGCCTGGCTTTGGACAGCGGCTCCAACGCTGAGAACGATGGCTTGTCCGGAGGCCTCGGGCAGAGGGAGCGCAAAAAGAAGAAGAAAAGACCCCCTGGATATTACAGTTACCTGGAAGATGTCAGTGATGGCATGGCCCCGCCGGAGGCGCTGGTGAATGGCCACGCCAACTCCTCGGGACTCCCCACGGAGGACACGGAGCTGGCAGGAGACATCCCCTCGCTGGCCACGCCAAGGACTTGCAACAGCCCGGACAACTCCGTGGACTTCGTGCCTGGAGCTGTCCCTGCTGGGGCCGTTCCCAGCGCTCCGGACAATGCCAGGACTGCCGGGCAGCCTGAGGTATGCCGAGTTCCTAATTCTGAACAGTTTTGCCTCCCCTCAGAGGCCGTCAGAGATAGCCCCCTAAGGACAGCTGGTGTACAGTCTTATGCTGGTACTGATACTACTGAAAGTCTTGGCGTTACTAATGGACAAACACTTGAATCCTCTGGTGAGGACACAGCTGCCAATGGGGTAGAATTGCACACTGTGGAAAGCACTGACTCAGACCAAGCTAAGCCTGAGGAAGCTTCACCTACTACTGAGGCAACAGTCCCGGTTGCAGGATCAGTCCCCGTTAATCAGCCTGCAAAATCGTGGGCTAGTCTTTTTCACAATTCCAAGCCCTCTGCTTCCACATCTGTGGTGTATGTTGAGACTAAATATACCCCTCCTGCCACATCTCCTCTGGTCCCTGAAAAACAGGTTGAAGTCAAAGAGGGACCTGTTCCAGTTTCAGAGGATCCTGTAGCCATAAAGATTGCAGGTATAGTTAATACACGAGTGGATGTTACCCTGGAAGGGTATTAGCTCTGCTTGTAAACAGGAGTGTGCAATATTCTTAGAAAACATTCCTCTGGTGATGTTCCCCTGGGAATAAAACAACTGTTCAAACACTGCACCAAGGTTGTAATTTGAATAAACTAGTTTTTGTATCCCTCTGAGTAAACATTCCAACCAGGGATTGCCATGTCATTATCCCAGATTCGGTAAAACTGTTGCTACTTGTCAAACAATGTGTTTAAATGATCTGTGATTTTTAAATAGGCTGGTTGTGTTCAGCTCTGTGCTGTTGTAATGAGGAGAATAGGTTTGTTCTGAAAATGGTGTTACGTTGTCCGGTATTTACTATCTTATAGCGCATTCCATTACAGCAAGAGTATTAATGCTGAAATTCCTGGACACTGAACAGCAGCTGAAGTGTAGCATCTAAATAAGTCTTTCTTCAGAAATTCTAATATGGGAAATATCGTATTTGCTGATGTGCTGTTTTGGTTTTTTTTTAAGGATTATCCTTAACTATTATAAACAATATTATTTTATCCAGAAACAATGTTAGCTATTGCCTGCTCAAGAATAACCATATGGAGCTGTCCAGAGGGTACATCAGGAGAGGAAATGAGTGATACAAAGGCTTTCACTGTTGGTCCTGTCATATTTGTGTTTCTAATGAGATATGCAAGAAAATGCAGGAGATCCTTTTTGTAGATTTGGTGAGAAAAGACCAGGTTTTCCCAGTTGGTTGCATTTTGTGTCATTAATTCATGAATGTTGGGACAAAAGTAATTAATTTAAATCTGTGAATTAGTCTGTACGATAAAAGGCTGGTGAAAAATCCTGATATTTGTGCTACAAACTAATTTACAAGTGCAATGATGTTTTGAGTGTGACAGCTTCGAGTCAGATTCCTACTCTGACAGAAGCTGCTAACTATTCAGAATGCCCAGTATTAGATCCTGCCTCTCCTCCCCTCCTTACTCAGAACTGTCTGTTGAGAGGAAAGCTGTCAGAATAATTTGTATTTTGGTGTACTTTCTACTTAGGGGTCACAAACACAGTTGACTGCATTTAAAAAAAATCTGTATATTAAGCAGGTGATTCCAGTTTGTGCGATGCCATACATATGTGGAGAACGATGCAGCCTTAAAATCTCAAGCTGTCCTTTAGTAATGACTTTTAACTTAAAACTGTTTGGTGACAACCACAACTGCTTGCCATAAATGGAAAAGGCTTTTTATCTTGTCCAAGTTGCTTCAGCTGGAAGTTAACTTCCTAGACTTTTGCTGTTTCTGTACTATTTTTTGCCAGCAGGTGGGAGCAGAGCTTTTTATTTTGTCTTTAATGTAGTAAAATAGCGATGCCATTTTAATGCAAGTTTTCTTTTGTGCCTTCACAATCAGCTGTTGGGGCAGGGGGGTAATCTGAGTGTCGATAAAAGGAATTCAGCTGCTCATTGTATCTGATTTCAAAGGCAGGAGTTATGTTGCTGCAGTTCCTGTAATTCAAGTGCTACTGATTTTGGTACAAAACGTTTACTTGAAGATCTCGATGTCATGTAAATGTAATCAGTGCTTTGCTCCGTGGAAAAAGGAGATTTTCTTTATTTTCCATTCTTTAGTGTTCTCTGTCCTGTTTGGAAAATAGGTACCTCAGTGCTTTGTTCAACACCTCCACTCATGGTTGGTAAGAATTAGAGAAAAGGATCTGGAAGTTCTAGGGATTTGAGGAGTGTCCTCAGTAAAGCTGAAGAAGTTGGTTTTTTGCCGGTGTGTGTTAATACCAATTCACATGGAAAAGAAGGAAGAGAACTCTAATTCTGTTGTTGCTGTTGAGGACTTGATGGAAATGCCAATCTCTGGGCATTACTTCTCAAGGAAGATTCTACAGTGCAGCAGTGAAAATAGAAGTAAGGTTTGAAAACCACATCGGCAAACATGGAAAATTTGGAATTACTTTGTCTCAGTTGAGAGTGTTGGAGGGACCACAGATGTAAATTCACATGATGTGATTCACTGTTCTCCCAAGACTAGTGAAAAAGAAAAGAATTAGTTCAAATTGTAAGAAAGGTGCTTCAGTATTATATAGTTGAAAATATTTTCTTATTGTAAAGGTAGGTAAGTGCTGGAGCACTTCAGGAGTTGGGGGGGTTATAAATGACTTCATAAATGTAGCCTGTTGCATTCTTGCAGCTACTGATTTTGTGCAGGGTTATCCAGCAGGGTTGTCTTGGAATTTTTTAATCATTGTTCAGTTTGAAGAAAGATCTGAGTGACAGACAAAATATTCTCCAAATAGGGGCCTCAGGCAGAGTGTTAAATATCTAAGGTGTTAAATTCCTAACTTTTAACAAGTATCTTCAACCTGGAGACTGTGTCCACGTGGTTTCTCTCTTGTTAAACTTTGGACTTGCTCTGATAAGGAAATAACCCTTTTTTAGAAAAAACCTGACAGGTATTTGTAATAACACGACGTTAGCAAAATGTGTTTTGTTTACCAACAAAAATGTCTATACTTGTTAATACTGTTCTAGATCTGTTTTCAAATCAAGGCCTTGTTTCAGGAGTCATTCTCCAAAGGGAATGTCAGTTCTTTTTGATTAATAACTTGAGTTTTCTAACAGGTTTTGAAATTATAAGGCGGTTTTTTCATGGTTGTGTTTTTTTCTTCTGATACTGTTATAAAAGTTCTTTTAGTTACTGTATAAATGTTAGGTGGAGATATGGTATTGAATGCTGTACACGAGGGTAATTCTTTGTTAAAAGAAGCAAAACTCATGGTAATTACATTAGACACTGCTATAAAGCAGCTTTATGACCACAAGAGGATGCTAAAGGTCCTAATAATATCTTTATTTAGCATGGTGCAAAAATAGGGAAGAGTTAGTGTCAAAAGTTACTGATAGACATTCAAAATATAAATTTTTTCCTCTATTTTTATCCTAATTTCCAGCAGTGCTTAGTTATATTAACAGATTGTTTGTGTGCACAACAGAGTTCAGATGTTGCTGCTTTATTAATATATCCTGAAATACTTGAGCAGTAAGTCAATAACTATTTCGGCACTCACAGAGGAGTTTTCATCTGCATTTCTGCCACATTTTCCATTTTACACCTGTTTTTTTTTGTCTGCTTTTTCAGCTGTCAGGTTTTTTATGTAATAGACGACTGACTTAAAAATCTCCTATTTTTTGGCATTTTTATTTGGTTAGAACTGGTGTTATCTGCAGGAAATACAATCTTATAGGTAAGGAGATAGTTTGGAAGTAGAAGGACATGGATTTTGTTTGCAGTGCTTCCACCTCCTCTGCTTAGTTATGGCTATGTGCCTCTGTTTTTTCACCTATGTCATGTTATTTTGTGTGTCCTTTAGAGAACAGCTCAAACTCTTTAGGATTATGCAGGGTAGTATATAAAGGCCTTCAAGTTTCTTATAAAAATAAATAGCCCCTGTGGTAGACAATTGCCACGTTCATTTACATCTGTTTATTCTGACTTGCATACCTCTTGTCCTTATTTTGCGAATATAAAATGCACCAGCTCCAATATTTTCTTTAAACAGCTTTTATTTAGGGACCTGAATAACCGGTCAGGATTCCTGGAAAAACTCCCTGTGTTGCTCTTGTTTCATAACTGAGACACAATTATGTGCAGTGGTTTTGAAGTTTTAAGCTTGGGTCATTGCTGAAGGTTTTGGAAGCAGGAAAACAGTAGGAATTACATTATGTAAGGCTGTTATCTCGTAGATGTTGCAAGTCTTAAACCAGTAAATAAAACAGGCTGTGCTGAAGAGCACAGGAACATCTATCTGTGTGTTTGCACTGAGATGTTTTTGTTGTAAGACAGTGGATGGTGAAACTTGTGAACTGGGACTGCTCTGCCATCTTCATCTCCCTTCAAAGCAGAAGAATTTGGGAAATACTTCCTAAAACTGGGGATAAGTGCTGCCAGCTAACGGGATTTTATATCTATGTATCTATATAAATAAAAGTACCTGCTTTTAGGGAAACAAAAATAAAACCAAGTAAGTCTTGTCAGATTTGAAATGTCAGTGGTTGGTTTTTGTACCAGCATCCTCCTGAGCCGAATTCCAGGATGTCTCCGGTGGAAGAAACACGTCTGGTTTGAAATACAAGTGGTGCTTAAATGGAACGAAAATGATTTGCTGAAGTTTCTGGGAATCTTGTCCATTGAACTGAATTATTTTGTGATGCAGCAACAGATAACTTGTTTTTGATGGCCACATGTGAGTTTTGTTGATGCTCAATTTGCTGTTTCTCGTCTTGCAGAAATACTGGAAAGTGTAAGGCTAATACATAAACCAGTGTCTTTGCAACCCCGAGGGCTGATCAACAAAGGAAACTGGTGCTACATCAATGCTGTATCCTTCCCTGGGGAAAAAATAATACTCTTAAGTTAAAATTTGTGTGTTATATCTGTCAGAGTTTTTCTGGATTGCTCTGGTAAGTATTTTATGGAAGTGTTTGTCTTCCCAGATCCTGCTACTGTGGTTAAGATGTGAAGTGTAGCAGCTAGAAATCCAGGGGGATTTGGGATCCTTGAGCCTCATGTCCAGAGTTCCCCCTCCAATCCTCTTTGCAGTTGTTACCCATGTCAAAGTATTGCAGAACTGTAACTTTCTCCTGATTAAAAACCTTTTAATTTCTAGTTATGTTTACTCTGTGCATCAATTTAGGTGGTTTTTTATCTTTTGTACTTGAAGTAACTGTTCTGACTCTTGGGCTTTGTCTTGGCAGTTGGTAAGTGGATGATTTGGATTTTTGTTGGACAGGCTGTCATTATTATTGTGTAAAATAATCCTTTTGCACATTACATTATGGAGGATGAGCCTGCTCTTAATGTATTGGAATTGTATTCCCCTGCAAAAATAACTTTTACCCTGGGGAACAGAGATTGTCCTTCAGTGCTATATTATGATATTAGTAAAAATCATTATTAATTTTTAAAATTTTCTGTGTTAGCAAGGCTCACTGTGAGTGACAGTTGGGATACCCCAAGTGATGGTACTGCAAACAAAAAATATTAAGACCAGTTTCAAGACCGATCATGACAGAGCCTAATAAACTGTTTCCACACCAGCAATTGTTCTTTACACTTTAGCTTGTATCTTATATAACCAGTTGTGCACTCAACTGTTACATATACATGTTAGCTTCCATTTTTTCAGTCTTGAAGTGGGAGTATATTATTCAGTTTTTACACACTGTAGGGAGGGACCACGTTAATCTCTCTGTAGCCATTGAGATCGATGCCTTTTTTGTCATTTCCCTCCAGTCTTTTAATACAGTTCCTGTTTCACTGGTCCAGTGAACCACCAAGTAGGTGGTTTTAAACTGTTATTTTCCCAGTTTCGCTGATTGCTCCCACCTCTTGACGCTGCAGAATGTCTCATGTCACGGAGGGTTACTTTTGGTTTGGGTACAGGGGTGAATCACCACCTTTAACGTAAAATCCGTTGGCTTCTTCCATTCTTCTCAGAAAACATGTTATAGGTTATCTCTTGCCAATTTTCAAATTGTTAATTTTATAAACCTCTGAAGGTTCTTCTCCTCTCCTGCTCATGGACAAAATGTTTTCCTCTTTGCCATGATTAAAATGTCACCGAAATCACTGCATGTTATAAAACGCTGTGTTTTTTTAGTATAACTTCTGCACATCATTGATTAATGTTGTGATAAAACTTCATCATCTTTTCCAGTGGTTTTGGATTGATCGACGTAATAACAATACAGAGTTTGCATAGAATTTGAAACATAACTGAATGTTTTGTTAATATACAGCTGAATTTTCTGCATATTTCCTTAATGCCGCTGCATAGACCCTGCAGGCCTTGGTTGCTTGCCCTCCAATGTATCATTTAATGAAGTCCATTCCAATGTATTCCAAATCGCAGAGGCCGTGTACCTCAACTCCAATGCTAGACAGTTTGTAAGTAGCTTGGGAAAAGGGGAGGAAAGTCTGGGATCTGACTGAGCTCATTCAGAAGTAACAAATGATTCTTGTTGAAACTTGCTCTGTATCCAGAAGTCTCTCCTGTGTGTTTTTTTTGGGTGATCTGTATCTTTCATAATGAACTTGGTATTTTACAACTGCTTGATTAGTCAAGGAAGATGCTTCCATTTGCCTCGCGAGTATCAGCTTTAAATCGTGTTTAATATGCAAAAACCAACCAAACACCTGGGTTTCATTACAATGATCAGGTTGGTTTTTATGTCTTTACTCAGACTTGGTGATGATATTCTATGTTTTGGCAGTCGTAATGACAATGATCTGATTTTATTATTTGTCCTTCTGAGTCTTAACTTGCCGCTCGTGTTCCTTCCGTTCTGTTGCAGTGTTCGTTTAATGAATGAGTTCACTAATATGCCTGTACCTCCTAAAGCAAAGCAAGGTGAGTGGGAATAGGGGCAGAAAGGTCATAAAGTGGTGGTAAGAAGGCTTTGGGGTAAGGATCTCACTGGGTGATGTACTTGAGGCCTCTAAATACTGGTGCATGATCCTCTTCAGGGCTCTTTGGGATATTGGGATTTCTTGATACCTTACAAAATTTGCTCTTGCTTTTGTGTCAGTGTTGCACTTTTTCTTATTGGTGATTTGTGTCAAGAAGTCAGAGATGTTACACTTTAGTGTTTTTTTCTTCTACATGGTGGACCAGTGTACAAATGCAATAAGAATAGTTTTTGTTGAAGGCTAACTTAATTGCTAACATTTCTTCTCAGAACATGCCCTTTCTAACAAAATCACGTAAAAAACACTCGCTGTATTGTACTCCACTTCCTTCCTTCCCTATTTCCAGCTGTTTGAGTTATCACGTTGCTCGGTTCTATTATCCTTCCTTAAATCCTGAACTCTCACATTCATTTGGAACAAAAGGGGCCGGAACATGTCTGTGGAGCAGTTGGAGATTGCCTGCAGGAATACTATCTTAGCTTCTGATTCCAAAATGAAAACTTCAGAAGCGCAGGACTCCTGCTAATGCAGATTTAGGCTCAATGATGATCATGTAGTGAGGAATAGAATATTTTTGATGCAAATAAATTATCTTATAGATTTCAGGGGTTTTTTAATCTTAATTTTAAGCTAAGTCTTGTTGTATTACAAACTTACAGAAACAAGCACATTCCTGAAAATTTTTTTGTGTAACATGATAAGAAAATATCACAAGGAGCTGGTTGTTCCAGTGATTTCCAAACAGTTCAGACATTTCTGTGGTTTCTTTCTGTAAAACAAATCTCACTGGCTTATGCAACTTGTTATACTTTTAGGTCATTTTATTGTGTAGTTTTCAAGTATAGTTTGGAGGCCTTGTAATGCCATTAGATGGAACATTCTGTCAAACTGTTTTTCTTGGAGTTTTTTTTTTCTCCAGTGAAGGAAAATGATCTGTTAGAATTGCAGATACACAAAAGCTTTTAAGAAGTGTTCTTCAAGTACAAAAATTTAAATAGAACTAAAATGTTCTTTTATGATGTCTGTGGATATTCTTGTTAATCTTCAGAGTGTTCATTAACTTTTCTAGAGCATCTGTCAGTCTATGCAGGGTGATGTAAGATTTTTTTTTTTAAAAATGTTTACAGGTGAGAGTACCAAGATTAGAATAAAACTGTTAGTAGAAAAATGCTGAGCTCCAAAATCTAGTGATATATGAAGAGAATATTAATGTATAATGTAGAAAAACCTCTCTATATTGTTATTTGTATTTACTTCTCTTTTGCTTTGCAGCTTTAGGTGATAAAATAGTGAGAGACATCCGACCAGGAGCTGCCTTTGAACCGACCTACATTTACAGACTCTTGACGGTTATAAAGTCGAGTCTGTCAGAAAAGGTGGGACTTTAATTCGTTGACTTCTGTCATCGCATTGCAGGGCAGTTCCTGTCATTGAAACTGTGTAAAGCCACACACCACGTTCTGTACTCAAACACCACGAAAATCAGATAACGAGTAGCTCATTATAATGCAGCTCAACTCTCTTGGGACTTGAATTAGTTAATTGTAGGTTTGGCAGTTTGATACATCAGAAGAATGAAAAAATTACTATAGGAATAGAGCATCTCTTTTTCTAATGAAGTTACCAGTGCATTGACATTTAGGAAATGAGCAGTTGTTCATTTTTGTGAGGGATTCAGCCTGGAATGGTGGAAGGTCCAGAGACTTCAAAATACTGTTTCAGGTTTAGTTTCAATTTAAAGAAGAGATAATAGTTGAAACCATCTTTTGATTTGGCCATGGCTTTACAGCAACTCTTAGCAGTGGTTTTAAAAGAAATAGGGAAAAAATTACCTGCTCAAAAGTTAAATGGAATTTGTGTTGAGGAGAATGCAAAAGTGCCATGTGAAGCTTCTGGTGTATTCACTGCTTAGGGCAGTTTGGGTTGAACTGGTTAAAAATGAGGTGCCGTTATAGTAACATTTAAACTTTATTTGACATTATAACTTATGCTGAGTAGTTGCTGAATAAACTAAATTAATAGGAGAAAGCTGGATGGTCCATGCCATGAACCTTCTGTTAAAAGGAAACCATGAAAATGTCGTAGAATTAATTGAAAAAAAATGTTTTATTCAGGGCAGGCAAGAGGATGCTGAAGAATACTTGGGATTTATCCTCAATGGACTACATGAAGAAATGCTGACCCTCAAGAAACTTCTCTCTCCACATAATGAAAGTTAGTGGATATTTTTTCCCTTGGTAGAAAACAATTCATTTGAAATACTGTGTTTGTGTGGTGATTCTGTAACACAGAGTAATGTTGAGAGTGGATGTTGAGATAGGGTTAGAGTGCCATGGTTTAGGGAACTTGGACATTAACAAATAATATTTTGTTAAAATCTGGATAAAATGAGTCCATTCTGTAGTTTATAAATTACCTGAAATTACTGGGTATTTAGAAGAGCACCATCATTCTGACAATCCGTCATATACCTGGTCCTCCTAAGCAATAAAATTGTATTACAAATGAATACATTATTTGAGGTTAACTCAAGTTGATTGGTCTTGTCTTAAGCATAGGTTGTGTTTGTCATTCATAACACCTGCAGTGTCAGTTGTTTTCTGGGGTTTTGGCAGTCTCAGTGGGAGCTCAAAATAGATCAGTGTCTCTTTTCACTGATCTTTAAACCACTGTTCAAAATCTTCTTTTTGAAGTGGAAGGTTCTAGACTAAAGGCTAATTTATTTCTAGTATAAAACAGCATATTAAATGATTTTAAAATTCTTACTGACAAAGTTGGTGAAGAATTTTCTTTGGAAGAATCACCAGAATTTGTATGCAGAGTAAAATGCCATTTTGTTTTATAGTGGCTTTATGATTGAGCCCCCTGTTAAAAATGAAACAAAGTACTGTGAGCCTTAGCCAAGTATAGAGTTAAGGTCCCTAGTTATCTGGTTTCTCTTTAGTTGGGTAAATTTTTTAATATTCAAAATGGTCATTCCACATTTTGTTCTGTAGCTGTGTGCAGTTTATAGCCTCCTGACTTGGGCACTTGCAGAGAAAATATTTGCTAAATCTTGGGTTCCCTGTAAAATACCTGTGCAGAGAAGGAGTTGTATTTAATAATGGCTTAATTATGTTTCCAGAATAACACTTGACTTTCTAATTTTCTAGCCCGTAAATTTACTGCTAAAAATACATCAAACTTTGCTAGAAAACTCCATTTATTTACATACAGTCATCAGTGAGCTGGGTTCTGTTAATACAGGATATGTCCAGCTAGGAGTGAGCCTGGAAAATGCGTGTTCTCTTTTATTTATCAAATCAGTTGATCTGTGGAAGCATTTTATCCTTGGAAAGGATTATTAATAATAGCATTATTTCTGTTGGGTTATTTGCCTTTCAAATTCTTTATCTGTCTACGTGTTTTATTTGTTAAAAAAAAAAAAAAACCACACAAAAAAACACAACATGGTTTTTTTTTCTTGGTCACTTGAAGAACTCTCGGTGTCCAACGGCCCCGAGGCTCAGGCTGTTCCCGAGGAAGAGGAGCAGGAGGAGCAAGGGGAAGGCAGTGAGGATGAGTGGGAGCAAGTGGGACCTCGCAACAAGTCATCAGTCACTCGACAGGCTGACTTTGTGCAGACTCCAATCACTGATATTTTTGGTGGTCACATAAGGTACGGTACTTTTTCCTCGAAATTGTTGAGTCTGAATCTTTTTAGGTGTCTTAAAAGAACCAGTTTTGAGAAGCAAAGCTCTACGTGCAGAAAATACGTATGCTCGGAGTATTAATGTCTTAAGAATTCCAGCTGCTTAATTTTTGTGTCCTCGGAGAATTCTTGACTCGTGTAAATAAGGATGCTAAGAGATAATGAGATTTACAAAGAGTTAAATCTTGTGGGTAAAAGAAGGAACTGAAGTAAAAAATTGTGGGCTTTTAGTCCTTTAGACACTTAATTCTTCCCCGAGAAAGTTATGCTTAATAGTTCATAAATGTTAAAGGCAAAAGGAGTCTGGAAAAATATAAATTACTACAAGATGTTACTGGAATGAAAAGAATGTGGGACATTACTTACATTCAGGTCTGATACCAGAGGAAGGCAGAAAGTAGATACTGAAAGAATATTTTTTGGAAAGGAAGCCTCATGACTTGTTTGGAGAAATGTGTCATTTAAAATGAAAGCAAAGTAAACACTTGCTAAAAACATACTCAAAACAAAACTGCTAGACTTGAAGAATTATTTTTAAATTGGAGACAGACACTTAATTGCTGGTGTTTGACTCTCTGTGTTGCCAGATATTCAGTCTAGAAGTGTGAATAATGTGGGCTAGTGCCTTCTGCCTGTGAAATGCTCTGCAATTATTTATGCTCCTGGGTTTTGAGCCAGACAGCTGGCAAATAAAATTATATTATATAGAATTTGGCAGACAGATGTTTGTAGGTATTGATGAAATTCTACATCGATGGCTCACATACCCGAGGGGTTGTTAATACCTTAAGTGTATTTATTGTGGTCAGAATTGTTTAGATCTCTACTTGACTCTTGACTAGTGACTACTTGACTCCACTAGTTTTTGTATTAAAAATACTGAGTGAATGCTGTTTTCTGTGGAAGTCCACAGAAAATGATTTAAAGCAAAGGTAATACTGAAAAAAAAAAGGCAAAAACTTGCACCAAGGGGTCCAGTCCAACATCTGTTGTCTGCTGTCGCCACATCCACCGTATTTGTCCCTCACACCAGGCCACACAATTTGCCAAAGGAACAGCATCCCATGGGATGTTGGAAAGCCTCGTCCTCTGAGGCTGAGGGTGGAGATAGGAAGGACTGAACACGGAAATGGCAGTAGAATTCCACTGAATGAAAAGCACCAGAAGCTTGGAAAAAAGGAATGGAAAAAGCAGCCAGGAAAAGATGGTTTGAATTGGCATCTTTAGGTCTGGGAAACTTTTGAATTGGGAGGGTTAAGGCTTGGGAAACTTTGGGCTGTGAGGCTTGAGACTGTTCAATACCTATAACAACCCATAAAGTCTGCCTTAGCAATGTGAGACTTAAATGTGCAAGTACAAAGTTTTCCTGAAAAATTCCTAATGTAGAATTCTTGCAGTGCCCAACTAATTATTCATTGCAAATGATGCATTTTCCCTTGTCCAGATGAGGTTTGTAGTTACCCTAGTAAGTGATGCTGTTACAGAAAAATCATAATCCAGCAAAGGTTTTGCTATCATATCAAGTTCTGCATATCTTTGTGAAGAAAACGTTCTGAAGTAATATTAGAAAACAATTTCTAATTTTTTTTTTTTAAAAAAACGTTTTTCTTAACATTCTCTTTTGAGAATATTACTGCTATTATTCATGGTCTTGAACACATTTGGAGCTGTTAACGTTTTTCCGTGGATTATTGCTCTCAGTAATGCTTTGCTTAAAAAAAATAAATTAGGAAGTGTACAGAAAAGCAGGGAAGGGTTTGTTTATTGAAACACTGCTCTTGCCATGTGTTGAAGGTTTTGTCTTTAACACAGCCAAGGAGGAAGTGTTAAACTGAAATAAAGATGCTACTGTTTTCCATACCCTCCCTTTCCTCTAAAGGATATATGTTTGCCAATATAAAGAAGCATTGGCTGTTTCTGTTGGTGCTTCAGGGCTCTGCCTGAGTCAGAGGGGCTCTTTTATTTAACCTACATTAACCTGGACATTAACATTTCCTACCTGCCCTAGAGACATTCCAGCATGGCCACATGGATCAGGGCTGTGTTAATTATAATTGTGTTTTCAAGCCTTTTCAACACCATAATAAATGAATAATTTCTTTGTCTGTGTAAAGCCACGTTTTTGTAGAAGCTGGAGTTTTTTTAATGCCAAGTACTGCCTTCAAAATAAGAGGGGGAAAAAAAAAAATCTTCATTTTTTTCTAGTGGAGTTTAAGAAAAAGGAAAGTCAGGAAGATCTGTTTAGTGCAGTGCACAAAACATTGGTCACCAATCCAGGCTGCTTAAAAGCTGCAGCTGAACACACTTCAAACAAAAACAAAACCCCAGAAAACCCAGAAAATATGTTCTCATGCCCCAGGTCATTACCTCTGCTAGGTTTCCAAAAGGCTCCAGTTTATGTACAAGGGAGTAAGTACATGGAGGAAGTCTGGACACAGAAAATGATGGGAGGAAAAGGAAATGCCAGTCCTTGATGGAGTAGAGTTTGTATTTCCTGTGGCAAGATTTAAGCAAACAATTTAAAATCACTATAAAATTGGTCTTAGTGAAGTGACTAAAAAATCAGTGTGTTTTTATTGGGGAATCTGTAATCAGTTGTAATTTTTACAGCAGAACACAGATAAGCATTAGGACTTTGCACTTCTGAAGATCTTTTGGGAAATGCAGTTTCAAAACGAACACAAAAAGAGCCTGGAGGTGAATTTTTTTTTAAAATGCATTATCAAAAAATTCAGGCTTTTTCTTTAAACGTTTGATGCTTTAAGCTTAACCTTTGTATTTGTGTGCGTTGCTTTGAATTTAATATAAATTGAGTTACTTAAGTAACTTGTTTCTGACTTGAAGGTTCTGTATTGTCGAAAATGACAGTTTATTACATTTGAACTTCTTTTTTTCCCCACAGATCTGTTGTTTACCAGCAGAGTTCCAAGGAGTCTGCCACACTGCAACCTTTCTTCACCCTGCAGCTGGACATCCAGTCAGACAAGATCCGCACAGTGCAGGATGCCTTGGAAAGTTTGGTGGCAAGAGAGTCTGTCCAGGGATACACCACAAAAACCAAGCAAGAGGTGTGTTCTGCTGAGCCCTTTCTTTACAGCCAACTCCTCAAGTTTTTTAAAAGGGTTTTTATACAGCTTCTGCTTTACAAATAGTTGTTTGAACACTCTTGTGTTAACAAAAGAGGGAGGAGCTTTCCCAAGTGTCCTGCAGCGGTAAAATGTCTTATATGGGAGCGCACACACTGAGAGGAAGAGAATTAACCAAAACCATGCCTGTAAATAGCTGGTGTAGTAATTTATTTGAGATTTTGCTGCAGTCTATATTAAATTAACAGGGTGAACTGTGGTAATAACACACACTGTTATGTTTAGCTGGTCATAACATACTGATTCCTGGGAATTGCCAGGGTTTGTTAGTAAAGGAGCAGCTCTTCAAAGTATCGTTTCAAAGCAGGCTCTTGCTTTAGGAAGAAAACTCCTGGAGCAGAACACTTACCTGGTTGTGTGTGTGGCTGTCCTTAAGAGGTTTTGGTTTCCACACTTCACTTACAGATCAAAAATGGAAATATTCATTGATGAGAGGCCTGGTAAAAGTTAATGCAGAACTCTCTAAATATCTGATGATCACAATCTTTCTCTCTGGATTAATAATCTGAAATCTTTCAAAAGCCAGAAACACCTCCATTCAGTGTCCTTGGCACTCTGTAGGTGACTGGTTTGCTGGACACCTAAAAGCCTAACTTGTCAGTAATATTATATTCAGTTCTAGGTCATTGGTTCATAGACTTGGAGAATATCCTGCATTGGAAGGGACCCACAAGGATCACCCAAGTCCAACTCCTGGCCCTGCCCAGGACAGCCCCAAAAATTACACCTTGAGAAATGTTCTTCATAGTTGGAAAATATGTGGGAAATAGCAATCAAAATAAATGGTGGTATACAAATTGTGATGTAAAAAAGGAAGGAATAAAGGGGAGGAGCTGTTCAGCCTCGAGAAATAAAAACAGGAAAGTAGAGAGACAGAACCAGATGTAAAAATTAGTGTGTTAAAGGCTGCTCTGAAAAAGAGAAGACTTGATTTTTCTCAGTGACACTTGGACAGTAAATTAGGACTAGGACCTGGACTGGGTGTGCCTGTGGTGCTTGTGGAGTTGTCCTGGCTGCGCCAAGAGAAGGCTGGAGAAGCACAGCTCAGGATTTACACAACTGGTCTTACCTGATTCAGAGGGGATGGAGGAGAAGAGCTCCAAAGATCTCCAAGTCCTGTGATTCTCTGTCACTTCCTGTACAAGGACATTTTATTCTACATTCCCAAGCAGCTTTGCAAATTTTTTTTAATCTCCTTTTTCAAATAATACATCATAATAATAATTGCAATAGAAGAATCTTTTCAAGGAAGCAAAGCTTGCCTTGGGCCTTGCAGTGTGAGAACTTGTGGTAGAGGGTAATAAATTAAACTTTCCTCTCTAAGGCATTGCCTTGCTCCTTATGGTGGGCAGCAGTAAAGAGCATCATCTCTGCTGTGCCTGGATTGCTCAGATGGAAATTTTCTGTACAAATCTGGAGTTGGAGGTGTTCTCTCTGACATTCATGTCTGTATCTGTGAGTTTTCTAAATACTCCAAGTGAAAATAGGGTGAGAGAAAGAAAAGATGGATCATTTACTTTGAAAAGCCAGAGATAAATAGCTGAAATTTGCCTTGAATGCTCAGAACGTTCATTTCTCCAGTTGTTTTCCATGCGAAAGAAGCATTCGCAATGCCAGCTCATCGTGATTTACCACATGGATCTTGTCTTGCCAGTCATTCGTTTTTTGGTTTTCCCTGCAGATGGGTTTAACTTGTTGAGTGACAACCCAGTGCTCAATTAGGGGGTTTGGAAGGAATGAGTGTTGAAATTAGGTGCTGGAGGTTTGGGCTGGCTTATTTCAGAGTTTGGATGGAAATACAACCATCCACAGTGTCTTCTAGACTTTTTTTTTTTTTTTTTTAAAAGGAGCTCAAGTTGAAATAATTGTTCTTGTACTAAAATTGTAGTAGAAACACTGGAATCATTGTCTGTAGAACCAGCAAAGGACTTTGCAGATAGTAATTTCCAGAATGTGTTGCAAGGAAGTATTTAATGTCCATTTTACAGAAGGGAAACTCAGGATTACTGATAAAGCTAAAAATAATAATATTACTAAAAATTATTGCTGTCTCCTGATTGTTTTAATCTGGCTTAAACTGTGGGCATTGAATAGATAGGAGAAGAGCAATCTTCCAAATATATGTGAATGATTTATGTTGAAATATATTTTTTAATGACTTTGAGCTGGTTTCGAATTTTATGTGTGTATTAATGCAAACAAAATCACTCAGATTTTCATGCAGTGTTAAATTAGGCATTTTAAATACAAACAGCTGTTTAAAATGGAGTGACATCCTCTTGCTATTTCTGTCTTAAATTTCACTTGCATTTTGAAGAAAGATCTTTTGGTTGCTTTTTGTCCTACAGTTCAGTTGGTTAAATCTTGAATGTTTGATAGTTAATGTGTTTTTTCAAGGGATTAATTTTTATCCTCGCTGAAACGATTTTCCTTTCAGTCTCTTATTTCTATTTGCAGATGTTTTCAGTGTCTGGAGCAACAAACTGGGCTTACCTCATTGACTTTTCCAGGTTCAGTTCCCCATACTCCTTAGGAGGAGCCTTCACATTCCCTGGGGTTCTCAACCTGCTCCTTGAGGACCTCAGAGGTTTTACTTTTCAAGCTTGGAACATGAGAATAGTTTTTTTTTTCCCCATGAGTTTCTGTTCCACACTTAGTAGGTTCTAGCAGAATCAAGCCCTGTATTGAAAAATAATATGCTGCTGACTGCCAATAAAGAGATTTTTCCCAATAAAAATATGGAGGAAAAACGTGGAGCAGTTATTTTGAGAAGTGTTTTTATGTCTTAATTTCTAGGAAGGCAAGACATTTTTGTTGTGCAGTTCTGAGCTCAGTTTCAGGTTTTCACACAGCAACTTTGTGGATTGTTTGATTATAATTATATAAAAATCACTATTTGGTAGAGAAAAGTGTGGTCATAACTCATATTTCTCTCTCTGAAAATACTGAGTTGTCCTTTAAGGCACCACTTTAGTTGAAGACCCAGTGGGCTTTAAGTCATTAACTGCAGTTTTACCATAAATTAATTAAGTAACAATAACAAATCTGGTTGCCCTTTTTAATTTTACAAGTGTCTTTAAAATTAAACACTTATTCCTCATTTGAATTGAATGATTTTGAGCAATTAACAAGAAATTACAGGTGTTCTCTGTGTCTGTGTGTGTGTCAGGTGGAGATCAGCAGAAGAGTCACACTGGAAGAGCTGCCCCCTGTTCTTGTTCTGCACCTCAAGCGGTTCGTGTATGAGAAAACTGGGGGGTGTCAGAAGCTTATCAAGAATATTGAGTATCCTGTTGATCTGGAAATTAGTAAAGGTAAAGATTTTTGAACAGAATTTCCCCCTCGTTAGAGAAAAGATAACATTGTGTTTCCTCGGGGTATCTGTGCTTCAGTTTTATTTCTTCTGCACAAGATTTATTTTGATCGTTGTCTTGAAAACGCAATAATTTCGATGAACATTTTGTATGTTTTTTCATTTTATTCTTAAAAAGAACATATTTGGGTTTCTGAGTTCAGTCTTGCTGAACCTGACATTGCCTCTGTAAGAGTTTGAGCATCTGTTTTGCAAAGAACATTATGATGAAAGGTTTAAAAACCTTTGGCACTTCCTAGACAATGGCTTGACCAAAGGAGAGCTTCCTGTGGATTTATGGAATAGGGTTATAGGCTGGAGTAAATACAGAGTAATTATAGACTGCTGAGGACAATAATGGGAAGTGAGCCTCTTGAGTGAGGGCTATGTCCCTTCTACAAGGCTGTTGCCAAGTGATACTGGATATTTTTATCACAGATTTAATTCAGAGAAGTGGCAAATTATTTAAATAATTAGTGGCTGATGGAAGGAAACTGGTGTTTTATAGAAAATGCAGCCTTGTCATTGCCTGACAGCAGGAATGAAAGGGAAAAAATTAAGAGTCTGATTTTTTGCTCTGTTTTTTTTCCCTTCATTTTTGGTAGTATTTTTAAATCTTCCATAAACTACAGTGTTCAGCAAACTTGAAAATTCAGTCTGTTGACTAGGAGGTATTAGAACAATAACCATACTTTAAAGGCTGCAGAAGAAATTTCAATTAAGCTTTCTCCTTTACGATAGTGTTGGTTTCTCTGAGAAGTAGTTGTTCCTGGTGAAATTAAATATTGAAATTTTCTCACTGTTGCCTTTGTGACTTTCCTCCTCCAGAGCTACTATCTCCTGGTGTGAAAAGTAAAATTTTTAAAGGCCAAAGAACCTACCGGCTCTTTGCAGGTATTTAACCTCTGTGCCTCTGGTCCCTGTGTTGCAAATGCAAATTCTGCGTATGGAATTGTAGGAACACTCAATTGTAGGAACTGGAGTTCTCTGGATTATAGAAAGTATTTTCTTTTAAATTATACTGAGGTAGCTTGTGGGTGTCAAATTCTTTTGTTTAGTGGGGGGTTTGCATGTGTATATTCATGTATAGGTACTTGGAAGAAATTCTTTACAGAGAGGGTAATCAGGCACTGGAATGGGCTGCCCAGGGAGGTGGTGGATTCTCCGTCCCTGGAGGTTTTTAATATGAGACTGGATGTGGCATCAGTGCCATGGTCTGGTAACTGCAGTGGTAGTGGTTCAAGGGTTGGACTTCATGATCTCAGAGGTCTTTTCCAACCTGGCTGATTCTATGATTCTTTGATTCCATGAAGTGTCTAAGGCCAGGTTTTGGATAGGGCTTGGAGCAACTTGCTCTGGTGGAAGGTGTCCCTGCCCATGGCAGGGCGTGGAACAAGATGGGCTTTTAAGGTCCCTTCCAACCCAAACCATGCAGTGATTCTACACAGAATCAAATGTAAGCAAGAACTAAAAAATACTGAAAGATTATTGCCTAAGCCAGATCATCCCTCCTGGAGAAAACCATGAGGGGCAGTGGATTGACTCCGTTGGTCAGAACATGGTGCTGATAATGCCGAGGTCGTGCATTCAATCCCCACCCAGGCCCTTCACTTAGGAGTTGAACTGTGATCTTTGTGGGTCCCTTCCAACTCAGGCTGTTCCGTGAGCCAGCTTTTCCCTTTATTCCCCATTTCCCTGGCTCTGTGTGTGTGTTTGTGTGTGTTTGTGTGTGTGTGGTTGCCTTCGTGCCTCACGCCTGTCTCCCTGCAGTTGTGTATCACCACGGGAACAGTGCCACCGGTGGCCACTACACCACGGACGTCTTCCAAATCGGGCTCAACGGCTGGCTGCGCATCGACGACCAGGCCGTGAAGGTGATCCATCAGTACCAGGTGGTGAAGCCGACTGCGGAACGCACAGCCTACCTCCTGTACTACCGCCGCGTGGACCTGCTGTGACCCCCTGCGTGCAGCACCCCGCTCTCTAGGACGCCAACTATCACTGATTTCCTCTCCTGTAAATGCTCTTCTGAGTAAATCTTTTTTCTTTTTTTTCTTTTCCTTTTTTTTTTTGTTTTCCTTNTTTTTTTTTTTTTTTTTTTTTTTTTTTTTCTTTTTTTTTTTTTTTTTCTTTTTTTTCTTTTTTTTTTTTTTATTTTCCCCCTTTCCCCCCAACCTCCCCCAAACCCCTTGCAGCTATAAGAGTGATAAAGGAAACTACCGTGGGTTTGTGCACGATGTAGTTTGTGTTGACTTTTTGCCAGAATGAAGTCGCTTGGTTGGAAGACTCGAGTCTCGTGAATCACAAAAAAAAAAATGAAACAAAAATTAATCTGAGTTCATGCTGAATCCTAAGATAATAAAGGGATTGACATTTAATTCCCACTTTCTAAATGCGTAGTAGAAGAAAACCCTGCACCAGCAACAGAACTTGTAGATTTCTGTGAAAATGTTTTATCTTTACTTCAGTAAAAAAAAAAAAAAAAAATAAAAAA
>VZRE01002870.1:290648-324715 GCA_013396775.1 Cephalopterus ornatus
AAAAATTAAAAAAAAAAAAAAAAAAAATAAAAAAGCTCTCTCTGCTTTCCCCAATAGTTTTTTGATAAGTGGTAAAATATGAGCCGATGTGTATGAGATGGAAATGGTCCTTTGTGCTTCAAAACATGTACAAACTGCAGAGTTGCTGGTTCCTGATAAGAAGACACATTTTAATAATTGTGCGATGAGAAACTGCTTAAGTACACATTGCAGATCAAATATTTGGAGTTAAGATGTTAGTCTATATAGATGGGTGATTGTAACTTTATTGCTATTAAGAAATTTCAAACTGCATTTATGCTTCTGTGTACATGAAATTAAGAAAATGGGCAAAATAATTAAGATTGATATTTCTTTAAGTCTGCTTTGTTTAATTTTGCTGTCTGCTCTCCTATAATGTTGAGTTCCTAATTGTACACAGTTTAGTGATATCTAGAAGTATAAAGTTGTCGCCCATCAATAAAAGTCACAAAGTTGGTTTAAGGTGTGTGTGTGGGTTTTGTTTTTCCTCAGGTGTAAATCCTACCCTTGGAAACTCCGAAGATTTCCATGTAGCACTTCCATGAGGTGTAGGGGGCCTCCCCCAGCTGAAGTGTAGATTATATTCTTTCAATTTTACAACTTCTTGAAACTTCAGAATGTCCCATTTTGCACTGGGATGGAGCTGAGCGTTGAGGGGAGAGGGGAAGGGAGAGGAGATCAGTCATCCCAAGGGATGTGGCAGTCCCAGGGCTGAGCTGAGCCCTGGCCAGCCCCGAGAGGGAATGAAATCCCTTCTGTATCCTCCTGAAAGCCCCCCAGTTGCTTCTCACGTAGGAGGTGGTGGTTTGTCTTCAACTAAACTATTCCCTCCTTCAGCCAGTTGACATTTTTGTGGAAAACTTTTGGTAAAAAAGAATGTGTTGGATGAGCAGCAGGACCTGTTGAAAGCCCTCCTGGTTTGCCCTGACTCATCTTCCCTCTCCTCGGATTGTGAAGAGCTCGAGGTTTTCCTGCCTGTGGATCACTCCTGGCAATGCTGTTACCATTCCATCCAGGAAGGAGCTTCCTGCCCAGGGCTTCAGCTGTAGGTGGGAGTGTCCAGCCCTGCGGCACTTCGGGATGGTCCTGTTTTCCTTGCTCAAAGGTGGGTGCTTGTGAGATGGATGCTCTCTTTCTGGAATGTTCAGGCAGCATGAATTTTATCACTGCTGCAATCCTAATGCTGGGAAAGTTAATTGATGCTTTGTCAGTTGTTTTGGATATCCAAATGTATCATTTTTTTCATAGATAAGCAGATTTTATTAGTATTTTCTGATCTACAAATCATGACTGAGACACTGTTCTTGATTTTGGTGACATTCCACCAACTCTGAAACAATTTTCTCTCCGAAGCTCGCTTGGATTTTGGCTGGTTGCAGGGAAAACCTCAGTTCCTGGCTGCTCGCTGGGCACGGTGCCCTGGAGCTGGAGCTGCCCGAGGGCTGGTGCTCCCAGGGTTTCCCAATGCAGGGCTGCCCGTGATGGGAATTGCCCTGGAGCCACCCTGGTGAGACATTGAGCATTCTGCTTTGATTTTGAAATCTGAGGGGAGTGGGGGGTTGTTCCAAACAGAAGGCAAATCAGGTTTTGAAATGACTGTTCTGTGCTAGTTATTCACATCCTGTTCCTGCACCCTGGTTGAAGTAGTTTTCTGTATTGCAGAAACCCTGTTTTTAGTTGTTCTTGTGGCTGTGTTGGGTATTTATTTACCTGTTATCTCCAGTGCATTGTGAAAAGCTCCATTTCTGAGAGGGTAGGTTTGCCTGAATAGTCCAGATATAACTGCAGATGATCAGTAATGAATATGTTACTTGGTAGATGTTACAAGTGTTAATAATTATTTTAAAGATATGGCAATGAGTCATTGCCAGTTTAAAAATCAAGTGTCGAAATCCACTCTTCGTGTGACTTGGAAGTGTTCAGATGGTAGGAATTTTTAAATTTTTCACCGAGGATATTACAAATGCACTTGTTGTTAAAATCAGACTTCTGCAGCAGATTACTCAAGGGGAAATAAAAAATTTGTGGCTATGTGTCCACATCAATGTTGCCACATTTTTTATTTTCTGGATTAAGCTCCTCCCGTTGTTGCAAAATGAGGATTTTGTGGCCTTTTGATCATTTGCTTTGTCTGTGTGTGATTATGTAAAAGAAAACCCCAAGACCCACAGCAACCCCCCCTCCCATACACCATAAATCCGGTGGTTGTTTACTGATGTTTAAACCGGGGTTTAAGCAATGGGTTTTTGGTGGTTTTTTTGCACCTTAAGACCTGAAGTTTTCGAAACTGGAAACTTTGGATGTGCAGGTCCAAAGGGCTGTTGGGGAAAACCTCGTGCCATAAGCCAGGTCTGCAGGGGAACAATTGGATGGGGTTGGGTAGGGGGATTATCAAAGGCACAAGGTATTTGGGAATGGGGGAAGTCGTGTGTGTTTTAATTGGGAAACTACTGGTTTCCATAATGTCCCCTGGGGATGATGTCACACCTGGGGCTGGGCTGCAGAAGAGGGCAGTGGTGGTCTGTGCCAGGTTTATCTTTGTAAATGTGCTCTAAATCTCTCTGATTTTTGACTAGGAATGAGGAGCAAGCCTTGGACGCGCAGGGGATGTTCCCAAGATTTTGGAGGTTGGCGCAGCTGGGGGTTTATTTCAGGCTATTTTTAATTACCCAGAAGGATTTTTTGGAAAGAATTTTGTATGGGCAAATGACCAGCTGTAAGAGCTGTGGAGCTTGTGATTGCAATTCACCTTCTCTCTTTCAGGGTAAAATCTCCAAAGATGGGTCCTGGGTTAATAGTTCTGAGCTGTCTCAGTCTGCAGATCTTGTATCAGTTACTTTATTATTATACCAGTTTATTTATTATTATGAAAGTGTGTTTCAGCATATCTCACTGCAGATGTGACCAGGGAATGTGGAGAGATGGGAGAACAAGGTTGAGATATTTTCATGGAATCCAGAACAGTTTGGGTTGGAAGGGACCTCAAAGCTCATCTCATTCCGCCCCCTGCCATGGGCAGGGACACCTTCCACTAGACCAGGTTGCTCCAAGCCCCATCCAACCTGGCTTTGAAAATGTCCAGGGATGGGACAACCTGTGTCTCACCACCCTCATAGTGAAGAATTTTGTAGTTTTTAGTTCACATTTCACTTCTACTTAGTGTGGTCAGCGGTGCCCCCCAAATTTTCTGAAATTGCTGCCTATTTCCTTTTCTCACCTCAACTTTTACCCGGGCACTGATGAAACAGCACAAGTTTTATGGGGAGTTGTTTTCTTGCATATCATCAGCTGATTAAGCATTTGAGGGAATGTTCTTTATTGTGAGAAGATGGAAAAAAGCTGCAGATGGACCTGTGTTCTCAGTCCAGGCTGCCCCAAAACTGGAGAGCAGCGAGACAGGATTAATAGGAGTTCACAGTGCCAACTATTAGTTGTGCTTGGGAGTAAATCTATAGCCTTTCACTGCTGTGATTTGGATCCCCACACTTCATCTGCTAATTAATTTGTTGATTCATCTGCTGGAGCAATCGCCACTTTGCTGTGTGGTCAAGACATCGTCACCCCATCCCTGCTGGAGAGCAGGATGGATGTGGCAGGGATTTCCTGGCCACCTCTGCCCCACTGCAGCATCCTCAGGCAGACACAAAGCCCAGGCAGGAGGAGAAATGTAAGTAGGCAGCAAAGCAGGGGGTGGTTTCCCCAAACCTTGAGCGTGGCTGTGCCTGGTGCCCATCAGGAGCAGCCCAGGGGCTGCTGGTCCCCACTGTGCTCTCGTTGTACGTGGTCACAGACAAGTTCCTGCAGGTTTCATCCTGTTATTCCTCTTGTGCTCCCTCTGCTCTGGAGCAGGAGTCAAGCCCAGAGAACACCAAGAGTTACCCTGCAGTTCTCAGCCTCTCCCCCTGCTGTTCCCTCTGCCCTGCCTGGCTTTGGGCCCGTTATTGCCTGTTTGCATAGGAAATAAAGGAGAATTAATTCAAGTTGAAGATCAAGACATGCTGTCTGCATGGTCAATTAGGAGGGCACAGGGAAATCTGTGTCTCTTCCCATTCATTGGTTATTCCATTAAAAGCCTCTCTCCTAATATATACTTATATATGCCGCCTGCTTTATGTGGCTTTTACCACATATGAAATGGAGACGTTGTAATCAAGGCAGTAATAATGTGGAATGATTAAAAGTAACTTCTGATTGTTTTGGCTTTAGTTGAACATGTGGCCCAAAACTGCTGACTTCAGACAAAATGAGGTGGATAAAGAGCCTGGTTCCAGGTTGTGCTCATCCCTAAACACAACCATACCTTGTACAGTGAAACCAGCCTGGCATATATTAAAAAAAAAATTTAAAAAATAAAATCTTTGTAGAGCAGCCGGGTTGATGGAGCAGTCAGACAGCCCAAACCATCCTCCAGGGATTCATTTCCCATAGGAACATTTGTGGAGATTACAAAATACCGAATTTCTCTGAGGTCTGGAAATTATTTGTACGTCGGCATGTGAGATTGAGAATGAGTTAATTCAGCTTTATGGTAATTGGGGTGAACAGCACCTTCTGAGGGCTGTGAGTCAGGGCTGGGGAGCTGTGTGGTTTTGGGGTGGCAGCCTGTGTGGGGGCATGATGGTTCACTGTGTTGGCCCTCGTTATTCAGAGAAATTAGGAACTGGGGGGACTGCACCACCTTTCAGCTGATTAAATAAGCCTTCAGGAAATACAGCAAAGTCACTGATCCAGAGTGAATCAGAGGAGCAAGGAAAAAAAAAGGAGGATACAGTGATTTTACAGTAAAGCAGTTCAGAACCTTCTGTCAGCCCAGTTCTGGGTGGTCTTTCCCAGTGTTGGTGGCAAAGTCTGAGCTTTTTTGGGAGCAAACTGCCCAGATTGCACTGAATTGCTCCTGGCAGGGTAGAAGTGCCAGGTCCAACTGCTGGACCATGTGTTGTCAGTTCACATACACAGTTTGTTTTGAAGTAAATAGGAACTCTTTGTAAATACAACTGGGAGAGCGTGGCCGGTGGAGAAGAGCAGCCAGAAGGGGTGTTGTGGCTGTACCAGGCTGCAGGACTGGGGCTGACTGGCGAGGACTGGCTCCTTGTCTCACTTGAAAACGGAGCAGAAAATACACCCCGAGTGATGGGAATTCGCAACTTCTGGAAAAATTCTCAGGAAAATGGTGTAAGAGACAAAATCAAATCAGCAGTTATGCCTTGGAGTGCACTCCAGAGGGTTCTGTTCTCTGCTCAGAGCAATTGTGCTCTCTCAACTGCCAATATTTGCTGCTCTTGAAGGAGTTTGATAAATGTCCTTCTGCTTTCTGAGCGCTGCTGGGTCCAAACAACCCCCTGGGAATATCTTGTAAACTCCCTTCTAGTAAACAGTAAATAAAAGTGGCTGGTGTCTTGCCTGAAGAAATAAATATTGACTGCTTAGAAGAATGGAAGGACTTTTTTCCCTAAGAACTTTGGAGAGAGGACTAGGCAGTGGATTTGGAAAAGTCATGGCAGCTTTGCTTGGATGTGCCAAATCCAGGAGAATGACGTTCCCCTGCCTCCACGTTGGGTTGTCACTGGTGCTGCTTCCACAGAGGGACACCCCAGGTGATGTGCTGTCCCTGGAGTGCTGCTGGATGGGGATCCCACGGGACTCCCGTGCATGGTGACGCCTGGATCTGCTCATCCCTCTGTGGGCTGGAGCTGCCGTAACATACCCGTGTTGTTACTCACCAGAGTGGTTTGTTTTTTCCCGTTTGTTTACTTAAAGAAAAGGGAAGGAACTTTCAGCTTGTCTTTTGCTCAATCGTTTCCCTTCACTGTGAGTAAAACCACGGAAATGGGCACGGAGCTGGATGTCACAGCTGGGGCTGTTGGGGCATCAGCAGCACAGCAGGAGAGGCGAGTCCTGTCTGGGGCTTTCACTCGCTTTTTACTTTCCTTATTCCCTGGAGCTCCCAACTGAGCCGTGGGGAATGTCAGCGCTGGGAGAGCTTTGGGAACAAACTGCAGAGGGGGATTAATCTCCTGTTTCCCATCAGACACCCAGCTCTGGGAAAAGAGGGGGATGCCATGAGATGTGCTGGAGGGCTGAAGCTGGGAAATCCCAAATCCCTCGCTGTGGGATTTCCCTGTGAGGAGCAGGAATGGCTGAGCTGGCAGCCGAGAGGAGCCAGCTGGCTTTAATCCCTCGCAGGAAAAAACCTTTCTTGGATTTCCCCTCCCTCCTCACCGGAGCTCCTGGAATCCGCAGCGCTGCGAGCTCTGCCCGAGCACTGACTGCAGGGGAAAGCACAGCGAGCCCTTTTATACCACCATGGGCTGCCCTCCTCCTCCTCCTCTCCCCTCCCGGTGCTCCCGCCTTTGGGAGGATGGTCCTTCTCTGCCGAGCCCCAATGACTGACTTCAAACTGCCGCGATCCCAATCTCTACTCCTCGCTCCTGCCTCTTTTCCGTGGCTTTTTCCCCCCCTCCTTTCTCACCCCACCCCCCTTCTTTTCGTTATTACTCCACACCCGTTGCCAAACCCTGGATGATCCACGCTTGTCCTCTTTGCCTGGAGAGCATAAATACCACTGGGGAGCTCTGTGAGACTGTACTTGGTACGAGTTGCTGAGCTGAGACCTTGCACATCTCGCACCTCCCGAGGCTTGTTCCATCCTTCTCCCCTCCTCCTAGTTTAAATACTTCAGATACAGAATTGATTTTCCACAAGCAGGCTTGGAGAAGCTGCACTTACCTGGAGACTTGGAAAGTACTCAGCAAGGTAAGTGTAAATTCTGGTCCCTGCTTCTGAAATGTGGTTTGGGGTGGGGCGTGTGTGCAAGAAATTACTTTTTTAAGAAGGCACAATTTTAGTACCTTCTCCAAAAAGTTGCCTGGATGGTATAAAATAACAGAATTCTGTCTGAGCTTCCCTTACTGTATGATCTGCAGAGGTTAGTGTAAGATTAATAAACATTAATCTTGAATGAATGGGAGGAGTTTGCAAGTACAGGAGTGGATTTCTATGCAAATTGAAAATATCCAAGGGATGCAGTAGAGCTGATGCCTGTGGGCACACCAGTGTGCTCCAGAGTTTGTGCAACTCTGCTTTAAAGTCCTGTATAAAAGGAATTTCAGTGTCACCACAAGTGGTGTCTGTTACCAGTGGGTTTTCTATGTGGTTTTACGTACAAACTCACCCACTTGGGCTCTGTGGGGGTGGATTGTAATGGAAGATCCAGATGTTTTGGCCCATGGGCTTGAAGATGCTGAATTTATGGTGTGTTCAGTGCAATGTGTCAAGGCATCCTATGTCAAGGAACTTGTCATCCCACTTTTCTTCGGAAGCCAGCACAATTCTTTAAGGCTTGAAATGTGTGCATCCCAGGTAAAGAGATGGGCTGCTGGAGTTTAGTGCTTTAAGTATGTTGTGGCTTTATCGCTGGATTTCTTTGCACAGGTTAGAAGCTGATCCCAGGCTAACCCAGGTTAAAAGCTGATCCCAGGCTAACTCATCCCAGATCCCAGGCTAACTCAGGTTAGAAGCTGATCCCAGGCTAACTCGAGTTAGAAGCTGATCCCAGGCTCACTCAGTTTAGAAGCTGATTTAGAATGCTAACTCCCCTCTGCTTTGCTGTTTTAGATGCTTTCCTGATATCCCAAGCTGATTTTGCATTTTCCTGCCTTGTCAGCTTGTGCCAGGTGTAACTCCACAGATCCTGGGATGCTTTAGCTACAAATGTCACCCATAACCCAGGAGTAGACACCCACTCGTGTACTTTACCAGGGAGGCAGTCAAAGCTCAATATCCATGAGGAATAAGGTGACATGAGGACATCCTGAAGTACAGGAATCAGCCTGCATGTGGCTTTAGCAGCCTCACATGCCAGGCTTCAGATGCGACCAGCTCTCCTGCTTTCCGTGCAAAGCAGACACCATCCATTAGCTGGGGAAATAGCTTTCTAAAAATAATCTTCTCCAAAGTCCAGTGCTGCTCTTTAACTCCCTCAGACCCCAGAAGAAGGCCTCCTCTCTGTCCCCACTTTGGACAGGCTTTTCAGCACACTAAGGAGTCGGTTTCTGCTGACTCAGTCATTTCTGATCGCTCCCAGATGTTTACCTGGCACCAGGATCAAGCGCCTGATGTGTTCAAAGGGAGGTTGTGCTAATGCTCCTCTTGAAGGCTTGAAATCAACAGCAGACACCTCCTCAGCTGACTGTCAGCTGACAATTTTCTGTGAATAATATCAAATTCCAACTCAAAGGCAACATGATTCCAACCTTCCCATATGAGGAGCTCCTGATGGAGCCCGGAGGCATCGCCCCGGCTCTGCAGGGCACTTGGTCTGGCTGAGCTGCAACACGTGTTCCAGTGTTTATTTGCACCTGGGCACAAGGGTATTGAGAGGCAGATGAACGGACATCTGAAATCAATGAGAGCTTTCTGAAATGTGAGCATCTTTCTGCTGCTTTCAATTAATTTGGCCAGGGAACTCTTTCCACTCTGTCCCTCTCCGATTTCTTTATCCTCCCTTTGGATGCTCAGCGCTCCCCACCTCAAGCTGAAGCAGAGGAAGGGAGCCCCACAAGATAAAACCAAAGTGACCTAATTTTATAGAGGTGCTAGTATCCTCTTGCTGTCAAAAGGGATCCAGGGAAGCACATCCCGAGGAATAATGCACCATCTGTTGCGAGGTTTTGGCTGGGTCTCGAAACCAGACGCGCTGGCTTCACTGCGGAGCCGTGAGTGGGGCAGCTCCTCCGGCTCTCAGATGTTACAGCTGATTTTTTTCAATCTGCCCTTTCTGAAAGTTCAGTGTTTGCCTTAAATGGGTGGTGGATTCGGTCTCCTATTTAGCAAAGGGCACCCGGCCAAGCGAGGGGTGCAACGGCAGCCTCTGAGCGCCGGCTGTTCCTCTGCCTCCAGGCCAGGCTGCAGGGAGAGCTGCCGCTGCTAAATGGCCACATTGTGAACGGCCGTGGCACTGCAACTATTTTTAAACTCCCGGGGAAGTGCCTCAAAGTAGGAATTGTTCCTGAATTTGGGTCAGACAGTCTACAAAAGCAACAGCTCGTTTTGCCGCCCCTGCCCCTCTGTAGCCGGGTTAGAAAGTCAGGCTCCTGCCTGGGGGGGAAGCGAATGCCACAAACAGGGCTGAGAAGAGGATGAGGTTAAAGGAATATTTGTCCCAAGGCCACTGAACGTCCTGTCTTCAGGTGTGCCTGGAGCTGGGGACAAGGCGTGTGTGTTGGACTTGCTCTGCAGAGCAGGAAATGATGAGAAGCCGTTACCTAAACTGAGCAAATTACATCCTGCATTGTCCTACCCCAGCAAAGGCTTAATGTGCTGCCTGGAGAGAGGCTGAGGGCAGCTGGTTTTCATCTGCCTTAATATTCAGTACAAGAGAGAAGCCTCAAACAGGGACTTTTTGTGTCTTTTGTGTAGCCAGCCAACAAGTTTTCAGGGTTTCTCAATAGTCTCAAAGTTTTTTTGGGGTCTCTGTCCGTGCAAAGCACCTCATGTTTGCCACTGTCCTCCACAGTTCCTTTTGTGCTGGGTCTGGGGGATGGGGATCTGGGGCTTTGTGCTTGAGCATAGCTTTTCCAGCTGGGAGCTGGATGGCTTTTCCCTACCTTGGGTGGTTTCCAACTCATCTGGTCTCAGTGTGTCCAAATCCCGTGTCACTGGGATGAAATTTCTCAAATAATTCCTGTTAATCTGGGGTTTGTTTCCTGCTGCTGTGTAGGAATGCTTTCAGCGTGGCTTTCAACGCTGCTGTCAAAATCAGATCCTCACCTCATGTTGTAGGCAGGGATGGGGAAGCTTTTCTCCAAAATTTAGTCCTAAGGAGGGAGATTCTGTGCTTGCGCTGTCTGTACGGATGCTTCTTGCCCAGATTGATCCTGCTGCAGTGGCTCTTAGGTCCCACTAAGGAGCAGTGGGTGCTGCAGAGCACAGACTGCCTTCCCTGAACAGCTCCTGGTCTAAAATAAAACCTGCCAAGACATGCAAGGATTGATAGATGGATAAATGGGAGCGGGGGGGAGTTTGGGAATAGCAGGTGGAGTGGGAGCACCATGGAGCAAGGGAGAGGGATTAAACAAAGCTGTTCCAACCTGGCCGTGACCAAATAGCAAAGACCACCCCTCCGAGCCCTCAGTGCTGACGGTGCTTCCGAGTGCACGGGAACACCTGATGTGGCCAGGCGAGGGCGGCTGCTCCGGCTGCTCTCCTGATCTTCCATAACTCACATCCCTGGCCCTGCTCCCTCCTTACGTGAAGTGATCGGCGTTGTTCGGCGTTACAGTGACATTTCCCAAGAACAGCCGCTCTCACGCAGCCTGGCAGCCGCTCTGCTGGGCTCCATCGGCGGAGCGGGGCCTCCGGGATAGCTCGTGCTGATGCCTGGCCTCTGCGGTCCAGCTTCCTGGGAATTTTACTTTTCCTTGTATTCATACCTGTTCTCCAGCTTCTTTAGCAGCTGCTCTTTGTGGGAATAAGTCCGAATGTCTCCCCTTCCTGCCTGTGAAGGGATGGAGCTGGGATTACTCTGAGCTGCTGGGCATTGTGGGGTGGCACCTCCACCAAAGATGCTGGAGTGCAGGAGGCACCTTCTGCCGTGTCTGGGGAGTCCCAACACATCAGTGGTGTAATAAACTGAGTCCCCATCACTCAGGGGATTGTTGTTCAGGTCTTCCTGTCTTTGGGGTGAACGGGAATTGTAGGCATCACTTAGTTCCAAGCACAAATGTGGGCTCTGGGGACTCGTTGTTGGGTGATATATGCACTGAGAGCTTCTCTGGCACTCCCCTCACTGCCTGTTTCTCCCCAAATTCCAGACCTGCACTGAGCCATAGGAGTCCCAACAAGAAAACATACCATCACCTTCATCTTTGCTTCTACTGGCTGTAAAGGAGGAAGCATGAATCCTGTCCTGCCTTGGATCATTCCTGTTGGATGTGTACTGCTCCTGACAATGACAGCTCAATGCTTTATCTTGCCCAACTCAAGTCACCTGGAGAGCATCCTGAGTAAATATCGGGATGGGGAAGCTCACTCCAGATCCAAGAGAGCCATTTTATTCTCAGACAGACAGGAGATACTGATGCTCCACAATAAATTGAGAGGTCAAGTGTACCCAGTGGCCTCTAATATGGAATACATGGTGAGTCTAGTGCCTGATACCTCACTTTATTGCTACTCTTTGTATTTTCTAACTGTATTTTAATTTTCCTTGTGGTGCGAGAAGTGCAGCAAATTTCCTCTGAAGTAAGTTTTTCTCAAGAGGTTTCCTGAAGCAATTTCATTCCAGAGTGAATGATGCTTTAGATCTTTGGACTGTTTTGGTTGGAAGGGGCTGCTAATGGGTCATCGAGTCCATCCACTGTATAGTTTCAGGACCGGTTCCATTATTCATAAACGAGGTCTGGCCCAGCCCTGGATGCATCTCCAGTGATGGCAATTCCACAGCCTGCCTCAGCAGGTTCTTCCATTACCTTAATGTCATAAAAGCATCAAATTTTCCCTAGTGTTTAACCATGTTCTCCCTGTGAAAGCTTTCAGGCTGTTTGGAGTGTTTTGGGACACCACAGTCTGCTCAGAGGATTTTCTGATGGTCTTTGGGTTGCCATCAGCTACCACCCAATGCTGGAGGTGGCATCTGTCCTCTTGTCACACACTGATCACCAGAGCTTATCCACGTGAGCCAAACATCCATGCTGCTGCTGGGAATCTGCTCTGGACCACAGAGAAACAGGGCTTGAGAAATGTGGCTCCATCTGCAAAGAATTTGAATCCCTGGAAATAGCTGGAAGGACTTTGGGAGTTTATGGGTGGATGGGTCAGTGCTATTGGCTTTTTGTAGCTCAGGAAACCAAAATAAAAGTTTGGTCAATGTATTCTCCCACTTCAGAGGGAGAACTTAAAGGTTTGAGAATGAAATATGCCTTTGCCATCAACAATTCCCATGAATAGCTTTTCTTCACCTGATGCCAGAGACCCTCCTTTAAGCTATTTTTGCTGTGCCATCAAAATATTACAGGGCCACAAAATGATGTAGGCAAATAATTATTTTTTGTGTGCCTTTTCCCAATGTGCAAATATAGTTCTAACCGAGACTAGTCTGACTTCAACTGTGTACTTCTGCTGACGGATCCAGTTATTAGTGATTTGTTAAGACCGTTTTTAAAAGGGTAAAAGAAAAGTAGACTTGAACATCACATAAAATTGTTTGCCAGCTGTGCAGAAATGAGGGCTGCAAATGGAAAATCCTGCCTTTTGTGACTCTAAGGGGAAGGAAAAGAGAAAGGAAGGCAGAGGACAGTGAGGAAGGACAACTGTCTGTGGGTTGGTCCCCACCAGCACTCACCCCGCCAGTCTCCTGAGGTGCTTTTGTCAGGCATCGCGTGCCTTTCTAAGAACCAGTGATTGTATCTCTTCCTCAGCGGCTCTCACGTTATCCTGCAGGGAAGTACTGCCAGAAGAGGCAACTTGATTGACTTCCAGAGGGTAAACACAGAGCATGAGCAAGCCCAGTGTGTTTGGGTTGGCTCTGGGGATGGCAGAGTGCTGTGGACTGTCCACTGCCCGGCTGCTGTTTGCGCTCGCGGCGCGGTTACACTTCTCTGTTTGCCTTTGCTCAGGGAGCTTTTCTAGTGGCTTTTATGGCTGATTGAGGGCAAATGAAAGGGCCTTGTGTGCTGTGAAGAAAGGAGCTGAGTATAAGATGGTGCTGCTTGGAAGGGCCATAATCAGCCTTTCATGTGTTCGTGTTTACCCAGGATGACTTGGAAATGCCGTGTATAAGCTGAACGGGAATTTCTCTTTAATCCTTTGTCCTGCAAAGGACATTTCTCATTTGGACTCCTTTAAGAGGATGGTCTGTCTTTAGTACCACAGATAAACTTTTCTCTTTCCCTTTGGTGCCCATGTGGAGTGTCACCAGCGACGTGCAGCAATAATTTGGGGATAAATAGGTAGAGCATGTTCTTGCCCATCAACCTCCAAACACTGGCTTGTGAATGTCCATTCTCCCAGCTCCATATCTGACATATTTCAGTGGTCTAAAATGCCAAGGGGAGCAAAGGTAATCCAGGAAAGGGACATATTTAACTACTACAGGGTGAACTTCAGTTGTTGGACACTGTTGATAAGAAAGCAATACCACAGTGGGTCCTATGACTCATCTGGAGGTGAAGAGAATTATATACGTGTGGGATAAAGGTAAAGCACACTGAAAAAAAATGAAGAAAGAAACAGTTTAGCTGCTGGGCTTGTGTAATTAATTGAAAGTTGGCACAGGTATTGAGTGTTAATGGAAAATGAGTGAGCAGTGCGCAACTTCCTGATGAAGCTGGGCCAGTACAGAATTACCTTAACCCCTCTAACAGCTCTGTGATCGACACTTCCACTGTGTGCTTGGACTTTATAACAGCGGTGGATGGGTGCCAAGACCAAAACAAACCCCTTGTTAATAGGCCCAGAGTAAAAAGGACATAATGGACCCAGAGTAAAAAGAACATAATGGACCCAGAGTAAAAAAAGGACATAATAGATCCTAAGGCATTGTGACCTTTTAATATGGCTTAGTCAGATGGCTTTCAGCAGTGATGAAAGACAGAAATCTTTCCTCTTGTGGCAGCCTCAGAGACAGCTGGATAAAGCAAAATTGTTCTCAGTGCAGATTGCTGGAAGGAAAATAGTTTGTTTTCATGTATGAGGTATGCATCCTTCCTCTCAACTGTAGGGTGCTGACTTTCCCTGTCAGGATGGGGTAGTATTTCTGTGGGGGTTAGCAAAGCACATCCAGGGCTCTGCCAGGACATGTCAGCCCTGAAGTTTCATGGCACTTTTCAAAGTAAGCTGCCAGTATTGCAGAAAGCCTAAGCTGGGGAGGAAAATGAGTGAGTAACCTGATCACTGGAATTCAGATGTCTGGAGTTAGGTTTGCAAAGTCCTGAGGCTGAGTAAGTAGACTTTTTGTGGGATGTGTTCTTACTAAATCTGAACCTACAAGTTGTAGCATAATGTGTGTATGCCATGAAAATATTTAATATATACAGTGTATACTGTACTTTGAAAAGCCATTATGAATTTTCAGGAGTGAAAAAAACAGTCCGTGTGCTAAATCACTTGAAATCACACATACCCAAAGGATTCTCAGCTTCTGCTCATGAAGGAAACTGAGCACAAGCTCATTGCCCCTCTGGCTTCAGCAATCTTCCTAGATACTGCTTTGAATATTGGCATAAAGAATTCTTGCAAGTATAGCTGGGAAAGTCTGAAATCTCTTTTTTCCCCCCCCCATATTTATTGCTCTGAAATAATGCCAGCCTCCTGACCGCATTCACGTCTGAGAAGCAAGAGGCAAATAACTGCTCTGATTTAAATGGGGTGGCTTTGTAACCTGAGCCTGCAGAAATGAGCTTCTCTGCTCATCCAGAACAAAGCTGTGCAAAGACAGAGCTCGTTCCCAATTACCTGTTGAGTGTCTTTTGTCCGAGCTCATTTATTTTATCCGTAGGCATCAAAGGGAGATGGAACGCAAATGTTGGCATTAATTTCCATTTAATGGCCTATTGCTCACAAGGTCTCTGCATTAAATTAGGAGATTTGGAGCACCTCCGCCTCCGAGGCTGCAGGGAATGATGCTGTGCTAGAAAGCCTGGGGAACTTGCAGCGCAGAACATCTTGGGAGAGTTTCTGTGGCTTTTGTGTTGGATGGGAAGGCTGGTTGTGGCTGGTCACTGCCGAGTGCAGAAAGTGGGAGACCACAAAAAGCTGTGTGTCTCGGCACAGCTGCAACAGTCTGCTGGGATGGAGGTTTGGGAATGTTTGTGGTGGGTCCAATCCCATCACCTTCAAGGAGCTGGAGGGCTGGGACGGAAAATGGTTTCATTCCCTGGGTCAGAGCTGTGTCCACAGGGGGTTTTGCAGATTGACGTGGATTTGCTTGGTCACTGGTCAGCCCAAAGCCAGGCTGATGAGCCCAGGGCAGCTCTGGGATGTTGTTGGATTCTGGGTTGCCGAGTGTGTTTAATGATAAGCTGTTCTGGGAGGCCTGGGCTGTGAGCTCAGTGAGATGAGCTCATGTTTGCTTTACACAGATAGAGTGGACACACCAAGTTCCAGGAGACACTGCGTTTTCCTCTCATCTTATCCAGGGATGCACAGTCCCTCCCCATCCCAGCTATAACTGCCTGAGACTGTGTCCAGATACTCACTCCGAACGAACACCTGATGGTTTTTAAATATGTTTGAGAGCCTGAATGCCCTCCAGCCTCCAAACAGGCTCTGACAGGTCCTTTGATATGTTTGAGATCAGAAGTTGCTTTTTTCTGGAGAAGACAGGACTTGGAAAGAGCAGCTAATTGTGATGATAGATGTCCAGAAGGACAATCTTGTGCTGGCACGTGAATGGGCTGGAGACACATTACAAGATCTCTCTACTCTTTGGTTTTATTTGTAGGAATGTGCGGTAATATTTTAATCCCAACGAATTATCCTCTGAGGGCTGTTCTGAATAGAGCAGCTGTCAGTAATTACACAATGAATTCAGGGCACTGGCTGCTGGGTCCAGCAAGTCTGGTCTTTAGAACAAATACGCTCCTGGGCAGTGGAGCCAGCAGAGCTGCTTTCCTGTTTGCCTTTGTGTCATGTTTGAGTGCTGCTTTGGCTTCCAGCTGGGTGAGATTCCATGAGGAGTGATCTCACACTAACGTCCTTTCCTCAGTGGGAACAGAAATGGGATTTGTCACTTCTAACCTCACGTCTCTCTCAGTGAGAGTGAGATTAGCTGGGACTTTGCCCGCTCTGATGCATTTGGCTGGATCCATTGGTGGACTCTGCAGTTAGTCTGGAAGGAGATGGGGAGATGGGACTGGGAGACTCAGACCCACACTTCTTGATTAAGAACTTGGACCAAAAATCTCCAGCTATGTAGTAGTGGAGGGCAGGAATACATCCACTGTTAGAATTCTCCTTGATGGGAAAGCCTGGAGATATCCCAAAAGTAAGGACAATAGATGGAAAATCAACATCAAAGCATTGATTGCACGTTAGAACTCTCGTAAGTCTCAGAAATAGTGTCATGAGCAAGTACTGGGATCTCCAATCTTGACTTTATTTTTTGAATTTTTAAATTATTTATTTATTTATTTTTTAAAAAAAACATATTAGAGAAAAAAAAAGCCCTGCTAAGAATATCTTGTGGTTTAGGGTGGATGGTCTGGATGGCTACTTGAGCTCTCCCAGGTGTGTTTGTGTGTTTTCTGCTGACTTGTGTAAAGCATCTCTCAAGAAGCATGACATCAACCAGGCCAAATCATTGGACCCTTTAGTGCCCTGGACTTTCATGACAATGGAACATCTGAAGAAACATGATTTTAGGTTGGGGCACATCACTGAAATGTGCTGGCTCCACCAGGACAGGCTGGGCATGTACATGTGAACTGTGATCTAACCTTTCTCCAGTAACTGCTGTTGGTTTAGTCTCTTGATCTAGTAAGTCTGAGATGAAAAAATGACCTGTTGTTTTGTCTCTCCACACCCTTGAAGACCTGGGATGATGAGTTGGAAAGATCAGCCCACGCCTGGGCTCAGCAGTGCATCTGGGACCACGGGCCCAGTGACCTCATCAGGTCCATCGGGCAGAACTTGGCGGTTCACTGGGGCAGGTAAGAGCTGGGGGGGGCTGCAAAATCACTGCAAAGAGCAACTGATGGATCCTCTTTTAGAGGCAGTTGGAAAAGCTTGCTTTGATGCTTGACAGAGCACTGGGGAAAGGGAAGAAAAGCTGAGGATCATTAGTTGTGGTTGCTTTGGTGGAACAGTTATCCCAGTAACACCTGCAGCCACCACAGTTCCCAGCAGACCAGCATTGATTTGGTGCTCCTCCATCCATCTGGATCTCTGGGTAACACAGCTGTAACCTGCTTGAGGTCACTTCTATTCCTTAAGGAGAACAGCTACAGAAGTCTTAACCCTTGCTCCTAAATCTGCTCTTTCAGGGAGGGGTTCTGGCATCATGTATTGAACCAGCTGAAGTTTCTCAGGAGCCATGTCTGGATTCAACTGCTAGTTATGAATTTAATTATCTCTTGCGGTATATTCAACAAATATTTATCCAGCTTTTAATTTCTCTTTACTGAGAACACTTTGCAGATTTTTTTTTTTTTAACTTCCTGGGGCAAGTTTTTAGACTAGAGTTGTTAACCCAGTTAGGAAAGCTGATGTTACGGCTTCCAAATGGATTTTCCTCTCCATCTCAAAGTGAAATTTCTTTATTGTTAAACCCCTGTTGTTAAGCCTATTATAGGTTAAACCTGCTTTGCACAGCAAACATCTTGTACTTGCTCAGGAGCCCTGAGGGATTTCCACCCATTTCCTGGGTGGAAAGGCAGCAGTTATGATTGTTGTAAATCAGGTAGAACTTGGTAGAAAGCAATGGAAATTTGCTGGTGTGAAATTAGCCTGATATGAAAATCGGGCCCGTTTTTGTTGGCAGAATCAACTAATGATTGGAAAGTAGAGTGGTTAATCCATTGGAAACAAAGTCAAAGGATCGTGCTATTCTTGGCTCTCCTACAAATGTTTAAGATGGCCATGGGTTCCTGATGGAGGTAGATCCAATCCTGCTCCCTTTGCAGCCACCGAGAGGAAAGAGAAATCAGATTTATCTCAGCTTTTTCAGGAACGGGCCATAACTTGATTGCCTCAATTTCCTCTCCTGTAAAGTAGGACTCGGAAAGTATTCGCCTCATGACATCATGAGATGGATGTTTTCAAAATACTTCTAATGAATGATTTTTAATGAAAAGTTGGCCGAAAGAATGAGCTCCAGTTGGTAATGATATCATTTGGAATACTGGCAGCTTGCTCCATGTGAGCTGTTGAAAGCAATAAAAAGCAGTGGCTTTGGTACAGTTTGCAGGTCGCTCTGTTTGCTCTGTGTACCTACGAGTTTCTACAGGCAGTTTTGACACCATTTGTGCTCCCCAAACAGCACAAGCAGCATCAGCACTGCCCCAGGCTGTGATACCTGGGGCATAGGTTACACAAACTACACAGGGAGCTCGGTGCAGGGGGAAATTCCTGCAATAAAAGGTGGGATAGGGGTGCAGTGCTCCAGCTACTCTTCCCCAGCTCGTGGTGGGATGTGAGTGTGGAAAAGCCCACTGACTTTCAAAGGTCTTGCAGTATTAACTCCGAGGGTACTTCCAGATTTAGCAAATTGCCTGGTGGTAAAATAGGTACACGATGGCTTTTGGTTTAAGATGTTTGGCAAACCCTCACTTCTGTTTACTTTCAAAATACAACTTTCCGCCAAACTAGAAGTTATTTTGTAGTTGTGTGGAGAAGTGAGGAGGGCATTTCAGGGCAGCGGCACTTGAGGATCATGTCAAACCTATAAATAATACAGAGTCAGGTCAGGCTGTGAATCTGACAGGAAAAAATCATAGAAACACACAACAGTTTGGTTTGGAAGGGACCTAAAGGATCACCCAGTTCCAGCTATGCTGCCATGGGCAGGGACACTTTCCATTAGACCAGGTTGCTCCAAGCCTTGTCCAACATGGGCATGAACACTTCCAGGGATGAGGCAGCTTCTCTGGGCAACCTGTGCCAGGGCCTCACCACCCTCACAGGGAGGAATTTCCTCCCAATACCTAATCTTAACCATTATCGTTAACATTTTCAATGAGATTTTTTTTTTAATTCGAAAATTTCTACCAGAACGTCATGATTTAAACTACCTTTTTTTCCTCCTTCAGGTATCGATCCCCAGCTTTCCACGTCCAGTCTTGGTATGATGAAGTCAAAGATTACACATTCCCTCATCCTCATGAGTGCAACCCGTGGTGCCCAGACAAGTGCACAGGCTCTATGTGCACACACTACACGCAGGTAGAGGACACCGACGTACCCAATCTCTCCACATGTCCCAGCTGTGCCTGGATTGGGGGTGATTTCCTTATTTTTCAATAACTGTATGGCCCTTGCAGATAGTCTGGGCCACGACCAACAAGATTGGCTGTGCTGTGAACGTCTGCAAGCAGATGAATGTCTGGGGAGACGTCTGGGAGAACGCTGTCTACCTGGTCTGCAACTACTCCCCCAAGTAAGGCAGAGCAGCTGGGCCCTCTCCAGCTCTCCCAAAACTGGCAGGTTGCTTAACTAGCCCAGGATCTGGGGAAGAGATTTCAGGCAGTCTAGACTGGTGATTGTGGCTTTAAATTTTCTCTTTAGGCAGCAGCACAGGGCTGGTTCAAAACTACCGAGCGCTGCCTGGAAAACTGAATGAGGGGCCTGGGCCAGGCTGGAGCTTTGATGTTCCTGCCACGGGAAGGGAAGGAGGAGCAGGAGGTGGCCAGGATGGAGCTGGCGTGTGCTGCTGAGCGAGGCTTGCTCTCTGCTGTTAGAGGGTGGGATGGGATGGGGTGGTGGTGAATGCCAAAAAAACCCTGAAATAACTGCATCAGTGAAAATCTCACTAGCTCGATGGTTTGCTTAAATTGCAAAATGAAAATTACATTTCTTGCCTTCCTACAACCAGGAGAAGCTTCCTACCTGGCAATGGCTGTTCATATTTTCTGTTTTAATGGCTAATAGCAGAAACATTCCCACTCCAAGCCCTTGGCAACTTAGAGCTTCAAAAAAAAAAAAAATGAAATAGGGAAACCGCTTATATACAAACGGAGCGGCTTGGACAGCATCTGACTTCTGGGGATCATAGTGCAGAACAATGCAAAGCAAAAAGGTGTGTGGGTATAGAGCTGTCATGACCCACGCAGAGCTCTCTGGGTGTGTTGTCTAAGCCCCTCTCCCCATGTTAGATACTCATTTTGCTCATGGTTTGGAGGGGTCTGACAACCTGGTCCTCATAAGGGATCACACCATCTCCTGCAGAGCTCCCACAGCAGGCTGCACCATTTGCACGTCATCCATTCAGGGCTGCTGCATGGAAAAATACTCTGTTCCTGCAGTTTCTGCTTAATCTTTTCTCTCTGGCATCGGTGCACATTGTCCTCATCTAGCCTTATAGGTGGAGACAGCTGAAAGAGCAATAACCCAGGAGTTCGTAGCCATGGGCTTAACTCCGGCTCCTTCCACCTCCCCGGCCTCTAAAGTTTGCAGAACAAAGTGCCAAAATAGAATTTTTATTTCGAGTAGTTTCTTGAGAAAAATGCAGTAATCCATCGGTTTATTTCTGTTTACATAAGATCCCAGTGTTTATACTGGAAGTTAATATAAAAGTGATGCTGCACGCGATTTATTTATGTAAATCCCTAAAAATGTCATTTTTGGAGGTGACATGAGGAAGAACATTTTTTTTTTTTTTTTCTTACAAGGCTTTCCTGGGCTGGTTGTTTAGTCTTTGCTTAGCTGCTCTGGGCTAGGTGATGTTTCCGGTCTTGGGTGGGTGTTTGGGTGTCTGATGGGTGCACGTTGCTCCTGTGCTTGCAGGGGCAACTGGATCGGAGAAGCTCCGTACAAGACCGGCCGTCCCTGCTCCGAGTGCCCCCCGAGCTATGGGGGAGGCTGCCAGAACAACCTCTGCTACAAAGGTACGTGGAGAGGGGCTCGGGGCACCCTCTGGGACAGGGGAAAATTGCTGAGCAAAGATGTGGAAACTTCTAATTAGAAGCAGCCACAGCACTGTGCACCTTTTAATTAGCCATCCTTAAAGATTTCGACATCACAACATGTGGGAAATCATCAGCTACTGCTGGAACTGAAAATCCCTGAACTGCTTAAAATCTGGAGCTCGGATTCAGCATGTTTTCCTGGGGAAAATGAAAGAGCAGGGACAGGGGGGAAGCAGCTCTGAGCTTCCAAAGGTTTGGCTCCAGAGCTCCAGCAGGATTTTGAGCACTGGCAGGAGCGATCCCATCCTTGCGGGGTTTGTTTGGGAAGGGAATGTTCTCCAGTGCTTCCCAGAGGTGACGTGGGTGGGCAGAGCTTGGCTGCCTGCCCTACTCCTTCAGGGGCCAGGGATGAAGCCTTTTCCTCCCTCCCCACCTTGGTTTTCATGGCTGCAAAATGAATGCAGCGATTCCTGTCTCTCGGAGGAGAGAAGGGGATCCTGGATGGCTTTTCCTGATCTGCGGAAAGAGAGGTCAGGAGAGCAAAACATGTCATTAATGTGAGCCCTCCAGTACAGCAGTGCTGTCCCTCAGCATGCAGAAGCTCCTGGGGTCATTTTTCTCCTCCCACATGTTTGGCTTCAGAGAGAACTGGGCTCCTGGAAAGAGGCAGGTTCACTGAAGACTTGCCCAAAGCAGAGGCTTATTTTTCTGCAACCTAGCATTTCTTATTTTTCACCTTGTGGGGTTTAGGGGAGGACCCCAGGGTGCAGGTGGGCTGCAGTGGGGAGAGGGAAGGGATACCCTGGTGGAACATGCGCTCTTCAACTAAGTTGTGTTTTCCCTCAGAGGGAGGAGCTCTGTGGGAAACAGGAACAGCAATATTAGCACTTTCTTTTCACTAATTTAGTGGGGATCCTTTCGAATCTTTATTGCAAGATGCTATAAATGCTGCTTCGTGCCCAGAGGACCAGGAGAGGAGCAACCTCCCCTCACGTTCCCTGGGAATAGCCCTGTGCTGCATCTAATGGGCATTTTTGATCTTCAAGCTGTTTTAAAGCAGATCCTTGTCAAACTAAATCACCTCCCTCAAAACATGAACCTGCCTGATTTCCCCACTAGTGTGAATACACTAATTATTTTTAATCCTCTCTTCTAACCAGATTACCGTTATGAAGATCCCATCATGGGTGAGACAGATGAGACTAATGAAGTGGAGATTCCACAGCTAGCAGAGCAAAAGCCAGTGAGGTTCTACCCTCCGGAAAGCAAGCCCAGCAAATCCAACAAGCCCAAAAAAATCATCCCAGAATCCTACATGAGTAAGACAACGTCTCTCTTTTTCAGCTTCTATGAACTTTTAAATACCTCAAGGGGAAAAAGGGTGGAAAGTGATGAGAAGGCTCAGGGGAAAAAAAATAACTGGGAGGATGTTTGAGTGGAGGGGGAGGTAATCTGTGTGAAAATTCCCTGCTACCTGTAGCAGAAACGTGCCAGAAGTGGTGAGCAAAGCTTTCAAAAGCTGCTCGTGCCTTCCGCACATCAATCTGCAATAGGTATTTGTTTGTTTAAGCCATTTCATAGCATCACAGACTGGTTTGGGTTGGGAGGGACCTCAAAGTTCATTTTGTTCCAACCCCCCTGCCATGGGCAGGGACACCTTTCACTATCCCAGGTTGCTCCAAGCTCCGTCCTGGCCTTGGACACTTCCAGGGATGGGGCACCCACAGCTTCTCTGGGCAACCTGTGCCAGGGCCTCACCACCCTCACAGGGAAGAATTTCTCCCCAATATCCCATTTAACCCTGTCTTCTGGCACTGGGAAGCCATTCTCCCTTTTCCTGTCCCTCCAGTCCCTTGTCCAAAGTCCTTTTCCAACTCTTTTGGAGCCCCTTGAAGCACTGGAAGGGGCTCTAAGGTCTCCCTTGAGCCTACTCTTCTCCAGGTGAACACCCCCAGCTCTCCCATCCTGTCCATGGCAGAGATACCCCAGCACTTGGAACATCTCTGTGGTATCCTCAGGACTCACTCCAGCAGCTCCATGTCCTCCTTATCTCAATAAAATATCAATGTACCAAAGGTCCCCCCCTCAGTAATCAGTTTAGAAAATACTGGCTTTATTTCCCATGTAACACACTCTGCACTCAGCAGTTCTTTGCAGCTTTTCTGGGTTTTATAGTTTGTTTCCTCTTTATTTTTTGCTTGGGAAGATTTCTGAAGTCATTTGTGGAGCTGCTGGTACTTCCTCAGTTGTTTTCTAACTGTTGTTAATTAAAAGAGACTTACTGAGCAAACAAGGTGAGGCAAGCCAACACATCCTTTTCAAGTTTATCTACTGGAATCTGGAGAGTCTGTAATTAAATGGAGAATGAGACTCTGACTGCAGACCTCGGGCTGCAAATCAAAGCCTTCAGCTGTCAGATGCTTCTTCCTTGCTAATATTCCAGAGACACCTGTCTCAGGTGAAGAGCTAAAGGGGCACGAATTGCTCCAGGCTGGATAAAAGAAGATTTTATCTTGCTGCACCAAAGACCTCCAGGAAAGATGTGTGGAGGTTGTTCAGGAGCGAGCTGAGCTCTTTCCTTTTTAAACTTTATTTATTTATTAATTTATTTATGTATTTATTTATTTATTTCTCACCAGCACAAGTCATTACCTGTGAAACCAAGATGAGAGACAAATGCAGAGGCTCAACATGCAACAGGTAGTGTTTTATTGCTATTTCTTGGAGCGCTGTTATTGCAAACATAGGATAGGCTGTACTGCGTATTTTTTGTGACCAACAAGGTAGATCTACTAAATAAACCAAACAAAAACCCAACAAAAAACATTCCCTAAATTTCTCCTAATGCAAGCCTTCAGCCAAGCCTGGCAGTAAGGTGATTTGGTTTATTTTATTCAGCTGTGATGACCCAGAGTTTCAGGTGGCCAAAATAATTTAGTAAATTTTGGCAGAATCATTTTTTGAGCCTTTTTCATGCATTCCACTGCTGTCCAAGCCAGACCAATAATTCATGGCTTGTCCCCTCCCAGCCAGTCAAGAACTTCTGGTTAAGGTTTCTGCAAAGAACAGGACAGTTTATCACTTGGAGGAAAACCAAATCCACAGAATCTAAATATTGGGTCGGGCTCTTAAGGAGGGTGGAGAAACTGTTTTAAAAAGTAGCTATTTTGCAATCTTGTTTTTAAAATGGAAGGGTTACGTGAAACGAATGGAATGACTATTAAGTGAAGTAGAGTCAAAATCTGTTTTTCTTGAATTGTTTTTTGCCACCCTCAAAGATATATATCTTCACTAGGTATTTGTGCCCAGCTGGCTGCTTGTACAGTAAGGGAAAGATCTTTGGAACATTTTATTATGAAAGTGTAAGTACCTTTTAATAGCTCATGGATGTAATTTGTGGGGAGTTAGTGGTAATAACAGAAATGGGAAATGCCAACCATTCTAGTGTAATTTGGCTTTTCATATTCTCCACTTGTGGTGCTAATAAAGATTATCTGTATTTTCCTCATCTTAGTGATGAAATAAAAAGGTGTCTGGGAAAGCAAAGTGATTCCAGACGTGATTTTATCATCAGTTGGCCTTAATGTGGACACCCACGGAAAGTGAGGGATGGGGATCAATAGGCAACTCTTACGAAGTTCATTAGTGTGGGCAGCTTTTTATGAAAAACACTGTTAAATTCTGCAACTAAATAATATTTTAGGCTGATTTGCTGGATCTTGAGTTAGCAAGATAATTTATAAATAAAGCATGGCACTTACGTAGATGTGAGCAGATGTTTTCCCATCAAAACTACTTTTGGGGTGAATAAAGGTTGAAGATAAAGTGGTTTTTTTTGTGTAAAATCTAGTTTTCTTTTGCCATTCCAACTGCTGATATGTGACTGCATCACCCCTGCAACTTCTGTGATTGCAGACAGCCATCCCCTCCAAGTGGTGTCAGCAGAAATATTTTGGGTTGGAATATTTTGTTGAGAACTGGAAATATTTCAGACTGGTCGTTCACTTCCAGCGCTGCTTTTCTTCTAAATTGTATTTAAATGGATGGTTTTGTTATTTAAAAAAAAAAAAGCCATTCAATCAGGCAGTGCTTAAAATAATAATAGTAATAAAAGAATAAGGCTGTGTTGGGAGAGTAAGATTTAACAACCAGATTCCAAAGGAGTGTACTCAGCTTATTTTCCACTTGGTGCTTTCGTGGTGGTTTAATTTCTCCTTCGCTTTTCGCCCAGTGGTTGGGCAGATTTATTTCACACCCTATTTATTTGTGCTCTTGTCAGTCATCAAGCATTTGTCGTGCTGCCATCCATTATGGCATCCTGGATAACAAAGGAGGACTGGTGGATATCACAAGGAAGGGGAGAACACCTGCTTTTGTGAAGTCCACCAGGAACGGCGTGGAGTCTTTTAGGTACTGCCCTCCCCAAAAATTTGGTATTTGAGTTCCAAATGATGTGGAATTCTCTTTGCTACTCATCTGTAGGCATAGTGATCCAAGTCATTCTCCTCTGCTTATTTTTTTGATATATTATTTTCTTTGCTTGTTTTGCAGGAAAAGTAAACCTTCAAACGCGTTCATGGTTTCCAAAGTCACAAGTAAGTTTCAGAAGTTGAGGGGAAAAAAAATAGCGTTGCTTAACTTCCGTGGGATATTTGAAAACATCACTCTTTTCAGTGCTCTTTTTCCTTTTGGGTGGTTGTGTCAAATAGTTCCGTACCACAACCAAACCCCGGAGTGGTGAAATAGGGTGATCTAGAACCCTGGAGTGATTGCCCACCCACTGTGGGCAGCACCACCACCTCATTTTTTCTGTGAGTGTTTCAGAGGAAGGTACAGAAATTTGTGATAACGGGCCATTTCCAGCAGCATCTCCTGGGGGTGGATCATGGGGGGGTCAAAACTTGAGCTACAATGTCACAAGCTGCTGACTGCAAAGGGATGGAAGACGAGCCATCCACGTATGAAAACCTCAGTCTAGTGTGAACACTTCCAAATACTGAGAAAAAATAGTGGCTAATGTCCCGGTGCAATATCTAAATGAAACACGTAACATATGTGAAATTAGTTTCTAACAGTGAGCCATCACGTTTCCGATGAGCATATAAATAAATACTGCGGAGTGCTACTTTTTAAACAATTCCCACTTTCTGAATATCTTTGAAAAATTCCTCCTACACAGAACCATCACTTTGAATAGATCCACCTGAGCCATGTTCAGGGAGAGCTGCAGGGGTTGGATTATTTGGACTCCACACCTGGAGCTGTGGCAAAAACACGTGTTGTGGATCAGCTGCTTTTCCCTTTTGAAAGCTGTGACCTTTCCAAGGCCATACTGTATTATGGTGCCAGGACTCCTGCTGGAGAGCTGGTCAACCCTCTCCTGGGTTTTTGCTGCTGGTGTGGGAATGAGCAGCTTTCCCCCAGGTGCCCTCAGCTGGGTCTCACCAGATGTGTTGTGTGACTGTGACGTGTGTTTCCTGCAGCTGCCTGAGCTTTTAGGTCTAATAATTTGCCTCTCCCTGTTTCTCCTGGCAGCACAGACACTGGATTGTTACACCACGGTAGCTGAGCTGTGCCACTTCAAAAAGCCAGCGAGCCACTGCCCCAGGTAACACAAACCCATCTGGGTTCAGCTTAAACCCGCTCTGCTCCAAAGAGGGGCAGGTTAACTGGGGATGCTGAGCTCCCTGAATCTGAGGGCTAGTGGGAGCAGAGCTGATTTTACTGGATGACCTGGAGGAGGGGGTTGGAAATGGTGTGTTTTCTCCTGCCACCCTGCTTTTCTTGCCATCACAACAGAAAACTCATGTTTTTGGATCACTTCAGCAACATGTCAGTCAGGCTACGGGATCCCCTCCCCTGCACGCCCCAATGTATGAGTGCGCAACTTCACTCTCTGCCTTTACTCTCTTGCATTTGCTAGTTTTGGGATGCGGATTTTATTTCTACTTTAAAACGCAGAAGAATGTTCTAGAAAGCTGCTCTTTGCAGGTGTAGGTTGTGGCAGGGCAGGGGAGCGCAAATATGCAAAGACTTATGTGCACGGCATTGTGCAAAAATGCAGGTGCTCCCCTTTGAAAAGGTCATAAAAGACCAACCCCTCTTTTACTGGTCTAAATCCCTCTATTTGCAGTTCTGCAGTAACAACCAAATGTCATCTGAGGGGAACAAATAATTAAATTCACTGTTGCCACCTGCAGACCAGATGCAGGCACTTGAAATGTCCCAGGAATGCAGCTCGCTTTCCTGTTCAGCCTTGATACGGAGAATAAATATGAATAACTTGTTTTCTAGGATTTATTGTCCGGCCCACTGCAAAGACGAGCCGTCGTACTGGGCACCCGTGTTTGGCACCAACGTTTATGCAGATGTGAGTGTGATCCTTCCCCTCTGACCCTGTGTGTGGTGATATCCATGACATAGAGCTGGGGTCATGCTCCGGGATTTGGGGGAAAAAAAAAGCCAAACTCTCTGTGATCGTTGTGGAGATGGGTAAATTGGGGGTGAAGGCTGAGGTCAACAAGCTTGTGCAGCCCTTCTGCTCTCCAGCACTGACTTATTCTTAAGGATTTGAACATGTCACTTAACAACTCCATGAATTATGGTCAACAGGCTTGGGGAGCCCTTCTACCCTTCAACACCAACTTACTCTTGGACACTTGGGCATGTCATTTAACCATTCCCTGCCTTATGGGCTCTGGCTGTGAAGTCATGGTAGCACTTGTCCACCTTTGCAAAGCACTTTGGGATCTACAGCTGTGCACCAAAGGGCTTTTATTGTATACTATCACACTATAGAGTTGGCAAAACCAGGCTTTATTTCCCCTCCCCTGTCCACTTTTTGGGAGCTGAACAGTATTTCTGACAGAGCTCGGAGCAGTGGAAAAAAGGCATGTGGTCTGCTTTTATGGGTTTTTTTTCCTAAACTCTGCTCCTGGGGATGAGCAGAGACTTGATGCTAAAACTAGACAAAGAGGCAGTTTCTTGAAATCTCTTAATATTAGGCCTCTAAAAACTGAGTCCCAATGTTTTTCCATTTGTGGGTGTCTGGTTGTTATGTTTTCTCCTCCTTTTTCTTTCTGCCACTGGATATTGCGTCCAGAAATTCCAGCTCCCTGGCTGCTCTGTGCTCTGTAGGAACATGTTTTTTCAAAGCCCTGGGGGAAGCAATCAGCAGCTTGTGGACCCCCAGCTTGGGGTCACCTTGGAGTTTTGCAGACTCCTGAGGAAAAACCACCCTGCAGAAACCACACAGTAATTTGGGGAAGCAATTTTGAAAAGCAATTTTTTAAAAAAAAACCACTATTTTTTTATTTCGCCTGAGACCTCTTTTTTGAAGGTAGAGCTGCACAAACAGGTTGTCCTGGACTGGCTCACAGGCAAATCCATCAGGCAGCTGCTGCCCTGCAGTACCTGCCTCCCTGCGTGCTCCCACCTGCAGGAAATGGGAAATAGTTTTCTCTTTTTTACCAAGGACAAAACTACCTCAGATTACCCCTGAATTACAAGGGTATTAGGGGAGGAGCAGCAACCCAGGCTGGCATTGCACTGACGCAAAAGGATTAGTGTCCTTTAATGAACCACGAGCTCCATTTCCTATCGTCCCTCCTGGGTATTGTTTCATAAACGGGGGCATGGATGGTGATTTGGGAGAAAACCGAAAAATAATAATAATAAAAAAGTATTTGGCCACTTCCTAGAGGGTTCAGTGAACCTTTTTCTGGACTATTGGACTACCAGGGTGATGTGGGGGTGCTAAGAAAGCATTGAGGTGGTCACGAGGGTGTGAGGTTGGCAGAAAAGCAGGGGAAAACCAGCTGGGAAAAAGAGCTGGAGGTGGCTCTGAATGGGGCTGCAGAGGGAGAAGTGTTGAAGCTGGAAACGCTCAGGCTGGGAAGCTGAGAAGAGAGACACCTCACCAGGCAGGGAGAATCTGGGGAAAGGATTTCCCAGGGAGCACGGGCTGTGCAGGATGGTCTCCAGCAGGGGATGCTGGGAATTAACCCAAGCCCACTGCTGAGGAATAATTAAAGCAGGCAATAAGCTGGATGAGACAAGCGCTGGTTCTGGGAAGGGCTCTGGGAAGCCAGCTTCATGTCTAGTGTGACACCTTCACGGCCCTGGGGGTACTTGTGCTCCAACTCTGTCTCATTAAATAAGTTATCTAAAAGAAAGTGGAGCATTTAGCCCCATTTCCAGTTTGCAGTCCCTGCAAGGTGCCTTCTGGTCTTTTAGCACCTTCTCTAAAACATCAGTTCACTAAATACTCAGGCCGATAATCAATCTGAGCTGTGGTGACCCGAATGCTTGTCTGGTCCATGGAACAACAGGATTCACTGTGCTTTTGGCCCAAGATAGTGTTAACGTTTACATGATCCCTGGAAGATATATAAAATTTGTTTTGCCGTGAAGAAAAAAGCTGTGACGTGAGGAATTGATGGCTTTTATGGATAATTCTGATTTTTATTCAGGTAGCATAGGAGACCTTGTCTCGGTTTGTGTAAGGGGATTTTTACCAACTCTAAAGGCGTTCTGATTGAGTTTTTGGTTTACTTATCATTAAAAAATTATCTTGGATCGTGAGTTTATACATGGGTGCTTCTGGTGGCTCAAAATGTAGAGAGATATTGGCAGCCCTTGCTTTAAAAAGCAGTGCAGGGAATAGTTCGTGGGGAAATTAGGCTGTGGAACAGGGACAGGGACATGGAGGAGACTTAAATTTGGGGTTTAATGAACAAAATGCAAGAAATATGCAATGGTAAAACTGGACAAGCCTGGTTCTGGGGTGATCACAGAATCATGGAATGGTTTGGGTTGGAAGGCACCCAGTGTTTCAACGCCCTGCCATGGGCAGGGACACCCTTCCACCAGACCAGGTTGCTCCAAGCCCCATCCAACCTGGCCTTGATGCTGGAGCTGTGTGAACACCCATGGATCCTTCTAAAGGCTGTAAGAGAGCTTTTGGGTTTCATGAGATGCTGTAATTTGTCACTCTGCCTGGCTCCTGGTGTGACATAGGCCTGAAGGGAAACCCATCCCCATCCCTGCCCAGGATGGGCATGGGAGCCAGGAACAAACGATTCTTTGCTTTTGAGATAAGGTCTTTTATCCCCAGTTATGCAACAATTGGTCGGAGGAGGATGAAACCACCCTCAAAATGAGGCAGGTGTTTCTCACCAGAGCAAACCAAGCTGGGAGGCTCAGCTCCCAGGAGATACAAACTCAGTGATTAAAGCAGTCGCACTGATGAGGAAATTCTGGGTGATTAAGCTCATAGTCACAGAATATTGTTAATGACCCACTATAAAGTTCATTGTCATTTTATGGTGGGTGCTCTGGAGTCCACTTTGTCAGGAAGTGCTCTCAGAGCATCCCAAGGGGCTTCACTATGGAAAGCCACTGTGTTGTCCATACAGCTGTTGTACTCCTAAATTTGGACAGGAAGGCCTTATTCTTGTAATATCTCATCTTTCAAAAGCTCTGCAATCAATTCATAAAAGCACAGCCCAGCCTGGGATATGAGAGGGCTCTAATCCAACAGTGATAAGAGGAGGTTTGGGGTAAGGCAGTAAAAAGTCTGTTGGTCAAAGCTCTGAGCAAGCAGCAGAACAGCAAGTCCTGGAAAAAAAACCAGGAATGCTTTGAACATTGTTTAGGATGTCTCCCAGTGGAGAGGGTTGCAAATTGATTCAGGACAGTTTAATTTTTATGAGCCAGTTTTAGATTTACAGATTTCCCATCGCATTTCTAGGGTGGCTTCACTGTGTATCTTCCAAACACAGTGTTCCCTTGCTCCCCTGACCATATATAGAAACAAAATACCAAACTGGCACTCAAAACTCTGAGAGCTGCCAAGAGATAGGCCATCCAAAGTGAAAAAATATATAGGGGACAAGGCAAAGTTGCCATATATGGCTGTGAGAATGAAACAGCACAGTCTTTATTGTACATACAGTTTGCCCTTGGCACTGTTTTTGTGGTGCTCGGATTTTTAGCCATCAGGGAGGGTCTGGGGTTGGGATTTTCACCTGCTGCAGTTCCCTGTACAAAGCTGGTTTTTGCTTTGTGTTATACGGCTTGCTCTATGTAAATCCTCTAGAGCTGACGGCCAAGTTTATACTGTGTCTCAGCCTTCTCTGCTTTTGCTCTCTTTTTCTGGATGCTTTGGGAGCTTAGTCATCAGTTGTTAGTGTTTTGTGTTCCTCCAGCTCTTCTGACTCTGCAAATCTTGGAGAGCAGGGGAATGATGTGCAATAGAGGAGTTTTAGTCTTTCCAGAAGTGTTAATCTCCCTCCACATTGGATTTTGTCTTACAGGATAATGCCTATCCAAAAAAACTACACCACTCCATCGGTGCAGTCCTTCTGTTTTTCCTAGAAAGAAAGATTTGAACTCTTCTGGATATTTAGTGGTCATTTACCTTAATTCAGGAAAAGAGTTTCCTTTTCAAGCAACTGTGTGAATAAACTTTGCTGAGGTGGCTGATCTCTAGCAAAGAGTTTCACTGCAGTGGTTTCTCTGGTGTTGACCCAAGAGGTCCTGGCTGGAAAGTTGTTCTCAATTCAGCTTTGACCCTGGATAAGATGAATAAGTGTGGATTTAGGTTGGATATTAGGAAAAAATTCTTCCCTAGGAGGGTGGTAAGGCCCTGGCACAGGTTGCCCAGAGAAGCTGTGGTTGCCCTATCGCTGGGAATGTTCAAGGCCAGGCTGGATAGATCTTGGAGCAACCTGGGATAGTGGAAGGTGTCCCTGCCCATGGCAGGGGGTGGTACAAGTTGAGCTTTAAGGCCCCTTCCAACCCAAACCATTCCATGATTCTGTGACAGTCTCCCAGGTGCAGCTCCACCTTGGACAGGACTGATGGAAAGGCTCCTTGTCCTCTGCAGTGACGGTGGATCTTTTTACAACCAGGGCTTATGAAGTACCTGAAAATCTGCTCCATGACATCTTTTATCCCTAGGTGGTCCAAAAGAGGGACAGAATTGTTTCATAACTGTTTCTTTTTTAATTCCCTGGTTTTCCTTGATGTTTATGGAGATAGTAAATGTCCATATAGAAAATATGGACAGTGTGTAAGTCAAAATAATTAAATATTTTTCAGAGCTCAAGTATCTGCAAAACTGCAGTGCATGCAGGAGTCATTTCAGATGAAAGAGGTGGCTTTGTGGACGTGATGCCTGTAGAAAAGAAGAAGAGTTACGTTGGCTCCTTAAAGAACGGCGTCCAGTCGGAGAGGTGCGATTTTTTTTTCCCTTTGTACTTTCCTCTTATTTTCCACACTAAGTTCAGTGGCATGTTAAAGTCAGCAGATATCAGCTAGGAAGTCTGGTGGATTGGAAATACGTGACTTAAGAGTGTCACTGTGGATTTGGAGCCCCAAACAAATAGAGCGTGTTGTCCTGCTCTTACCTTCCCCGAGCGAGGAGCTGCCCTCGGATTGTTGTGAAAGGTGGGAGATATGGTTAAGCCTAATTTGATTTTCTTACAAGTCCATATCAATACATTTTGCTCTGCCTTTGACACATTAAAAGATAGGCACTGGTGTATTTCTTCAGCTTTCAGCCTGGGTCGTGTTTTCAGGCTTATAATTGGAATTTTCATTCAATTCTGGGGTGTGGGATGCATCTGCGGATGTTAACTCATGTCCTCTATTCTCTTTGAAAGAAACATGAGTAAATTAATGCTTTCAGAGATGATCAAACACTTCTTGAAGATGAATTTGCCCTCCTTGTAATTTTTTGTAGTTTCTTTTGGGTCAACCTTGCTGGTTTCAGTGACCAGTTGCAAATCACTTCCCAAATCCCACACCTGCTGATGATCAAGTCACAGCTCATTTGGTCCTTTCTAATTTGAAACTCCTGTTTCAACCTCCGATGCATTTTTTTTTTTGTCAGATATTGGTGTGATGGTACTAATTTCTCAAAGCTACTCTGGCAAGTAGAGAATTTCTCACTATTATGGGGTTTTTTTAGTCACTATTAACTTTGCCTGCCCTGTGTAGTTGTTTTTCTAAAAACCATAAGAAATCCTATCAAGTTTGCTAGTTTTATTTTTCTAATGGATATCCCAGAATGCTGTGGGGCATCTCAGGAAATAAAAATAGACTAAGACAAAAAAGATTTAGGTGATAAATATGGTTTGTTTTTTTTTTTGTATAGAGCTATCAGGGTCAGCATTTTGCAGTTCTGTGATTTGCAATTCAGTATACGGGATTTAGGTGAAAAACCTCCTGTTCCTGTGAGGTTTTAGGGGGTTTTTTTTAAATTTTATTTCTGCCTTGTATGCACTTAGATTTTATATTAACAGATAACTTTTTACTTGGATGGCAAACTGTGCCCTAGCTAAGAATAAATCCCACCACTAGCAGGGATGTGCAATACGAGCAGCCAGTGCTAATCTGGGAGGTGAGGGAAACCAAAGACGTTCTCGCAGCAGGGATGACCAGGAAGATTTGGAAAGCGTTATTTACACTCAGCAATAAGGAACAGCTTCATGCTGTGTGAAATCCACCAGACTGTGAAATAGCTTTTCAAAGATTAAGGTGAAAACTTTACCCTTTAGGACACTGGAAGTAACCTTTGGTAAAGATACACACCCAAATAGGTATGGGAAAAATTACTTTTAGGATTTACTGAGTCTCTATCCTGGTTGGAATGTTTATTTTGTGGGAATATGGAATTTTGGTTTTTTGTTGGGGTTTTTCAGCCCAGCAGGGCTGAAGAAATAGGACTTAGGAATAGAAAGACCCTCTTGCCCCCATGCACACAATGACACAGAATTGGAGTGGCTGGGGACACTTCTGCAGATGATTGAAAATGAATATCCATATTTATTGTCATTTAAGGTGAGCTGATCTGGCTACTCCCCTTGTTAGCACTGGGAAATGGGCCAGACAGGCCTTGGGAACCCTGCCAGCCTATTTGACAACTTTTTTTTTAGCACAACGTATGCCTGAATCTCTGCATAAGGGAGCACAATGTTCCTTGGATAAAAGCTAGGGCTGTAAGAGAGGCTGTCACCTTCTAACTCCTTTTGTTGGCATTAGCACTATAGGTTTGGATTGAAAACACAAACCAAAGGTGAAATCATGGATTTGTGCCTCTTCTTTTTCATCCTTTATCTTTCTCCTGCTCCTGGTAGGAGGGAGATAGGAGAAATTTGGAGTTGCCTCTGGGTCGATTGCACTTTGGGTCTTGCAGTGTATTCATTTAGTTCATTCTATGCACTTTTTTTCTTTTTCTTTTCTTTTTCTCCAGCTTGAAGAATCCTTCAGATGGCAATGCTTTCCGAATTTTTGCCGTGAAGCAGTAAATTCCCAGGGAAGGTGCAGGTTTCTTTGGGAGAGTGCTCTGTCAACCTCCGGGAGACGCGAAAGCTCCTCTGACGGCATCAGCTCTGACCGTACCCTCCTTGCCGATCTCTTTCAGGGAATTCTAAAAGAAAAGGGACACGTTAAAAAAAGAAAAAAAAAAAAAGGACAAAAAAA